>CM031918.1:26872318-27251855 GCA_018703695.1 Prunus fruticosa | reverse complement strand
AAATGGTGTTGGCTTCTTTATCGCTATATGCTGATTTAAACCACATCTCTTGCAAGCGGATTATACCCAGCATTTCTTCCTGAAATGAAGGAAAAACATCTAAAAAATTCAAGCAAAACAAATGGCATCTTCATGCACTCACCTTGATGATCTCAATCTTGAGCTCTCACTTGCACCACCGAATGCCCAAAGTACAAGGGTCTGTCAACTGTCTTCTGAAACTCCACATACGAGTTTGACCGTGTACGGCCTCAAACTTTGCTGAGGCAGACCGAACTTTGCTCTAGTAACTACCTAAATAGTAATGCTGGCCAGGAGGATGATTGGAGGAACTCACACATTCGCAGGTTTATCTGCATGTGGCAGAGGTCCAGAGCTGCGGTGGAGGAGTCCCACAATTTAACGGTGGTCCATGCGGTCTCGGCTACCGATTCTGGGCACCCACGAATGGCGAGGACACGGAGTGTGCTTGTTGTTAGGAAGAGCCTTCCTTGAAGGCTATGTGGTTGTTAGCCCGACTTGTGAGGAATCACTGTGGAGTACTTGAGAGAAAAAACTGAGGATCATGTGAGCTTGTGAAATTGCAAGTAAGAGAATTAAGCAAGTGATGGGACGATGAGATGAGGAATAATTAAGAAGATGGAGATGTAAATGAGATAATAAAATAACAAAATGATATGATTATGTTGTTTTTGAATTTACTTAATGTTTTTTTTGTCTTTTTGTTTTGTTTTGTTTTTTTGTTTTTTTTTTTGTTTGGGAGTGGAATTAAAATGTGTTTTTAACATTAGAAATAAACTAACTAACTTATTATTAAGAAATACATAACTGAATGACAAAAACAAAAAGAAAAACAAAGAACAAAGACTAAACAAGAAAGAAAATAAAGAAAAAAAAAATTGATTTTAACATAATACAGATAAGCAGAATGGATGCCCTGATGCCAGCTGTGCAGGGGCCTCTAGAAAAACACAAACCTAGGGATCCGGGAAGGTTGGAGGGGTCGTATGGTCCCTCTTAAAACCCAAACTTCTTAGACACCTGGAGTCCGAAAAGAGACTCTGAAACACCCGGATTTACGGAAGTGCTTAATTGGAGTTACCATAAGTCAGCTATATGAAAAATCTTTTGAATTTTTCAAATTTTTAATTTTTGAGACTTTTAAATAGAAAAAAAATTAAGATAAAATGAGACAACAAACCATTATAAATTAAAATGAATGAAGTACTTTAAACAAACTCAAACAAATGACATAAATTGTTGTACTAAGAAACAAACGTAAAGAAATAAACAGAATTTAAAGAAGAGAAAGGATTGTAAATGTCCCCCTCTAAGCGATTAGGTCGAGCGCTTATGCTAATTGGAGGTCGCTGAACTTTCTCCCATTGCTCCACACTTCCCATTCTTATGATTGAGGTTGCCATCTCTCTCATTTTTATTAAGCTGTTATAAATTGCTGAAACAAACACACGAAGTTTAAGTGGTAATTAAAAGGGTTAGGAAATAAAAGGAAAATCAACACACATCCAATTCATGCTTCTAAGCAACAAGCAACAAAAGTAAATTAAACTAGTTTATGAAGTTCCGTTCTTTCTAAATATGATTATTCATATGTGGTGTGTGGTTTTGATCAATAATTTGCCCAAAAGCATTCAGCTATGGTGTTTAGTCTAAACACAAATTCCGAAACCCATTAAGAACAAGAAGAACAATAGAGAACTAAGTAGAATTTAAACATGGTGTTTGTCTTTCAATATCTAATCCCATTCATTCACTAATCAGTCCAAGAGTCATATGGTGTTTATGTAAACTTGAACAAAGGTATTTAATTAAGAGCAAGTGAATGAAACCATAAACTAGTAATAATCAACATGCTACTTGAACCTTTTTCTTGTGTTGTGTAAGCTTGGGACTAAAACCCCAGTTCTTGCTTGTCAGGCAATTGTCCATGTCCTTTGCCCACTACAAACACAATCTGTCAATTAACCTCATTAGCTTTAAAAACATGAAACTGTCTAGTTATATACAAAAAATAAAATAATAGAAAGTAGTAAACAGAATAGAATTAAATATGTTATCTTTAGCTCCCTGAATTGCCAAAACTTGTTGTGCAATATTTCAGCTGCATCAAAGGCATTCAGCTCCCTTAACTTGTGTAACTCGCAAGAGTGCACGTCCCCCCCAGGCAGTCTCGGGGATGTAAGTGCGAGGTCCAATTCCACAGGGAGGGCTAATTGTACCATCGGATTAATTTCCAACATAAAGATGAATGTTAAAGAAGAGAACATAAAACAAGGAATTTGTACAACACTTGAGAATATGGAGAGTTTTTGGAGAGAACTGAGAGAATGTGTTTGAGAAACTGTAGGATTTGGAAGAGAAATGTGTTTGAGAACATGGGGAATTTAGAAAAGAAAGGGAAGGTGTTTGGGAAGCTTGGGGAATTTGGAAGGGAAGAGAAAGGTGTTCCAGAACTTGGAGAATGTTTGTGAACTTGGAGAGAATTCGAAGAACTTAGGAAGGGAGAGAAATGTGTTTGTGAAGTGTTCAAGACATGGAGACTTTTGGAAGAGAAGAGGAGGTAAGTGTTTGAGAGCTTTAGAGAAGGGAGAGTGTTTGAAGAGATTTGGAGAATTTGGAAGAGTAAGGAAAAAGGTGTTTGGGAACTTTGTGAATTTTGGAAGAAAAGTGTTTGTGAACATGGAAAATGTTTAGAGCATGGAGAACTTTGAAAAGAGAAGAGAGAGTGTTTGGAGAATTTAGAAGAAAGAAAATTGTAGTAGAATGACCCACTCCAATATTGAGAACTAATAATAAAAATCAAGAAATTTGAGGGAAAAGGAGAGGTAGCTTAATAAGAAGTGTGCGTCAGAGTCCTCCTTGGTGCGTGTTCCCAAGCTTAGAAAACTTCCCTATTTATAGGCCTAAGGGAAATGAAAATCTAATATACAGTTGAATTCACTAACCACACTAACTTCACCTAACACACAACACTCAATTCATGAAATTAAACTGAACATAATTTTATATTTGTAAAGAATTCCTCCTCGTCTTTAGGCTGAGCGTTGCATCATCGATTTCAACATCTTCAGTTCATTTGGGTTGCTGGTATTTTACTCAAATATAGGTATTGAATATGCTTCACCAAACTTTCCCACAATCAATAACACTTCATGATGCATACGTCATGCATGACAATGCATTGCAGCGAGCTTGCTGAGCCGTTTGGTTGTTCATCATAAAATTCTGGAAAAAGATGGATCTTGAAAGCTCTTTATTTTCCAAGATATGCAGCCCAACTCAAGGAAAAAATCGGGCCTTCAATGTGATTTTTTTGCCCAGTAACGACATGTGCCGATTTGGCTTATAAGTTACCAAACACGGAGACTTCTGAGAAGACTCCAATCATGAACCGTATATTCTTACAGAACAGAACTTCCCCGTAGCTTTCCAATGATGTATGGCTCATTATCTGGTTCTTCTTAGTAAGTACAGTCCAATCCTTGAGTTCACTCATTTGCAGACACCGTTTTGACACTAACTTGTCTCCAAAATGCAATTTGTGAGTCCTTAAGCTTATTACACGTCTAACACAAACACAAAACTTATTAAAAGGCCAAGTTTAACTCAAAAACATAACCAAATCATAAATTAGAAAGGTACAAAATGATATGTAAATATACACCGATCATTTTCTCACCAAAGCTTGAAGAGGAAAGTAATGGGTAAGGGTGCTGGTCAAAAGGTGATTTACTTCGTTTGTACGATATGGGGTTTACTTGGTTTTGATGTTTTAGCTTCGATATGGTTTTAAGAAGATGCTGATATTTCCACCATCATGGGCTGGGCTATTAGTAGATTTGTTTCAGCGGCCTGTGAGTTACTCAAGATGCCACAAAAAAGCTTATTTGATCAAGGTGCTGGATATTTGGCTGAGTTGTGGGACTTTTCCAAATGTTTGCAGGCCATTGGATATTTTTCTAAATTATTGGGTTTCCCATGGTAATGCTTACCAGTTTGTTTAGGACTAAAGGAATGGGTTTGAGTTTTTGGCTCCTAGAAGGCCGAAACTTCCACTCTTGGGACTATCAACTGGCTTTGTGAAGATATTATAAGTCCATCCAGTA
Organism: Prunus fruticosa; assembly: GCA_018703695.1. Taxonomy (NCBI): domain Eukaryota; kingdom Viridiplantae; phylum Streptophyta; class Magnoliopsida; order Rosales; family Rosaceae; genus Prunus; species Prunus fruticosa. The sequence goes on along the minus strand of CM031918.1, from coordinate 27,247,728 downwards.
CCACACCGCTTGAAAAGCCCTGAGGCATCGCCTACCTCAGGCCCACTTAAGCTTGTAGTGTGACATGTCGCTTATTTGCTTGGCTATACACGTACAACCGCTTACGACAAACTCTGCACTCAGGAGTTGAGTTTTTAAGTTAGGTGTCTTACCTATAGAAATACATTTGGGCCCAGCCTTGGATTTTTTTGGGCCTCAGACAACAACTGAACTTAAACAATGTAAATTTTAAAAATAAACACTAAAAATTCAATTAAATAAGGATTAAACTACATAAAAGTACCCAACCTTTAGGGGTCGTTTCAAATTAGTACTAACCTTTTAAATTTTTCAAATGCATAGTCAACCTTCCGTAAAACATACAAATTGAGTTAAACGTTGCAACGTGGAGGCGTTAAGTGATGACGTGACTACTCTTATGTGGCTTTTTTTGCTGAGGTGGATACCACATGGATTAAAAAATAAATAAATAATTGAATTTAAAAACTCAAAAATAAAGAAAAATCAACTTCAACACCCAAAAAATCACATCTCTCTCAAGATCCTCCATCGACCCCACCTCACCTTCTTCATCTTCACCTTACATCCCGTTCACATTGGCTTCACCTTCTTCATCCTCCATCGACCCCAGCAACCTCACTTCCATCTCCAGATCTTTCTCCACTGCCCATGTCCTCTTCTCTAAGCCCACCCATTAATCCCAACGCCATCCCTATCCCAAGCCACCACCAACCCCACCTCCCTCCCAACCCTACCCCTTCATCGTCACCATAACCTAGCCATCCCCTGCAAACCACGGTCTACCAACCACCACTGAGCCATTGCCAAAAACTACCGTCCACCGACTACCACCTAGCCATCTCCCACCATCCATAAACTTTCTTCTCCAACCAAACGAAGGGAAACTAACCTCATCTCTATGCCAATACTTATCAGGGCACCCATGCCTCCTTCACGAGTTCATAGCTTTGCTAACCATACCCATTCTTCGCGCGAGCCAGATCTGCTGAAAGAGAGAGCATGTAGATAGATAGTGACAGAGAGACAAAGACACGAAGAGGAGAGGGATATTGCAGTAAAGTCACCCCCATCCCCATCGGCCAGCCTCAGCCAACCTCCCTCTCTTTAGATATGACGAGCCCCACTATGGTCTTCGTTCTTCATCTTCGTTGCCAAGGCCAGCCATCTCTTCGTCGCCAAGTTCTAACCATCTTGGAACCCACAAATTTATCTCTATGCAGGTGACAGTTTGGGTTAGTCGTCGAAGGTCAGGGGCTACGTTTTTGGGTGAGAGAGAGAGAGAGAGAGAGAGAGAAAGAATGGGAGGTAGGAGGAGGGAGGGAGTCGGCGGTGGTGGTTGGTGCTCGCGTGGGGTTGGGGGTGGTGGTGGGTTTGTGGGTATTGGGGTTAGGATGTGTAGGGTTAATCATGGGGATGGGGTTTTGTCCTTTTATTTTTATTTTTTTTAAAAAAATTTAAGTTTATGTTATCTATATATATAAAGCAAAATGTAGAAAATGGTGAAACATTCAAAATACCAGAAAATGCCCTTGGTTAATGCAAACATTAAGAATTGAAATTATTAATTAAATGAGGATAATACGGTAAATTCATACTTTTTCATATAAAAAAATTTAAAATTAAAAGAAAAATCAGATAATGGATCCTCCTTTTAAGAAACACAACTACCCATTATCTTTTTTTTAATTCTAAAATCAATTTTAGTTAATTATTAAAAGAAAAAAGGCCACTCAAGGACCGTGGAAGTGCATGCGAATAAAGAGTCTAGTTTTAATAATTTATATTACTTTATTTTAAAATTTAAAATTAATTAAAAATAAATACTATTTTTATTTATTTTTTAATCCATGTGGTATCTACTTCTACAAAAAAGCCACATCATCACTTAACCCTTCACCAACCCTTTAACTAAATGGAGTAACTAATTTGTTATGTTTTACAAAGGTTCGATATGCCCGTGCAAAATTTAAAAGGTTGGGTACTGTTTATACCAATATTGTCAACCAAGCAACTAGAAGTAATTCTAAGCAAAGCAAAGAGTCACACATTTGAAATATTGCAAGAAGTGAAGACTCCCTCTCATCTATAAAAGGAGACCACTCTCCACTTAGGAAGGGATCCCCCCTTGGTTGGGCCTGATCTTTAGTCTCTACTTTCTTCTCTTTATATTTGGGCCCAGCCTTTAGTACAAATGTAAATCATATTATTATAATAATAAGAATATACTTCTCGGGGACATAGCCCATTCATTAAGGGTGAACCACGTATTCTTGTCTTCTGGATGTTTATCGCTGCCCAAATTCTCACACAATTGGTGATGGTCCTCACCTTCACCCCATCATCCATCACACCTCATCTCTAAGTTGGGCTAAAAAGTGTCTACCATTTTTTAAGCGTCAACAGGTACTAATTTGAAACAACCCATAAAAGTTGAGTACTTTAATGTAGTTAATCCAAAGAACTTTTGAAAACAAAAACGAAGTATACTTCCCTATTAAATAAAAAAAATTGGTTCCAAAAATAAGTTTTGAACAATAAAACCGTTAAAAATTATGGAATTTTAAAAAATAAAGATAAATCTTTTTTCAAATTAATTAACATTCTATTTGATTAAAAAAGTTAAAAGATATTTTATTTTTTTTATAAAGGAAGATGAAAACCCAAACCCATTACACCATCTCTCTCTCACACACCCAAAACCCAGCCCCATCCCTACCCAATCATAACCATTCCTCTCCAATCCAAAGTCCCACCATGCACTGTACCTCTCGCTCTCTCTCCTCCTTTGATTTCATACCCAAAAACCCATCCTGTCTCTTCCTTACTAAAAAAGAGTAAACCTACTTTTTTTTATTTTAAAAAAAAAAATGACCGTTAATTTTGTGGAAGTGTTTAGGCCTCAAATTCCACACGCCAACGCAAGTGAAATTGACCCATACTAGGAGAGAAAAGAAAATGTTGGGCTTTGTTTCAAAAAGACAACGAGCAGCCCAAGATGGTTCTGAAAAATCCTAGAACCTTGGCAACCAATGAACAAAATGGACCCAATATCAGTTCAAAAATCTTTGAAAGTCCAAAAGAGATTAATCACCATCGTTGATCTCAAAACATATCAAAAAGCAGATATGATGAAAAATTTCTCTTCCAGAAAGGGCCATGTGACGTTGAAAGTCAAAAGTTTCAACTAAGTGATGGAGAGTTAATAAAAGCAAGTTAACTAGGAAAACACTCCCCATGAGCCATTCAAAATGACTAGAAGGAAAGGGACTATGAAGTTGCCCTTCTACACTCACAGTAGGGCTCTACATTGAAACAGAATTGAAACAAGAATGTGTTTCTCAAGAAATAAAGTAGGAAACAGAGAGTTGTTCGCAGGAAGCTAGGAAAAGACCATTATAGAGTTCTGCCTGTCATAATTTCAGCTCTGCCAAAACAATAAATTCCCTTTTTTGTGGCATTAGAGAAAGGGGAAAATCTTTTGAAAGATCTGCCGCCTAGCTTTAAAAAGTTTAAAAAGATAAAAGAAACCCTCATTCCATAATTCTCTATAAATATGAGAGGAGGTGAACAAATCGGAGGACAGCCAAAAAATCAATCAAGACAAAAACTCTCAAAACTATATTGACGAATTGGAAAGAACAAAGACATTCAAACCTCAAAAAGCCTTCAGACTCTAAAGCAATCAAACCAAACATCCATAACTTGGTTCATTTCAATAAAGAAACAATTCACAAATGAAACAAGACTTTTCTTGTTACAAATTTGGTTCAGGCATAGCCCAAGTCAAGCAGAATTCGAAGTTTTTCATTAATATGAAAACCTCAACAAATTTAGAGGACTTCCGAGTGTTCAAAATTGCCAGAATAGCTTTTTGCTTGAGTCACAATCAAGCAAAATAGGTATTGTGGTGCAGCTCCAAGCCATCAATCATCAACCTAGCCATTTTTCAACTGGAAACTTAGGCTGGAGTAATACCATTTCTTCCCAGCCCTCTCCATGGCCAAAACAAATAAACACTACAAACAAAGACACAAAACATGGAAGTGTGTTTCCAGCTCCAGCTCTTTGTGTTTCCCTAAAATATGGAACATGGAAATGAGTTCCTATGTGGCAGACAAGCTTTTTCCAGGATTTGTGTGTGGCTGTCCAAATACTCCCCCTCAAAACATTGACTAACACTCCCCCTCAAGTCTGGTGCAAAGATATCACGCATGTCCAACTTGTCAAGTGAGTTATAAAAAACTTTACTTGATACAACCTTTGTAGAATGTCAGCAAGTTAGTTTTCAGAGTTTACAAACGAAAACTTAATTATACAACTTTCCAGTTTCTCTTTGATGAATTGTCGGTCAATTTCCACATGTTTTGGTCTTTTGCTTCTTTACTCCTTCAAGTGACTAAGTTGTTGAATTGATGCATATTTACATATCATTTTGTACCCTTCTAACTTATGATTTAGTTAATGTTTTTGAGTTAAAATTGTGTTTTTAATAAGTTTTGTGTTTGTTTCAGTGTAATAAGCTTGAGACTCACTAATTGCATTTTCGAGACAAGTTAACTCAAATGGTGTCTGCAGATCAACCAACTTCACGGATTGGACTGTACTTGCTCAAGAAGAACCAGATAATGAGCCATACATCATTGGAAAGCTACGGAAGTCTATTTTCTGTAGAATTTTACGGTTCATGATTAAAAGTCTTCTGAGAGAGAAAGTTATACATGTTTTGGCAACTTAAGGTCAAATTCGGCAGCATCTGCGTTACTGGGCCAAAAATCACATTTGAAGGCCTTCCGGATTTTTCCTTGAGTTGGGCTGCATATGCTTGGAAAGATAAGACAAAGAGCTTCAAGATCCATATTTTTCCAGAATTTTATGGATGGAGAAACAAGCCCAAAACGAGCCCAAAAGAAGACTGCAATGCATTGTCATGCATGACATATGCATGAGGTGTTATTGATTGTGGGGAAGTTAGGCTGAAGCATATTCAATTCCTATAATTGAGTGGAATTTTGCAGCAACCAAATGAATTGGAAGATGTTGAATGGATGATGCAACACTAAGCCTAAAGACAAGAGGAATTGTTTTCAAATGCAATTGTGTGTTAGGTTAGGTTGGTGAATTAAGTGTTGTGTGTTAGGTGAAGTTAGTGTGGTTAGTGAATTCAATTGTATATTCAGTATTTCATTTCCCCTAAGCCTATAAATAGGGAAGTTCTCTAAGCTTGTAAACACACCCCCAAGGGGGGAGCTCTCAAACACTTCTCTAGAGCTCCCTTCCCCTCTCTCCCTCAAATTCTCTTAGATTCCCTTTGTAGTTCTCAATTGTTGTAATAAAATCATTCTACTAAATTTTCTTTCCTCTAAATTCTCCAAACACTTCTTTATTCTCTTTCAAATTCTCTAAAGTCTCAATGTCTCAAACACTTCACAAACACCCTTCTCTCCCTTCCCTAAGTTCTAAAATTCTCCAAGTTCATAAACATTTCCAAGCTCACAAACATTCTCCAAATTTCCCAAACACTTTCTTTCTTCCTTCTCAAAGCTTTCAAATACATGCTCTTCCAAAATCCACAAAGCTTTCAAACACAATTCTCATTCTCTTCCAAAATCCTCAACGTTCTCAAAATACCTCTCTACTTTCTTCTCCAAACGCCCCATGTTCTTGAACACTTCCCAAACACTCCTCCCTTCTCTTTCTCAAACACATCTCTCTCCTCTCTTCCAAAAGTCTTAATGTTTTCAAGTGCTGTACAAAACCCTTTTTGCTTCTTTTGTTTTCATTTCTATTTTGTGTTAAGGAAAACTGAACAGGATCATTCAATCACCAATCCCTGTGGAATCCGACCTCGCACTTACATATGCTATACTACCGAACGGCTCGTGCACTTGCGAGTATCACAAGTGAAGGAAATGGCTGAATCCATTTTGGTGCAGCTGAATCTACACACGGCATTGCCACCCACAAATGTAAAATATCCATAAGTAGAACGTTTATCTATGATGGATCCTGCCCAATCAACATTTGTGCATCCTTCTATGTCCATGTGTGTATGTTTGGAGAACATCGGCCCTTTGAGGGGCAGTCTTCATGTACCTCATAGTCCGTGTTACTCCATTCATGTGTGCCTCACTTGGTTGATGCATAAATTGACTTACCATACTCACAACATAAGCTATGTCGGGGCGCGTGTGTGAGATAATAAGATCGTCCAACTAATCTTTAATACCTTTCTTTATTAGTAGGTACTTGATTTGGATACATCCCTAACTTGTGGTTCTGCTTAATAGGTGTCAGCGCCTTGCAATCTAGCATTAGTTTTATTAACAAATCTAACACATATTTTCGTTGGGGTAAAAATATGCCATGTTTTGATCTAGCAACTTCTATGCCAAGAAAATATTGTAACTCACCTAATTCTTTTATCTCCAATTCACTAGCAAGGAGCTTATATAGATTCTTCATTTCTTCATTGTCACTACCGGTAACCACCATGTCATCAACATAGATGATAAGGGCCGTAAGTTGTCACCGTGACGCTTTAAGAATAATGTGTGATTCGAGTTGCTCTGAGTGTACCCGAAGCGCTTCATGGAATCGGTGAATCTTCCAAACCAGGCTTGTGGTGACCGCCTTTAGCCCATATAATGATTTTCTCAACTTGCATACCTGTGTTGGGACTAGATATCATGGGGATCCTTGGTGGTGGATCCATATACACCTCTTATTGCAAATCCCCATGAAGAAATGCATTCTTTACATCATATTGCAAGTAGTGGCCAATCAAGATTTGCAGCCAATGACATGAGAACACGTACAGTGTTGATCTTGGCAACATGTGCAAATGTCTCCTGGTAATCAATTCCATATATTTGTGTATTCCCTTTGGCCACTAATCGAGCTTTGTATCGGTTTATGTATCCATCAACTTTGTATTTAACGGTGTATATCCACCGACATCCAACTTGGTTTCTTCCCTTGTGGTAAAGGAACCATTTCCCATGTAGCATTCTTTTTAGAGCTTCCATTTGGAATCTTTAGGCATCTTGCCACTTATTTGGAACACATACAGTAGATAATTGATTGACAAAGGATGCATATGACTTTGACAATCTCTGAGTTGACACATGGTTATTAATGGGGTATTCCATTTGGCAGTAAGGTCAGAACAATATTGAGGTTTAGGTTTTCTTCTAGTGGTCCTAGATGGGAGAGTATTTGGTGCAATATTAGGTAGTTGGAAAATACCTCGAGTGTTTCTTCATCAGAGACTATTGGTCTGATGGTAGGGCAAGAGGAGTTGTATTTTGTAGTTGATCATTACATACATTTGGATTGTTTCCTTCAGGGTCTTCACTGAATAAGAATGACATTTCTTCAGTACATTCATTGTTGTCCAAGAAAACACCCTCGAGATCACTGGAGCAAAGCGACCGATTGTTAGGTTCTAGACCACCAGTCGTTTTGGGACAACTTGTATTTTCGTTGTCGTTGGAGCAAAGCGACCGGTCGTTTTTGGACAAGTTGCTTGGCAACCGGTCGCTTTTGGGCAGATTGTCTGGCCGCGATCGGTCGCTTCATGGCAGTCTTGAATTTTTTCATCCTTCTCTTCACTCCTCTCCCCCCTGAAGAGAAGGGGGGTGAAAGCTTCAAAGTAGGACAAATCCTCATGTAATGTGGCATCCATGGTGAAAAAGAGCTTGTGAGTGGGAGGATGGTAACACTTATATCCCTTTTGATTTTATCCATACCCAACAAACACACATCGAAGGGCATAAGGATCCAAGCTTATTCCTTTGATGAGAAGGAACATGAGCATATACAACACAATCAAATATGCGAGGAGGCAACTTGAGGACGGTAGCAAGAGAGACGTAACGAGCCAAGGTGTCGAGTGGAGTCTGAAAATCCAAAACACTACAAGGCACCCGATTAATTACATAGACTGTAGAGAGAAGAGCATGTCCCCATAAGTAGTGAGAGACTGATTTATCCGGCATGTATGCATGAGTAACCTCAAGTAATTGTCGATTCTTTTCATTCGGCGACACCATTTTGTTGCGGAGTAAAAGAGATGGAGGTTTGATGAATGATGCCGTGGTCCCGAAAGAATTGAGTTAAGACATTGTTCACATATTCCCCCCCATTATCGGATTGGAATACTTTGATGGAGGCTTGGAATTTGTGTGGTAATCATAGCATGTAATTCACGAATTGTAGCGGAAACATCACTTTTATGAGCTAGTAAGTATACCCAAGTCATGCGAGTGCAGTCATCAATAAATGTAACAAACCATCTCTTGTCATTGGAAGAGACTTTCACAGGACCCCAAACATCAAAGTGAACCAATTCAAAAGGAAATTCCGTTTTACTAGCACTTAAGGGAAGAACGGTTCGATGGCTTTTGACCAATACACAGGTTTTCACACCGAAGCTGAAGATTATCTAAACCATGGAAGGAAAGACGGAAACAAATGTTGAAGATAGCCAAATGATGGATGTCCTAGGCGATGATGCCAGAGCCAAATCTGTAGTTGATTGCAAGCTTGTGAGCTGAGACTATGAGTATGAGCTACCCTTGGTGGTGAAGAGACCGTCAAGGAATACAACCCCCCTCTCGTTACCATTCCCAGTCGTCACGTGAGTCGTGAGGTCCTAAAAAATACAATGGGAAGGATAGAATGTGACATAACAATTATGTGAGTTAAGCAACTTCCCAACATACAACAAATTGCAATTAATAGAGGGAACAAGTAGTGTATGAGGTAAAGATAAGGAAGGGGAAAGTGATATAGTTCCTTCTCCAGTAACATTAGAAGGAACCCATTGACACTAGTGATGTAAGGATGATGAGACTTGGGAGATAATGTGGAGAAAATAGTGGAGTCAAAAGTCATATGATCAATGGCACCAGTGTCAATTATCCATGTAGTGGGTCATGTACTTGATTGAGGTAGAAGATTGAGAAGCATTAGGAGTCAATGACACACGCGCCCTGGGTGTTCGTTTCAGGTCTTGAGAGCATCCAACCACTCAGGATAACCATGAAGCTTAAAGAACTTCTTAATAAGATGATTACCACCACAATGAGTGCATTTCTGAGTTCCCTTCGTATCATCAGTTTTTGGGACCACAAGGGGGCAGTTTGGAGGACATACGGTGGAGTGCCCGGAGGGCTTGACTACCATGGCACTTCCATTGCCAAGCATGGAGGATTGGCGATTATCTTTGTTGGACAGATTTTACTCTATCTATTTCTCACAAGTGCACGAACCAATTATAGTATAGGAATGCAAGCACGAGGTCGTTCCAGAGAGACTTGGATGAAAGACACTTATTACTACTACTTAGACTCCCAAGTAACCCTAAAACTAAACAGAATTTAAATGAAGTTGTTTTGAGTTTGTTGGAATGAAAACTACTAAAGGGAATGCAAAATAACAAGTTTCCAAAGTTAAGAAGTTGACCTACGAAAATGTGCTAAAAATGCATTCTTGTAATTGACAATTAGAAAGTTGGTTTTTGCAAACTGTGAATGCAATTGCATGTTGTGTGTGCAATTACCTAGTTTCTGTTGGAAAATTGAATGTTGTGTATGCAATTACCTAGTTTCTGTTGGCAAATTGAATGTTGTGTAATGTTCTCAAACACTAGGGTTTCAACTTCACCATGACAATCCAATTTCAGAGCTACAAGTTAACAATCACCTAAGTTGATTACAATTTATGGAGTTCGTTCTTTTTATGTATGATTATCCATATGGTGTTTGGTTTTAATCAAGTACTAGAAAACATAACTTAGCTATGGTGTTTAGTCTAAGTTATGAATCTGAATCCATTAAGCTTAAGAAGAACACAAAGGAACCAAGTAAACATTTAAACATGGTGTTTGTCCTAAATGCATTACCCACTCATTCACTAATCGGTTCAAGAGTCATATGGTGTTTTATGTAAACTTGAACTAGATAACCAACATACATGTGTTCATAATGACCAGTTATTTAAACATGCATAAAGATTCAACTAAGAACAAGTGAATGAGACCAGAAAATTAGAAGTAATCAACAAAGGGTAACATTAACTTGAAAACATGAAATTGTCTTTGTCAGGTTATATTGAAACCCTAGTTATGGTGATTAGTTACACTCCATTAATGAAAAATACATTTGAATCATAAATAACATGGAGAGAGTAAGAAAAACCCGTGAAGAACGAATTATGTTGTTGAAGAGCTTCTCACAGCTTCCACTATATATGATGCAACCAGAGATGAAGAGTGGTGTAGATGGTGTGGATTGTGTTTAGGAATTGATGGGATGGTGGAGGATGGATTGATCTGTGGGAGAAGTGTATGAGGCTGTGGTTGATGACGGTTTGAGAGGGGGATTGTGCTGGGATGAGTGGTCTGCTAGGAATTGGAAGAGAGGGATTGTGAATTCCAGGATTTTGTGTGTGTCTTGAATGCGGAATGGAAGTGATATTTATAGGGAGAAGGAAAGGGGATATCTGAATTCAATATGGCTAATGCATACAACACTTGTATTAGAAAATCAGAATTGGTTGCTGCACTTCACCAATAAATACCACCAGCAGCCATAGCTCACCTTCATGTCAGGCATGACCAAGCTTCCATTCAGAACCAATAGCTCATGTCTAGCTCACCATGACCAAGCAAGCAATGAGCTCATCTACAAGTCAGCATGATGAACATCTTCTTGGGCTTACGAATTGGGCTTGGCTGAATCAAATGACGACTTTAAGATGTCCATTGTGAAGTTCAAGAATGTCTCTGATCCAACCACACAAGCATTGGCCCAATCCAAGCTCAGATGAAGAAGATAAGTCCAAAATGAATTTCTAACTCAGCTTTTAGCCTTTTTGCACGTTTTGCACCATTTTGCTTCAAATGCCTCAAGTGGTACCTAGAGCTCAATGAATTGAATAACAAACACAAAATGGATTAAAAGCACAAGTTTTACTTAAAAACATAACCAAACAATAGGGTAGAATGCTACAAAATTATACAAAATTATGCATTGATCAATCTTCCTCTACCACAAGTGCATAAGCTTCAATGACAAGTGGGAGCGGGTTCATAGCAAGAATCCGATTAAGAACAGAATCAAAGTTGGGATCGAGTCCTCCCAAAAAATCGTACACACGCTCAATATCAGGTGCTTGTTGGTGAAGGCCCACATCATCTAGATTGGTGTGTTTGAGGACGGAGGCCTCGATTTCCTACCATATTAAGTGTAATTTTTCATAGAAAATATTCACAGGTTCTCCGTTTTAAGAGGTGGTAACGGAAGCAAACTACGAGAGTTGGTATAGCTTGGAGCTATTTCAGTAACAGTATAAGTCTTCCGAGCTGCGTCCCATACCGCATAAACCGTTGAGCAATGATCAAATAAGGCACGTGCATTCTTGGTCATGGAGTTGAGGGGCCATGACTACACCAAATAGTTGTCTTCATCCCAAGATTCATAGCTAGGGTCATCAATGGCAGGGGCAATTTTTTTTTTCCATTGATGAAACATGCCATACGACGAGCAAGTGATGGTCAAGTGAACACTACGAGACCATGCAGGATAGTTGGACCCATCCAACTTATCTGGAGTAATTTGAGAGGAGTAATCATGAGAAGAACGGGGTGATGGAGTTGAGGAGTTTAGGAGTTGGTCGTGGTGGAGTCGGTCGTGGAGTTGGTTGAGTCGTTGGTGTCACCCATGAGGTAAATAGGTAAAGAGATGTAGCGGAAGATAGCTTAGAACTTCAGCAAACAAGAGACAAAAAGGCCTGTGATCAAAGCCAATTTTGAGGCATGGCAAAGTATGAGATAGGAACAAGGTTATAACAGGCAAAGTATTGGGCAAAGGTAAGTAGAGATTAAGCAAGAACAAGGTTATGTAGAGACAACCAAAATCGATTGCTCTGAATACAATGCCAAAGATAGTGTAATGAGAGTGTAATAAGAGAGGTTTTAAAACTTCTCAATTCAGTTCTAGTTTTATTACTCAACTGTGAATATATATATATATACAAGTATAGAGAGCTAGCTATCCGTTAGTTACATAGTTCCAACAAAAACACTACAAACAAAGAGACAAAACATGGAAGTGTGTTTCCAGCTCCAGCTCTTTGTGTTTCCCTAAAACATGGAACATGGAAATGGGTTCCTATGTGGCAGACAAGCTTTTCCAAAATTTGTGTGTGGCTGTCCAATACTCCCCCTCAAAACATTGACTAACATGCTATGCCTAGTTTTTATTTATTTTAATATTATTATTGTTTGTATGAGGAGATGAATTATAGAACCTTCACTTTTCCCAGATAATTGATGCTCGAATTGTTGAATACGAGTTAAACTATGCACCATCTCAAGCCTACTCTACTGGGAAAATCTACTTTAAAAATGGTAAACAAAAAGTGGTTCCATTTTTTAACTTTGAACAACCGGAAGAAGCCAAAAACATATTTTTCACTACTTCCACATTGCATCATGAGCGAGTCTTGAAAGCATGCTTCATTACATATTTTAAACCACAAACTTTCTGGATTCTTTGCTATGAATGGTTCCATAATCTTCTAGGTGAGAATGATGTTGTAGCACCAGTGAGAATTGGCAATTCTCATGACCTATTGCATTGTTGGCGCAAGAATATTAGGTAATACTTATTCACTTCAAATATGTATTATATTAAAATTAATATTGATAATGTTTTTTTAATGAGAAACTTGTAAATCATCCATTTCTTCAGACTCTAGCTGAAAGAATGTTGCGTCTTCATGACGTATGGGAATACCTGACATTGAGTGAGAAGCACATGAAGAAATTTGAGAATATACTAAATGGTCTTGAATTCCAACAATACAAATTTTGGAATAATCTTGATATGGTTCCTACCTTCCAAAAAAATTATATGTACAAGGATAGCAAATACAATGGTGAGAACATATTAGTGTTGTAAAATTGACTCACAATTAGTATGCAGGTGAAGCTGGAGGTGAACAGTCGCTAGGAAGGAGCGACCGGTCGTTTTGAAGCAAAGTTGAAGAAGTTGGAAGTTGCAGCAAGCGATCGGTCACCAGGTAGTAGCGACCAGTCGCTGGCCTTGTTGTGTTGATTTCTTCACGCGTTTTTTCAAGGTGTCTTCATATGTGTTTGTTCCCTACCAAATCCCTCGAGCCTCCAAAGAGTTTTATGGGTTCTAGGAAGTCTAACAAGGTGCTGGCAAAGCTGGAACACCATTGAATGATGTTTATTGACTTATTTCAAGGAGTACCTACCCTATGGTTCTAGATAGGGTGGCTGAGTGTGTAGCCATTAATGACTAGCCTTTGGTCTGCCCAACCTGTGGTCCATGTCTGGTAATCAAGGGGAGAATGTGGGAGAAAAGGATGAAGCCTTCTCCTAGGTCTAAAGGCTTGAGTATTAAAGAGAAGAGGAAGCAAGACAGCAAATGTGTGTGGTTAAGTTCATCAAGAGTGGTGAAAACCATCAAGGGAGGAAGAGAGAGAGCAATCAGCTCAAGTTAGGAGTTGAGTTGGAGTCTTGAAAGTCTAGACACTAAGGAGGGAAAACACCAAGTGTAAGAGAGTGTTCACAAGTGCATCAAAGTGTTGAGCAAAGGGTGAGAGAGAAAAGAGAGCTGGGGGAGAGAATAGAGTTCAAGGGAGTTTCTTTGTAAACCAAGGTTGTAACTTATTCTTTCATTAGTGAATTTCTCAAAGGGATCACCAAGAGGATTTAGGCAATTGCTAAACCTCTATAAATACTTGTGTCACTTTGTGCTTGGTTGTTTTCTCAAGTGTGTGTGTGTGATTCATCCATTGTTGTGTTTGTCATAAAGTCCATCAACAACAAGATCTTATTAGGAGTGTGAAAGCATTAATTTCACAACAAGTGGTATCAAGAGCTGTGTTTGAGCAGCAGGTGCTAGTGTGTTGAAGATGGCAAGTGACAAGGAAGCTGAAGGTGGAAGGTTCTTGCAATAGAGGCAACCACAATTTTCGAGCATAAAGGTGGAGTTGAAGCCTTTCACAGGGAAAGAGAACTTCACGTTATGGCAAAGGAGGATGAAGTCAGCCCTTACACAGCAAAATCTCAGTGTTGTCTTGGGTGGCAAAGAGAAGAAGCCAGCAACCATGAGAGACGCGAAGTGGGATGTTCTAGACGAGTTGGCTAGAGGATCCATCGATAACTACATCGCAGATGAGGTGCTCATCAACGTGATGCAAGACATAGTGAAGCAAACATTGGAGAAGCTCAAAGAGATGTTTACAGGGAAGTCGCTGTCCAACAAGCTCTTCCTCAAGGAGGAACTCCTATATCTTCGGACTGGAGGAGGAAGGTAATCTAATGGAGTATTTGAGCAGCTTCAATAGATGTGTTGCCGATTTGCAGAGAATGGAAGTTAATTATAGTACGGAGGATAAGGCTCTTATGTTTCCAACATCCTTACCTCCATTATATAAGTACTTTCTGGACTACGCTTATGTTCAAGAAGAGTACTTTGAATTTTGAGGAAGTGGTGCAAGATGTGATGACACATCACAGGATGTCCCAATGTTCGAAGGAGAACTCTCAAGATGCGGGTCTATTGGGGAACTGTTCAAGCAAGCATGAAGGCAAGAGAAGCAACAGAAGGAATGCTAAGTCCAAGGACAATGAAGGGTGCTTCAGTGTGGGTCTAAAGACCATTGGAAGCAGAATTGTCCGGATGGAAGGAGAAGCAGAAGAAGATGAAGAAAGCCGAAAGTTCAACCAAAATGTGTGATGAAGACACAAGTGATGAACTTTTAACGGTTACGGAGGATAGTAATGGGGAAGTCATGACAAGTTCTTATCATGTGTGTGCAAATAAGTTAATGTTTGACACATATGAGGCTAAGAAGGCATGCAAGATTATGTTGGGAGACAAGTTTTGGCCATAGGGACTGTGAAGATCAAGTTGCAAGATGGTGAAGTTTGGAGTCTTAGTGAGGTAAGATTTGTACCTGCACTAAGAATGAATCTACTCTCTCTTGGCTATTTGGATAGAGAAGAGTGTTCTTACAAGGCCGAAGGAGGAAAGCTCATAGTCACACAAGGTTCTGTTGTGGTTATGAGGGGGGAGATTCAACCAAACAACACATACAAGCTTTTGAGTGGTACATTTGCAGGATGTGCATAGAATTGTACCAAGGAAGAGCATGCAACATATCTTAATATCAAGGAGCCGGTTCAACATAATGCAGCTACTGGTTCGCTCAAGACAAGTTGGGCAAGGAAGGTTAGTCAAGGTTGTGTGACTAATAGTTCATCATCAAAGGTGCTTGATTTCAAAGGTGCAGAAGCTGTGGAGTCGAAGGAAAAGATCCACAAAGGTGAAGTCAAGACAAGGGATGATGGGGGGGATGTTGTTAAAGAGAAGCTTCTTGCCAAGGTGGTCATGGAAGAGACTCCATTTGAGGTAGAGCTTGACACAAGGGCTGAAGAAGGAGGGCAACAACAACAAACTCACAAAGGAGTTCTACTTGAGGTGGAGTCATCATCAATTACAAGGTCCGAGCCCAAGGAATCCATCAAACTGTCCCTAGGTTTTGGATGGATGGACCAAGAAGTTTCAACCACGTTTCGGAGTGCTATAGGGAGCATGAAGTGGGAAAGTTGGAGATGTGCATTGATGAAAAGGGATATGTTCTTAAATCCAAGAGCAAGGTTAGCTAAGTAGGGATTTATTGAACAAAGCATTGGTATGCGATTTTGGTATAAAAATGAAGTGGAAAAACTTTTTCACAATGGTTATCTAAATAGATGGGACGTAGTATATCTTAATAACGTCGTATTTTATTTATTTAAAGACGTATTGTATTTATTTAGACAACGGTTTATGTATAAAATAGGTCGTCTATTCTTATCCTTGACAATTTTTTGGCTCATTTTTCAGTATACAGACATCAGTTGTTATTAGTTAATGACGTGGTTTCTTAATACAACGGCGGTGATTTACCGTCGTGGTTTTACTTTGGAATAGATGACGTTCGATTCACGACGGTTTGAAAACCCGATACACGACGATGAATTCCCGTCGTCTTTTGCCTTTTTTGTAGTAGTGTGTCCAAGATTCAAGGTTCCAAAAAGGCATGGAGTAAGGAATTTGGCATGGGGGATCTCTCTTATGCAAAAGAGGTCCAGGTTACCCAAGTTTAGAATTTGGTGGAGCACCTTCCACCAAAGGTGCATTGAGGCAAGAGGGTTATTACCATGGTGTAGCTCTTGGAAATTACTAGAACGATTTCTAAGAGGTTTGCAGAGGTTCTAGAGGTTAACAATATTTCACGGGTGATTAATGGTTTACCAAGGTAGAGATTGTTGTAAAATTGGCTCACAATTAGTATGCAGGTGAAGCAGGAGGCGACTGGTAGCTAGGAAGGAGCGACCGGTCGCTAGGAAGGAGCGACCGGTCGCTAGGAAGGAGCGACCGGTCCCTAGGAAGGAGCGACCGGTCGTTTGAAGCAGAGTTGTAGAAGTTGGAAGTCACAGGCAGCGACGGGTCGCCAGGAACGTGCGACCGGTCGTTGGCCTTGCTGTGTTGATTTCTTCACGCATTTTTTCAAGGTGTCTTCACATGTGTTTGTTCCCTACCAAATTCCTCATCTTGGCACATATGAAAATAGGGGGAAAAGTGAAGCCATCCTCTCAACTTAGGTTTTGTTTTCTCTCCTTATGGGAAAGTTTGGGAAAATGAGCCAACATTCAATGCACATTTTTCATGACCATTTTGTCCCAATTAACAATTTAGAATTACAATGTAGCATTAAATGCATTTCTTTTTTTATTTGATTTAATATAGGTATAATTGGAAAATTATACAAACTTTGTTTTCAATTCTTACTCAAAACAAACATGGGAAAGGAAACAAAGTGAAATCTCCAAGTTACTTTCCCGGCATCACCAAACGTGAGAAAGAAATCTTCAATTTCCCATTTATGAGAAATGACATAGGAAATGATTTCCTCTTAAATCCATTCCGTGAACCAAACAGGGCCTTGGAGTAGTCACTCCAAAAGTGGATATCGAAACGAATTCATATAAGGGCATGTTTACGTATCTAGTAATGAGTATGAGAGGAAAAGGAATGATTTCCATTCCTGACTTCCCCTGCGTTTACTTGCAATCAGGAATGAAAAAATAAGTGGGCCCCATCTCAAAATTCGTAATCACATCCCCTCAAAACTAGGTATTAGATCAACTAGGGGGGAGTAGTTGATACGATTCCCATTCCTATTTTCTCTTAATCGTATGAAGATTATGCATGTTATTATTATTTGATTGTTTACTAATTACGTAGGTGAAAGATATATATTTATTTGAGTAATTTTTTTTTTTTGGTTTAAAATTGGCTCTGGACAAAGGTGTTATTAACATTATCATTGAACTGGGCTCTTACTGTTCATCTTGTTCAGCATATTGATTCCTCATGTTTACATCGCCTTATTGGTTTGCTGAGGATTAGTTTGGTCTCCTTAGCTAATTTGAGAATTATATATGTGCTGTGGTGAAAATGTGCAGGACATTTTAGTAATCAAATTAATTTGGATTCTGATTCATGAAAATTAGTAAACAATAACAATGGGAATCAACTCCATTCCTTTGCTAATTCCATATGTTTAGTAAACAGCTTAATGGGAATGATTCTTCCCATACCGATTCAGGAGTTCTCCAATTTCTAAATTCTCTGATTCCTTAGACCATCTCCAACCTAAAGGGTGGAAACTCAAATTTTGAGTTTAGCCTCCAAAAAGCTTCTCCAACCCATGTATTTTGGGAGGTCAAAATTTGAGAAATCTCAAATCTGGACTGGAATTCCAGTTCTGCTTCTGCCCAGACTGGTAATTTGTGGGCCCAAAATCTGCTTTAATTTTCATTTTTTTTATTGGATGCTAGAAACCCACGTGATGGGCTATTGAGGCGGGGCCCGCTGACAAGTGAGAAAGCTGATTGACATTCCTTTATTGCACACCAACGGCTACCAACGGCTAGTTTTCACTTCAAATGTTAATGCTGTTTTTTATTTGTTTATTTTTTTTTTATATATTCCAATAGCTACAAAATCAACGATTCTGATTCATTTTAGGCAATCTCAACGGTAAAATTTCACATCCAACGGCTCAAATTTAAATCCAACGGTCAAATTAATATTTATAATTATCAGATCCAACCCCAAAACTTATTCCAAACTCTATAAATAGCCATTCATTTGGAAAATAATCCACCAAAAATCAATTTTTTCCTTTCTCTCTTTGTTTTCTTTCTCCCTTTGTTATAATTTTTCATTCTACATTCATTCTTGTTGAGAATGGCCCCAAAACCCCAAAGAGGTGTGAATTGGAAACCACAAGAAGATGAGGCATTGTGTAGAGGGTGGGTTTGTATCTCTGAAGATGGGGCTATTGGCACGAATCAATCAAACGATTCATTTTGGTTGCGTGTGTACCAAAAATTTGTGGAAAATGATCCGGGGCATGAGCGGAAGCCGGATACGATCACCACAAGCTATTGCTTCTCGGTTCAAGATCATCAATCAACAATGTTCTCTTTGGAAGGCATGTATAACAAAGGCTAATGCAAGGCATGTGAGTGGCTCCAATCTTGAAGATGTGGTGAGTACCCATTTTTTTCAATGCTTAAATTTATAATTTTAATTGTTTTCAATTATTAACTTGATTTTTATTTTATTTCATGGGTAGGATATGAATGCAAAAACAATTTTCTTGAATGATAATAAACCTCCAAATAGGCCTTTCAAGTTGTATCATGCTTGGCAAATCTTAAAAGATTGCCCAAAATGGAACGACCTATGTGAATCTCCCACACAAACATTCAAAGATTCTTCACATAGTGGCAATACAGTCAATTTGGAGGAAGATGAAGATGATGTGGCCATGCCCACTCCAAGGCCGTTGGGAAGAGATAAACAGAAGGATGAAAAAAAGAAAGGGAAAGGTGTTGAAAGTTATCTCAACCAAAGTGGTAAGTTCTTGTTGAATTGGTTCAACAAGGAAATGAGGCAAAGGAGGATAGGAGGCGAAAGTTAGAGCTCCTACAAGAGCAACATGCATATCAAATCCAACAAGATAAGGAGGCCAATGAACAGAGGATAATGTCCATGGACCTATCCAAATTTACTCCAAGAAAGAAGAAATATTGGGGGAATAAGCAAGACGAAATTATTGAGGCCCAGAATGAATACAAGTTCCCATTACAATCCAGAAGACAACTCTGGAGACTATTATCCAAGCCCTCCACATAGTGGTTATTAATTTACGTTTATTTGTAATTGTTTTATCTTTATTTCTAATTGTTGTTTATCTTTATTTTTAATTATCGTTTATCTTTATTTGTAATTTTTGTTTATCTTTATTTATAATTATCGTTTTCCTTTTTTGTTATGATTGTCGTTTATTTTTCTATGATTAGTTTTTTTTAAATTCAATGATAAACCATATAATTCATTAAAATCACACAACCACTTTTATAATTTAAACACACTTTCATAATTTAAACACACAACATAATTTAAACACGCTTACATAATTTAAACACACTTACATAATTTAAACACACAACATAATTTAAACACACTTACATAATTTAAACACACAACATAATTTAAACACACAACATAGCTCATTGCCCCTCTCCTTCGCATCTCCAAATGTGGTTGATCAAATCATTTCTTAGATTGTGATGCACTTGTGAAGCATGAACTCTATTATGACGGACCATGTAGTCTGAGATAGTTTGTCTATCTCGGTTTATCGTACGTGATAGTTGGCTCAAGCTCATAAGCAAGTCTTGCTCTTGCTCTTCTAGATGTTCGTGGACAATTGTCTTCATCATCAGATTCTGCATCTAGATCCTCACTCATCCTCAACAATCATGTTGTGCAATATTATGCACGTCATCATGATTGAATGAAGTTGTTCTTTGTGCCACATACGTGCAGGTCCTCTAACAATTGCCCATTGAGCCTGAAGTATTCCGAAGGCTCTTTCGACATCCTTCCTATAAGCCTCTTGTTTTTGGGCAAATAGTCTTTTTTTTGGAGTATCCGGTTGGGAAATCGTCTTAACCAATGTAGCCCAACGAGGGTAGATACCATCAGCCAAGTAATAACCCAGATTATATTCATTTCCATTGACAACATATTGGATATGGGGAGACACTCCATTCACTACATCATCGAACAACGGGGAACGAGCTAGAACGTTGATATCGTTGTTCGATCCGGCAACTCCAAAAAAGGCATGCCATATCCAAGTGTCATACGAGGCCACTGCCTCTAGAACGACAGTTGGCTTATGCTTGTAGCCAGTAAGCTGGCCGGCCCAAGCCTTGGGGCAGTTCTTCCATTCCCAATGCATGCAGTCGAGACTGCCTAACATGCCTGGGAATCCTCTGCCACTAGCCTTGTGCAAGAGCCTGTAAAGGTCGGCCGGATTTGGGGAACGGAGGTACCACTGACCATACACGGCTTCAATAACGGAGCAAAACTTTCGCAAACATTCGAGGGCTGTAGATTCACCCAATCTACAGTACTCGTCGGAGAGTCTGCCGAGCATCCATATGCGAGCATTCGAAAAACGGTTGTTAGCTTCTACTATGGGGATAGACTTTGTCGTCCACAAGCGTCTATCTTCTGGGTAAAGTATGGCTCATGTGCAACAACATCATTCAATATGCGATAGAAAAGCTCTCTTCTCATGCAAAGCCGCCCGAAAGTCCACTGGGGGATAAAGTGGTCTTTCACAGAAGTAGTCCTCTATGAGACTCTTATGATGTTTTTCTCTCTTTCGATTCTTGTATTCACGGCCTGCAACAGAACCACCATGTTTGGATTGTTGAGCATATTGCTCCAGCAAAAACGTGTGGTGTTGAACAGCCATTGCAACCCTCCGTTGATGAAGGTCATCATCATCAGAATCATCATTGAAGAAATTTTGTATAGCCTTCCCACGTGAATTCATTGTAAGAAGGAGAATTGAAGGAGATTGTGTGGTCAATTCAGTAGAATAACACTTCTTAAATAGAAAAGAGAATGAGATGACCTACATGTTTGAAAATAATTGAATGAAGATAGGAAAAGATAGGGAAAGATAAGGCCAATAAAGTGAGATGAACAAAGTCTTGCAATGGTTCAGAACGTGATTGACACAAGACAAGATGGGAAATGGTTTAGAAAATAATTGAATGAAGATAAGAAAAGATATGGAAAGATCAGGGAATCCAATAAAGTGAGATAGACAAAGTTGAGCAATGGTTCAGAACATAATTGAAAGAAGACAAATGGGGATGGGAAAGAGTTAAGAAAATAATTGAAGAACACAAGTGGAGTTAGGCAAAAGTTCATAACATTATTGAATGAGGATAAAGGAATCCAATGAAGTAAAAGTAAAAGTAAAAGTAAAAGTAAAAATGGAAGAAAATTATGGCAATGGCTTCAATGAAGGGTTCGAATTATTCCGGGCATACGTATGGTGTTGTACTTGTTTTTATTTTTAAGTGAAATTCTATTATGTTTTGGAATTTTAATTTTTTTAGGTTAAAATGTTTAGAAAATTAAATCATGAGTGTTGAAACAAAAATAATGTTAAGAAAAATTAACAAGAAAAAAAAATTAGGGGTTAATCATTCTTAAACAATTTAATAAAGTTGCGGACTCAAATTATGAGTCTGCAAGGTTGGAGAGAAAAAAAAATTTCAGTCCTGAAAATACATGAATAGTTGTATTTTGGAGGGTGAAAATTTGAGTTTAGCCCCAACATGGTTGGAGATGGTCTTACTTTCTCCATTCCTGAGATACGTAAACATGCCCTAAGAGTGCTGCTATTTCCACCCACCTGTACTATTTTCTCACCCACCTTATCTTCCCACCCACCATGTAAATTTGAAAAAACACAATCTTATCTTTCCACCCATCATTATTCCTAAAATACCCTTTGATTATAATATTAAGAGTCAATTCCATATTTTTGCTTGTTTTTATGTTTAGGTGTAATAAAATATTAATAGAATTTATAAAACTCAATAATAAAAAACCCAATCCCTAGCCCCCAATCCCTAGCCCCACCCCACTCCCAGGATTCATCCCCAAAAACCCAAGCCTCGACACCACCAGGCGTCCGCGTCCTCCACTAACGAAGAATGGGCAGATTAGAAACTCCTGTGGATTTAATCAACTTCTTGATGCAAATCAGAGCTCTAAAGTAGGAATCTAAAATCAATTTCCTTTCAAGGTGGCCAAGGTATTTTAATTGTTTTAATTTTGCCCATAGGAGATTGAATGTTTAGAAGGCATATATTGAGGTTATCTCTTTCATGATGTCAATTTTTAGATAACAGAACAATTTGACTTAGAAAATTTAGCTTCCTTACTATTGTTTTGTTTTGTTTAACTTTAGAGCTTGAGCATTTTCGACCAGGCTCAGCATTTCAGTTTTCAGCTTTCTGCATCACAGTTTTCCGATTTCTGCATCGCAGTTTTTGTGTGAATATGTGGTGAAATGATTTTTTTTTTAATTTTTAAAACCGTTGATCGTTTATATAAATATTGTTTAATTGAATAAATATTACAAAATCAAGTTTGGTGTAGTGGTTTATGAGTGAGCCATCTTCCTTTGAGGGTCAAGGTTCAAGTCCCTTTAATGACACAAAATCTTCTTTTTTTAAAAAACTGAATAAGGGGCAACGAAGTTGGTCCCATGAGACGGTGTAGGCCGGCGATGGGTGGTTGTTGGCTGGCGGAGCTAGAGTCCAGCGGTGGTAGGTGGCCGACGGCTGCAGGTGGCCGGAGGTGGCCGATGGCGACAAGTGGCCGAAGGCTACCCGGCAGGTGGTTGGTCGGCGGTGGTGGTTGGCTAGATATGGACATGTGGCATAGTATGCTTGCCTTAGAAGGAGTGGCATTGTGTGTAATTTTGATATTTTTTAATGATATTTTTGTAAATTAGGTACCACATTTTGGTCTTTGGCCTTATGCTAATTAGATGAAATTGTATTTCTATCTTCCAAATTAGTAGACTATATTGTGGTTTAAAACTAAAGCTCCCTATAATCATCAAAGCATTGGGCTTTGTTTAAAATACATGTTTCTTTTTTAGGAAGTGATTTGGAGGCAGCTGAAATTCTCATCAATGTTAACCACAAAGAACCATGTTGGCGGGTTTGGGTAACAGAAGATATGATTCTGGGTAAAGTTGAGGAAATGAGTGGAATTGACAATGAAAGCTATGTTCTTGTCAATGGGTAAAGCTCCAATTCCCCAATATTTATATGGTTCTTCCAGTTCGAATCAAGGAAGCACTCAATTCCCACAGAGAGAACATGAGGAATGGATTGGGTTGAGGTACAATACAAAGGTGGGTGCTTGGGGAAGCGGGGGAGATGGCTGCCGTGCGGTGGAGGAAGAGGGAGAAGGGTGGGGTATGCGTGTTGTGAGGGAAAGGGTTTGATATTTGTTAATAATCTTTTTATTTTTTAATAATTATTTTCTTTTGTTTTTTAATTGGTTTTAATGTTTTTCCCCTAAGCCCTTAGAAGTTATTTTATAAAGGGATAAATTGGTCTTTAAAATTTGCAAAATTAGGTGGGTGAGAAAATAAAACGGTGAGTGAAAGAAATAACAGCACTCTTCATATAATTTGTCGAAAAATAAAGAAAGAATAGAAAACGGAAAAGGCCACGTGGTACGTGAGAAAGAAAATCCCACCCACCCGCAAAAACACGCCATCCTTCGTCAAACTCAAGCCCTATCTCTCTTCCTCTTTAAATCCCATTCAATCTCATTCTATCTGTTTATTTTTCTCTCTCTTCGTTCTCATCCCGAAACCCTAACCCCCAAATTCACATGAAATCCAAACCCCAAAATCTCGTTGGGGTTTCAGTCTCAGAGGACACATACGTCCTTTGATGAATTGTTCGCCAACTATCCTCAAACCCTAGCCTCGTCTTTTGCCCTTTGCTTTCGATTGCGTATTCGTACGTATATTGGGACAGAGAGAAGGAGGGAGGAGGGATCGTCTGGCTATGGAGGGCTCTGTGGTGGAGGATCTCGGAGCCCCAGAGTCATGGGAGGTCGCCGGTTTGGACGAGGCCATGAACCGCCTTATGCTTTCCTCCAACAAAGACTCCAAGCCCCAAGACCTCAACGATGTCTCGCCTTTGGTTTCCTCGGCTTCTGATGCTTCTGATAAGTTTTCCGAGGATGCCCTCAATCAAGTCGATCAATTCCTTCGCGAGGCCTTGCAAAACCCTAGGGAGCGCCTGTCAAGTAAGCTTCACCTAAGTATTAGGTAGTTTGATATATGTGTTTTTGTTCCTATAATTGCCTACACCGACCAAAAAAGTCACGTTCATGTTTTGACCGTCAGATTATTCTTAAGCTTCTTCAGAAGTGCAGGGGAAATTGAATCAAAATTTGGGTAATTTGGTTTAGAATGTTTGTCTTTGGATGGGTTGTATGCAACTGATTTAGTATGTCATTTTCGTTGACCTTGAAATGTTCACTCTATTGGAAGGTATGTCCTTTTATGGGGTGCATTATTCATGAATGAATAACAGAAATCAAGACATGCAAAAGTAATAAGCTACTGGATGAACACTTCCATTCAAATTTTGAGCTGATATCGTTAGAGGGCTTTCGTACCTCCGGAAAGCAAGAAAGATGAAGATCACATGATATAACATCTCTTCCAGTTCTTGACTAAATGGCTCTCCCGTATTATTTTTGGATGTTTTAATGTACATGCGCATCAAAACAGACTCAGGAGTTCGTTCAGTTTTCTATTTTTAGATTCTGTAGGGTGTACTAGCTTTGACGGTCAGGGATGGAATTTACCTTACGTACAAAACTTAATTGCAAATCCCTAATTGATAATTCATAACACTGAATTGAAAATCCCTAATTTATACTTCATGAACCTTAAAAAATCCCCAAATTTCAGTAACAACAAATTGAGTAAAGAAAATTGTAAGATTCCACCAATAAAATAATTTTTTTGCTGACATTCCACCGATAAAATATGACTCACCAAGAAAATTGAACATGTTAAAGGACTGATGCGTGAAGTGGGGTAGGCTGTACGGTAAACCCCAGGTCAGCCTATGGTTGGGTCCGTCCCTGTTGACGGTGAAAGAGTGTGACTACTGTTATACATTATCAAATTGCATTGCAGTATTTGACATGAATTTATGTGGAATAAAGGGAGAAATGTGTGTACGTTCAGGGTTGAAGGATGGTTTGTTGTTGTGATAGAAATAAAATCTTGCACGCACCTGTAAAAAAATGTAAGGCTGGAACTGGCAAAAGGGAAATTCGTTCAACTCTCTATGCTAACTTCTAACAGTGTGGCCAATGAACTAGATGTAAACCTTATTTCTTGGTATCTTTAGAAACAGTTAACTTAGAAGCCCATATGTACGACATAACTGTTTCATGGATTTTTCAATGTAAAATATTAGTGTGTGCGCATCTAAAGATCTTCACCCCTCCCTCCTGGCTCTCGAGATTCTCCTGTTATATGTTTGTCCAACAGTACACTTTATACTAGTTGTACTAAACTATGGATGGAAAATGTTCCTTGATATTTTTAAATCATGATTAAGCTCAAGATGCAGAGTAAAGCCTGAATGTGATACGCTATTTTACAAGAAATGAAAAAGATTGACCTAGAAGACGTTGTGATAATAATTGCCCCCTTCTTTTCTCTTTATACTTCTCATCATCCTCATCATCCTCTTCATTCATTGCTATTTTATCATAGTTGCTGTCATGATATGTTTGGTTCATGCAGTCAGGATGTGCTGTCTTGTTTGGATTTATCTCTTCATAATAATGAACTTCATAGATATCTTCTTGTGCAGTTTTACGGATGGAGCAAGATGTTGAGAAGTTTATCCGTGATCCTATTCAGCAGCAGCTAGAGTTTCAGCAGTTGCCCACTTCTTATTTACGCTTGGCTGCACACCGTGTGGCTCAGCATTATTCACTTCAGTCAATGGTTTTATTAGATAATAATTTACCTGATGGCTCTGGTTCCAGAATTATTGTCCGTAAAACTTCTGAGTGTCGACTCCCTCAGATTCGCCTTGCAGACATTCCTGTTAGTTTACCATCAGAAGACGGTGGTGTTACTAAGGTTGCAATAAAACAGAGGCCACAGAAACGGTCACAGACTGCCAACAATGCAAATTCAAATTCGGCAAAAGCAAACAGTTCCAAAACTGTTGAAGAACGGAAAGAAGAGTATAACAGGGCTCGCGCACGAATATTTAATTCGAGTATTAATATGAGTGGCAGTTCAAGTGGGAAATCAGAAAGTGAACCAAGACTGCAGGATACTCCACAACACGTTCCCTTGGTGATGCCAAAGGTGGAAGATAAGTCAAGTGTTTCTGATTTACATTCTGGTAGGGGTTTAATTGAGTCCTCAACAAGTAGCAGTAGAACAGCTAGAAGTAGGCCAGA
The DNA here is from genome assembly GCA_018703695.1 of Prunus fruticosa. NCBI lineage: Eukaryota > Viridiplantae > Streptophyta > Magnoliopsida > Rosales > Rosaceae > Prunus > Prunus fruticosa. Next base: position 27,221,200 of record CM031918.1, on the reverse strand, counting down.
GAAGGAGCCAGTTGGGCGGTACAAACCAAATAATAGGGTAGCTATATTTAGGGATCGTGAGATTGATCGGAAGGACCCTGATTATGACCGGAGCTATGACAGGTATGGTATACATTTCTGTATTTGCTTTTTTCGCCTTCCAGTTGTTTCTTTGGAAGGGGTCATGACAGGAACATTTTTTTTTTTTCCTTGGGAAGGAGATAATTTCTGTTTAATCTAAGAAAATTGTTTGGAGTCAAGATCTTGTCTCATAATTGTTTTTGCAGTCGGGTGGCCCCATTCAGTTTTCTATTTGCTTAAGCTAATGTCTTTCTCTTTGTTTGACATGGTTTTCTCCTTTTTTTTGTGGTAAACAAAAGAAAATAAGATAATATGATAACCTTATCTATGCAAAAAATAATTTCTTACCAACATTGTAATTGTTGTCAGTATTGAAGCCTGTCCTTTCATCAATATGGTGACCATGAATTTTTTGTCTTTGGAGGCAAACTGTTGTTTTATAATTTTTATTGTGGTCAGGTGGTCCAGTTAAGTTTTGCTGTTTACTTAAGCTACCGCTTTCCTTTTTTTTTAACATGATTTTCTTGTTTAAAAAAAAAAGATAATGAGATTATCTTATCTATTCATGGAGAATTGGTTCCTTATGAACATTGTTATTGTTGTCAGCATTGAAGTCTGTCCTTTCATCCATAGGGTGACCTCTGTTGTTTGTGGACAATCTGCTACTACACGTTTCAAACTCCTAAATATGCTTTCTGATATTTCCCCTCTGTACTTTTTTTATCCATCTCTACCCATAATAATAATGAATGCTATAATTGATAGAAGCCAACAAAGTAAGAACTTAAGGGTAGAATGTTGTTGTCTATCAAGTTTTCCATGTAGCCCAGACCAGAAAATTGTTCTGGAGCATGCATTGTTGTATAGCTCCTAGTGTACTTAGTTTTGTTATTTTATAGTTAGCTAAAGTTTTATGGTCTATGGTGGATCAGGATGAGAATGAATCCGGTAATAAAATATTTTTCAGGTACATGCAAAGATTCGATCCTGGGTTTGGATTCACTGGTGGACCGTATACCATCCAGCCTATGTATACACCTGCATTGAACTACAACACCGAATTTCCTCAACTTGGTGCTGCTCATAGGCCTCAGATTTCTACTGAACATCAGCCTCGTCCTCTTCCACAACACCTACCTGGGCCTTGGGTTGCACCATCAGTCCCTGCAGGAATTGGTTATGGTCATCCAGAGACTATAATCACACCATTTAATGCGAATCATGTTGGTGCGCGATCTACATCTGGCATATATCTGCATTCATCCCAGTATCCTTGTCAGCGCCCTGGAATGCCCTTTCTCCATCCTCATGAACACATTCACCAACCTTTTTCACAGGTGTGGCGATTTAACAGCTATCTTCTCTAGTGTTTTAGTAATCTTGTTAATTTGTTGTTGAAGATGTAATCTCTTTTTTTTTTTAAATGCGGAATGTGAGACTTCTGATCACTTTTTCTCGAGGAAGGGGGACCATATCCTATTTTTCTTTTAAATGTTTTGAACTTCATTGTATAGTGCTAATGGATTCCTTTTGTGGTCTTTACCTCGAATTTCAGTCCATATTATGATATTTTTAATACCACCTGGCTTATTATCAGCCATTGAAGTAGCCTCAGCCTTATCATCAAGTTTTTTTTTTTTTTTTCTTTCTAAAATCCTAGTGTACGAAAAAGAAAAAGATGGTTTTTTAATTCCTTCCCTTGAATAACCTTTGGCATAAAACTGATGATGTGTTCTATTAATTTTAAATATATATTTTTTCTCCTCCTGCTAATCTTGGAAAATAGTCATCTAAAGTAGAACCACAGATATGCATATTAAATTGCAATTTCAGTGCAGTGATTCTAATATAAAAAACCCTGTTGATGAATAAAAAATTGTGGAGAGTTTTTATTTATTCGTAAAATGCTTCTTAAGTAGCAGGTTCCACATGTTTCGACTGCTTGTAATGTGATGCTTGTTTTTCTACAGTCTCATCAACAGCAACCTGATGCAAGTTTTGGGTTAGCCCGGCCCCGGTGAGGGGCAGGGGCCGTGCCTGCACCCTGCCTGCTCAGAGTCGAGCATAAAGTGTGATGGGCTGTGAGAGCCGCGCATATTTCAGTTGGCAGGAGTGCAGGCATAGAGAATCAAGGTGGGCTTGAGTGGATGGATCAATTCTATGGACACCTGCATCATCCATTCCCCCCTTCCTTGGTTGCAATGGAAGCTTCTCCCATCGATGATGAATGATGAAGAAGCTCCACGTTTCTGGAAATATATCTAAATCAGCTCTTTTGAGAGCTTTGTTTACCCAATATGATGACGAAGATGATGATCTAGAAGAATTTTAACAGAGCTGGGAAAGTATGTGCTCTGCTTGGATGAAGGTATGCTCTCAGGACACGCATGAGTGCATGTAAATATGGACACACAAATACAAACACAAACACAATACAAACACACATTCACACATGCTCATCCACCACCCAGAATGGTGTTTTATTGAAGATCCAACTTGAACACTTGCATCATCTTATGAAAAAACTTGAGTACTTGCACCGACGGTGCGATGCACAGTAGGTGACTGTGGATAGGATGATCTGATCTCGCAGTTGATATGCCAGTTTCCAACTTCTCCTTGGATAGACTTTTGTGTATATATTCATTAAATAGAAGCATGAACAAATCGCTTCGGATTTTGTTTTGCAGGCTTTGGTAGTTTGTTTAGAGAGTAAGCAGCACAATGAAGAGCCAGAGGGAGTGCGAATAGGAAGATAAAGCTATTTGTATGCCTTTGGGAGCTTTGGTCTGCATCCAGTTTGTTCTGACAAAAGATCTTATAGTTTACTTTTAAAGCTTTACTAGAACAATCTGCAGAAAAAAATAAACAAAAAAGTCATTCTGCATCATGTATCATATAACACTTTGGTCTGCATTTATTTATTTTTATGACCACCTTTGTTTTATTTGAATGCGATAATTATCTGTTGTAGCAATTCTAAAACCCTCGCCAGGTCTGGGTTGTTAAATTGTGACTCTAGACATGTTATTTTTCAGGCTGCACCCAATGATATCGCATGAATCTAAAAAGTTTTTGGTTGTGACTACCTAATTTTTTTCATTTTGGTGTGGTGTTCCTTGCCGGACAAGTATTTCGGGTTTGGACACTAGATGCGCCCGAGAAAGTAGGTCAGAATTCACTATTGGGTGTAGCTACAGGGGCTTGTAAGATGTTTGTCAAAAGAAGGTTGCTTTATTTCCCGTATGCAAGCTCACTGCTCTGTTTCTTGGTCGAAAGCGCACTGCTCTCTTAACAGTCACTAATGGTGCTTTTACAATACCTTTTTCCAAAGCTTGTAGTAGCAAATGTTTTGAAAGCAAGATGCGAATCACATGTTTATAAAAAATGGAATCATTAGCCGGTGCACCTGACATGGCATTTCCACGATTAAATAATATTTCATTCTGGTTGTTGCCACCAAGTCTCTTGCTCCTATTAAGCTCAGCATCTCCGTCGTATGAAGGAGAATCACAGATTTTTCATCTATATGCGCATGCAAAATGAAACTTTTTAGATCATAGGCTAATTTGGATGCAACAGAATTTTTTCATTACTTCGAAAAAAGCCATCGAGTGAGTACCTACCTTTGATCGAGCTAGTTTAATCTTCCTCTCCCTAATGGTCAAGCAACTTTCACCCGCACTAGTACTAAGTCTCCCTGTAGTGCGCCCCCCTTCAATTATTTGGCTGAGGCTGTTCTAACTGCCGTATCTTTTTTAAACCGAATACCTTCCTCTGTCATCCCTGGTCTGTCTCTTTTTGAGAGAAGATTGTCTACCCAGCCTGGATGGGTCCCCTGCATTATCAGATGAGGGACACGCTTTCTCCACTGACCTAAATATGTTACAGGCTTAAAAAAGACGAAATAATAGCATGCTATTGAAGACATTGCAACATATGTCGGGGAGGCCTTCGTTGATTGTGTACAAACAAAATACGAGTCCAAGAGCAGGGTAAGCATTAGTTTGTAGTTAAAAATTCACACCCCACAAGTTGAGATTTACTAAAATTCGAATAAGTGGTCATGTTTAAACTACAAACTAATGCAGTACAAAATCAATGAACACGGTACTTTAAGAAAGTACTAAAATTTCAGTAATACAATTGAGTGGTCAAACAATATTAGATTCAAGTGAATTTTTTTTATATTATAGAGATGATTTTTGAATGATTATCTTAAACATGAACGGTTTGGATTAGTGAAATACAATGCTAAGTGGGTTCTACAAGGGTGTTCCTCAAATAAGCTAATTTAAAAGATCTCTTAATGAAAGTTACATACATATATATATATATATATCAGAAGCCATGTGTTTGATAATACAAATGATTAAGGGGTCTGATTAACAAAAATATATTATTAAATGGCCTAGTACTAGCAGGATTAGACATAATCCAATTCAACTTCCCAATCTTTCGGTGGAATTCATAATCCTACTACATTTGAACCTAGCAGGATTAGACATGATTCAATCCAGGTAGTTTTTAAGCCACTAAACATTTGACTAGGAAGCCATTCTTTCCTTAGGTAGTCACTCCGCAACACGTGCATAAGCATGGTGTTGAGGCTGCACCATTGTCATGCGTGTTTGTTTGTTTTGTTTTGGTTGTCTTATACCACGTCTTCCATTGTTTTTAGTTCTCACATTTTTCTCCTCCTTGTCCCTCAAGGAACTTCCTATAAACAAGTCATCCTCACGTGCAATGCTCACCCTTACGTGCAATGCTCACCTCTTCTACGTGAAAAACTCCAACAACTTTATCAAAGGTACTCTTTCAAGTTCCAAAACATGACAAAGGCAGACAAAGGGGCTTTGCAGATGGGTGTTTCTTGTTTTCAAGTCGGTATAGTTTCCCGGGTGCTTGTTTTGTTCCCTATATGCGAAGATGTAGTATTTATATATCCAATTGAAATTAAGTTCCTCACTCTGTTTCTCCAACAACATTATTTCATTTAATCCAACAATTTGGTATGGAGAAGCTGAACTCGCAGATACATTTGCAAAACTGTTATATAATCCGACAAAATGAAATGCTAAGGAAGAAAGCTCAAGTGCTCAACCAGGAGAACCAGGCTTTGTTATCTGAGCTGAAGCAAAAACTCTCCAAGGCCGACACAAAGCTAAGAGGTAGTCCTGACATTGATGTTAGTTCTGCTTCCTCCTCAGATTCCATCAATTCCAGTAAACCGTAATTGAACAGATGCAACCTCCATGTGCCCAAACTGTCTTGCTAGACTTTCGCTTCAACGAAGTTCTTGTTACCTTTTAACCAGAAAAAAAAAAAAAAAAAAAGTTCATTGTTCTTGCCAAAATCCAGCCTTGAACAAATTTTCCTTTTGCAGGGAAAAACTATGTGATGAATAATAAGATTCTTGAATGTAAGGAATTATTTAAAATCACTATCTCTCTCTCTCTCTCTCTCTCACACACACACACACAGGCAGAGCCACAATGGGGTCATTGGGGTCGCACGACCTCTTGGAAGCCATGGAAATAGGCTTAGAGGTCCATTGGAGCTGCACACCATATGGTCGACGAAATGTCTGAAAGAACGATGGGTTGCAGGCTGAAGAAGAAGGCTGGCGTGCGCCAGTTTTTTTTTCTTAAAACGACCTGGCCAAAACGGACGTCGTTTTGGGCCAGGTTTGAAAAAATTGGAAAAGACCAGCGTATCCTCTCCAGCCACTGCTTCTCCACAACACAACTTGACGGAATTTGTCCTCAAGCCAAAGTTCAAATGTATTTTACATATTCTTGGCCACACAGAAGACTTTGCTCCTAAGCTTGAAGTCAAAGCAAAATGGCAAATTGCTATCTATTGGCCTCTGGACCATCACAAAGCATTCTTGCCCCCAGTAATAACAAAGTTTATATTTTTAATATCCATCTGAAGCTGCAACTTTTGCCACTCTTGCACCTCAGCCTGTGCATGCCATTCTAATTTTTTGTTTTAAATTTAAAACTTAGGCAGCAGTTTAATTAAGGAATTTAGGGTAACTACATAATCTCCTATCTCCTCTCTCCTCCCTCTTTTCCTTATTTTATAATAAATTCGGTGGAAAAGATGTCCAATTTGCGGAAAAGATATCCAACATGTTTTCGTGTTTCATGAGCGCTGGAAGAGGTTTAGTGAAAATGTCTACCCACTGAAAGTCTGTACTAATAAATTCTAGTTATATGTTTCCCTTTTCTATGTGATCTCGAATAAAATGATGTCTCAAATTTATGTGTTTAGTGCGTAAGTGAAGTATGAGATTCTTAGAGATGTTTATCGCACTAATTTCCAGTAACAATGTGAGTTTTTATTTTCATTTTTTCGCATATGTAGAATATATATGTTGATGTTATCCTAATTTTTTTTTTTTTGGACTTTTACACAAAGACCCCTTGTGTTTCAATTCCTGGCTCCGCCACTGCACGCACACACACACACACACACATAATGAATACTAAATTCAGACAAGGCTATAAAGGCAACTTACGAATCTACATTCAGCTTCTTGTCTATGCTTGAGAAAGTTTGGTAGAATCCTTTGAAGTGCTTGTAAGCGATGTCTATATCTTCCTTCCCACATATCTCTCTAACACTGCAGTTAACGATAGAAGTAAAGAAAGGCAACAGTGCTGATTCAAGTTTGGAGAGAACAGCATTGTATCAGAGAGTAACAAAAAATGAATGGCAATCCTTTTTATTCATTATTTTTAATGTTTCTTTTCCTTTTTCTTTTCCCAAAAAGCAGTTCCGACAGGAAGAAATAAGCCAATTGATTCTCTCACCAGATCAATTGACTCTTCTTAAAATGTGAATCAATAGAATCACAATATCACAACATGGAAATGCTTTCTATATCATTTTCCTCTCTTTTTACTCAAACAATATCCTGTCTTCTTCCTGACATCGTCTCATTGCAAAACAAATTTTCAGCTCATCAGAATAACAGCCACAAAAAATATAATCAAATACTTAATGCAGTGAACAAGGTTACCTGCCACTAGAAAACCAAGGGCACGAAAAGCAGAAATTGGAAAAAAAATAAAAAAAATGAAAAAACAAGATCCAGTAGAATGAGTAGACAAATTAAACCAAAAATTGCATGGCCTTGACAGCCTTTCTCCTAGGATATTTAGAGATGAAAGACTCTACTAGGTGTATTCAGTTGGCTGCATATCCTTCTAACGCAGGACTAGGAGTTTGTGTGTGTGCAGCTACTAACACTAATATGTCGCATTCTCTAGAAATAAATAATTATTACTCCTCTAGGTATACATCCATAAGGATTATCTGAAATTTTAAAATTCAGACATACAATATTAACGTATCTTTAACCTATAAAGGAGCGCTCATATATCAGTTACACATTATGGAGTGCTCATATACTAACCTATCTTGGTGGGAAATATCAAAATGCTTAAAGATTTCATCATTCTTATGACGATAGTTAATCAATAATATTTATTCACTTTACTAGTTTAGTGTCTCAATTTCATTTTGTTTGGAGGAAAGGCTCACTATAGTTAACTTGTTAATAATTTAACCCAACCCCAGATGCAAGACTGAATGTACTAAGTCCCACCCAATGGTAGTGTCTACTCATCACAAAATATCGTGATCAATAATACTAGTCACCAAAAGCTTTTCTACACATAGATAGTTGTTACTCCCCACCCAGTGGTATCCGCCCATTAAGAAATATAATCCAATTATTTCTTAAAGCCAATTATTATGATCAATAATACCAGAGTCACCAACCACCACATGATGCGGCAGATAACATGACAGTATCATAGAAATAAATGGTCCAGTCCAGAGTGAGACCACAAAAATTACAAAATTATAATATTTATACCAAAAATAAAAATGAAAAATGAAACACAAAATAGCAGTTGGTTTAAAAATATTCGAGATCTATTTTAATGTGACACATCAATCTATTGCAATACCTGTGCATAGAAAGTTGAGGGATGCCACAATCAACAGTACGAATACCAGCCCCTGAAGCTAGTATGGGGCCTATGGTAGATCCGCATCCCATATCATTTCTCACCACAAATTCCTAATCAGAAATAATCAAATAGGTAAAAAGTGATGAGCTAAATTACAGTTATCTGAGGTAGAGATTGTGGAAAAAGAATCAACCAAACATATAAACCACTCAATATTCTTTATTTAGGTAAAAAAGTGATGAGCTAAAATATAGTCATTTGCTGCCACTTGTTGACCTCATCCTGAAATGCTTTAAAATGAATTCCAAAACAGGACTGATTTATCCTTGAGTGATGTAACTCATCATCGAGGTCGTTCTATAGTATCTCATCCACAAAGGAGACGCTAAATTAAAGGGAGAAGAGGAGAAGGAGGGTGGTTTTTAATATAGAAAAGAAAGTCACTAGTGACCTTCAGAGTTTCTTTGCGATATGGATTTCAATTTTTGCTGTAATAGGTCAGCAACATTTGAATATACTTTTAGAAAGTAATCTTTTATTTTTTTGGAGCCAGTAAATAAACGAAAAGAAAGAAATTACTCGCTAACAGTGAATACCTGACTTATTTAATGCAAGATTGTTAAACGGGTTAACCAAACTGGGTTGGCCAACAGTGAATACCTGAGTTGGAAGGTTGTGGATTTTGCCAATTTCTTTGAAAAGAAAAGATGTAACTCCACTAGTAGCATAGCGTTGGTTTGCATTATGCTTGATAACGAGTCCCTTTTGCATTTCTGGTCGATGGTGTTCTTCATGCTTGTCCATGAAATTTGGGTGTACACCATGAGCCATGTCTGCTGACACTATTAAGAGAAAGCATCCAAAATACACACTCAGAAAATAGAAATTGAACGAAATAAGTTATATGCCCGTCACAAAAGAATAAAATGAGCTATATAACAGTCTATCAAAATTTCTTTGCAGTTTGTTAGATTGTACTGGTGTCACGACCAACACTAATGTCTTTGCCTGCTCATATATTTATAGGGTTTCATCAAGCAATGGCCCTTGAACTTTTGGGCTTTCATCAAAGTGGTAACCCAACTTTAATTAATGCGGTCCTCACCCTTTCCCTATGTGCATTAGTGTGGTAGCTCTGTTAGAATCTGTTTGAGTACAAATTTAGTATCCAGGGATAACTCAATTAAAGTAGAAAATAAAAGAATGTACAATATGTATGTATTGTCTTAATTATTCACCACTTCACTGTCTCGAACATCATTGTCCACTCAGTATTTTATCATTATATGAAATTATTACATGGTTTCCATTTGAATGGAAGGATTTAAAATGAGGGATTTGGATTTGAATTTTTAGTGTAAATTGTTGAACTGGACTTTAGAAATATTAATTCCTTATGTCAATCAAATACAAATTTGATTGTCTTAGAAAAGGAGGATTTGAAAATAAATTTTTCACTAGAATATTTGAAACCTTTCCTGTTCATAAATAAACAAATTTATGTGTGGTTTATTAACATAGGAAATTCATACTGCTAAAGGCCAATTAACCAATTTACAATCAAACCCAAACCTTATTTTTAAATTCTTCCATTGAAATGGACCAAACTGTAGTATATCATGGTATAGTTCTAAATAATAGGTCAAAAACTTCCTAGAATGAAATTATGTACCCTAACTTGGGGTACATTTATTTTCAGGCATGTGACTGGAAAAGTTGATGACATTTGTTAATACCAACAATAGCACACAGGGATAGAATTGTAGTGCGTACACCTTTTTCAACAATTTAACATACATAAAGCTAAACAAAAAAAATCTAACATAATGACGAAAAGAGAATTATAAAAAGTCCAGCAGGAAAAAAAAATAAAGGTGCACTCAATCATACCAAGAAATGATTTGCGAATTGCACGCTCAAAAGCACCTTCACCAACATATTTGTCAGCTAAGCAACTAATTATACGTCTCATAGCCTGAAACATGGTTGGAGCACCAGCCCCCTGAATTGAGCCTGAACCAACCTAAACAAAAGAGTTAGAGATAACATCTGGGAACTGGTCAAAAAGGCAAGAGATAATGCACATGTAACACTACTATCATTTATAATTGCAAAATGAGTAGCAAGAGGATGTGCCTTGTAGAAATAAGAACTAACAAATCGAAAGACATCTGACAGACAGCGATAACTGGTTTTATTAATAACATGTTGGTTAAAAACTAGCAATTCCATAGCAAACTCATGTATTCAAAAAATAATAACATAAAGTGAAAAAGAACTTAAAACATGGACCTCTACACACAGAGAAAAAGTAAATATCCGCTTTCCAGATAGTGTGGCATTTGTGTTCATGACTGACACTCTGAAAATGTGGGGTCCGTACTTGTCACATCATCAGTTAACGGCAATTTGGAAGATTTGTAATGGAGGTCTACATTGCAACGTAATCATAATTTCAGGTCTAAGATTGCAATGTGTTAAAGATGAGGTATGAAATTGACAAAGGGTGCAGACTTGGAGGGGGTAAAGTGTAATTGGCCCTATGTGTATAATCCTTCAAGTAATTTTAGAGTTCATCACAAGTGATTAAGTGATTAACTAGATTCTCATAAGATAGAGAATTTGTGAGGCACAGAAACTATCCTTAGAGACACATGAATCTGAATCTCGCATAACAAGAAAATTACTAAGATCAGGATAAAGGAAACTTCATGCTGTGAGAACCTGTGAAGAATGAAATACCTCTTCATTGTCAAATAAAGCAACCATCCGTATAGCCTGTTCACTTGATAAATCTCCAGGTGATTTACATGAATCAATGAGAGCCCTTAACGCGCAATAACTTGAGGCAAGATTATCTAACCTTCCTGAAAAAATAAATTCATCGTTTCCACCTCCAAGGCAGCTAGGTTGTGTATCACAAACATTCAGCTCAATACTCACTATGTCGTCAATGTTAGAATTGAGCTCATCCGAGAGAGCCTAAAAATCATAGTTGTGTGTATTAGTTCAATGAAAATGTATTTGACAACTAAAACTACTTCACAAAATTCAAATTAGTGCACCAAATGAATAAGTTGAAGTTTTAAGTTAAAGTTGACGCTAGATATAAGAGTTCACAAGTGCACAAGTCCAACACTATATATCTGTTATATAAGTCAAACATAAAAACTGGACTGGCCATTTGATTTGGGAATGCCCACATAATATATCCAACGTAATAAAATCACATCACATACGTTTCTTTATAGATAACTACCATTTTTATATAGTCTCATGGTATTACCATTTCTGTAGAGTTTAGAGAATGATAAGGATTGAATGCTTTAACTTAAAATGACAAGAAATTTTTGGGCCTCTTAAAGTTGCATAAAAAGGATACATAGAAGAGGCATTCTCATTTCTAACACCGGTGACATTATTATGAATATAGTAATTTTCTTGCACTTTCCTGTTGAAAATGTTCCTTTGTATTCTATACCAACCATATAAAAAGCAATGGAGATAACTGCACAAGCACTGATTATGTACAACTCTTACAAACAATGCAGTTCCTTTCACTTTTTATTTATTATGATGTTGAAAAGACATTTCTTGAATTTTGTGAAACAATATGCTTCTAGTATTTTAGAGTGACATGAATAAACCTTTTTTATTTTCAAAACATAGTCACATTACAAAAGATCATGGAAAGTGCGAGCTCGCACGCATATCATACCACACCGGAAACACTCAAAGATCTGATATCCCAGCCTATACTTTTGAAAGATACCTTTAAGTTTTTACCAACTAATTTTGGAAAACCAAACAGATACCTGCATGAGCAATGGATGATGAGCCGCTTTTGAAGATGTTGTGGTACTTTTCTCTTTTGTCTCCACAGACGCTTCTTCTAGTTTCGATGCCAGTAATGGAATTAGTTGAGTCTCTACATTTGGTTTAAATCCATCCTTGTTCACTGTGCTAAACCAGCACACAAAAAACAAAAAGATAATCTGAGGGATCACCCACTACTTATAAATCACAACACCATGACTACTCACAAACTTTGGCTTGGAGAAAACAGTGTTGGGAATTGGAGAAAATCAAGTTTTACCATATGCCGCATGCTAAATTTTGGCTTGATTGCACTGTATATTTTAATCATTGCTTCCTTTAAAAAAAGAAAACGGATATAATTTTACCTCTTAAAGAAATATTTGAATGTACTTTCTAGGCCTTTTTACTATCACACAATAATATTTTAGGGTTTAGGGATGCTATCATCTATAATCCTCAATGAATAAGGTCTTCACCATTCACATACAGTGGTCACATATTCTTAAAACGAAATATTTTGGTTAAAAATAAAATAAAATGAAAAAAACTGCGGATTATAGAAGACATTTGCTAACCGGTCAAGGTGAATGGCCAGTGTTGGTATTCGTAACAGAGGTCTCTTCACTTTGACAAGCTTATGCACAAAGGAACCGTTGCTGCCTCTCAATATGACCCTGCCTGCTACGCTTAGGTCTCTATCAAACCAAGTATGCCATAAACCACCTCCATATGTCTGCACATTGATCATTAGATATCCAGACTTGGATGATGCAGATCTTGGTTTTAATTTTAGACATGGACTGTCTGTGTGTGCAGCAATCACATGGAAACCATTACCAACAGTATACCTGAAAAACTAAGAAAAAGTTTTGATTAATTAAGTGCTAATCATGTAGAACTAGAAAACTAAACGTAACAACGGCAAAAAAAAAAAAAAAAAAGAGCAACTTCAGTTGTATACGAAGCAGTAAACCAGTTAGAAAGTATAACATGATAAACTAGAAAAAAAATATGATGAAAAAGTACTAACCTAGGGAGATTAAGAAAATAGCAAGCAGTGGACATACAATATATCGTTGTAAGGACAATTCAATGAGCGACCTGGTAGACAAACTATGTTACAAGAAAATGAGGGCCATACAAGGAGACAGAAGTCAACACCAATGGCTACACAATTTACAAACCCACTTCACCAACTGTAACCACCAGTCACATACTCAACGAGGTTATGAGTAATGCAGATTGAATTGCTAATTATAAAGCCTAAAACCATTTTCAACCATTTAGAGAGAATTTATCAACTGGTAGGATTGTTTCACTCACTTCTCTCCAACAGAAAATGCAACCAAACAAGACATGTTTCGTGTAAAGAAGTAGCGTCCACCAGGCTTGAGGTCCCACTCATCATTCTCATTCAGCAAACGAAAACCAGCAGCAATTAGTTGTCTTTTCGCTTCGGCTGCAAAAAAGACCAATTCTTAATTGGAACAAAATTACGACCACACACCATAGCTAATTCAGCACCTCTTTCTTTAAAATAAGAGCATTATTCAGGCTCAGAATCCGATCATTGCTAAGATTGGAATCTTGAAAATAAATTTTAAAGACCGGTTTTTCTAGTCCACATCTTAGCAGTTACACATAAGATAAGGAAGCTACAGAGTTTAGACTGTTCTTTTCTTCTCCTTTCCTTCCCCTAATTTTCCCAGTAACCAAACGGAGGCGCACTAACAAATTCATCAGAAAAACCAGAAATCTAAGCTAACAAATATACAAAACTTAATTAAAATACCCGTAGCATGAAAATGAGTCCAAGACTCGTTGAGGTAGTCGAGTAGATCCCCAACAATTGACGCATTTGCTCCCACCGTTGAAGCCGAGCTCTGAACCACACACATTCAGCACATTGGCATACACTTTACATTTCACATATATATCTCAAGTATGAAGAGAGAGAGAGAGAGAGAGAGAAAGAGAACCTCGGGGGTGTTGTGAGAATTGTTGGAGCAGAGGATTGGAGAGGTGGAGAAACTGCGAGGGCGTGAGCGAGTGAGTTGTTTGGACTTGTGAAAGAGAAGGGAACGCCTGAGGGTGAGAGGAGGAGGGTGGAGGAGTTGCAGTTGCTGCAACCGAGTTATCGCTGCCATTTCTCTCAACTGGTGGACTGTGGACCCTCTCTCTGTCGAGTGTTTTGGAGCTTGTACAAAAAGGCATGAAATTAAGGATACCTCAAAATGAGTTAAAATTTATAACAAATGAACTGCAATGCAATCCCATCCAAATAGTCTTGACCAAATTTTTTTAAAAAATAAATAATTCCATCCAAATAAAAAAGATTTTTTATTTTTATATAAGCGATACTTTAATCTAATCTACAGATCGGATTCAAATTTGGATGCAATGTGGACTGAATATAAACTTATTTGAAATTTGTGTGGTATATTGAATTTCAATTTGGCTTTCTGGTTGCTAATGAGATTTTAACAGAAATTGTCAGCCTTGTCAATTGAGGTAGTTCGCTTGAGTTCAAGCATCTTTTGGTGATATTTTAGGGTTTGTTTGGTATCCTACTTGAATTTTGAGTTCAAATCCATAAAACCCCATTTGATAGGCCCATTTTTAGAAACCCAAAAAAAAAAAAAAAAAACTCAAACACATAAATTGTTAAGGAGCTTCACGATTTGGATATTAAGGAAGCTACTATTAGGGAACCAGAAAGAGAGAGTTCGCCAGATGCAAGAAGAGCACGAAGCTAAGAAAGCTTCCTTCAAAGCACAAAAGATGAACCTGGAGGTTTCTTTGGATCATCAAGAATGAATAAGCAGCAGAGCTTCAACAATCAAGAATTGATACTAAAGAAGATCTACTTCCCCATATTGGGAGCACTCGATTGTCAATGAAGGCTCAAGAGCAAGAGATTCACCAATTGATCAATGCCATGGTTTCCTTATGTAGTGAGCCCTAACAGATGGGATTGTTCCTCTTCTTTTTTTAGCATGATTTTTTTAAAAAATATAAATAAATGTTCTTGTAATGTGGTTCATCCACCAAGAACCCATAGGTAGGATTTTGTTTCAGTATTCCTTGCTCTTATATAGTGGTTTGTCCACTAAAAACAATTTTCCAGAATAAACATGTGGTACGATTTTGCTTTCCTGTTTTTCCAGTTTATACTCATGTGATGTAACATCCCGACCCAAATTTAAAAGATTCGATAATTTAATTAATTTAATAGAATATGAATTTACAATTTTGCCCTAAGGGTAGGGGTAATTTCGTCACTTTTTAATATGAAAGGATTTTGGGGAAATGACTAGTACTTTAACGTAGATCGTATCGAGATGAGTCCATAGACACGTAGTGTGCTTGAATCGGAGTTGTAACGAGGAAGTTATAATCAAAATAAACCCAATGGCATAACTATAATATTTTCGAAATTGGTTTTTAAAAACCAGAAAATTCTCTCTCTCTCTCTCTCTCCCTCTGCTTTGCATGAGAGCAACCCCCGTCCCCCTTTTTTTTTTTTTGAAACAGCCGCACGGTTTGGAGGCCATCGCCACCGCCACAAGCATCCACCCGGCCACGAGGCCGAACCCAAACGAACTACCACCACCTCCTCTTTCCTTCCCAACCAATCTAAGAGCCGCTGAAACCGCCGTATTTCGCCGAAAAATGCAAAAACCCGATTGGTTTTGACCCATTTTTTCATCGTTCATTCTCATCCTCTCAATGTGTTCTAGCTACTGGTTGTGTTATTTAGGAGCAATTTTTGCGTTTTGAAACTAATTTAAGCGATTAAAGTTTTGGCAGGTTTCGGCCCTCTGATTCCGGCCATCTCCTGTCACTTTTGGGGTTGGTCCAAGAACAAAAGATGCTCCACTCAATGTGTTGATCATGTAGGTATAGGTTTTGACGGATGGTTTTGAGATTTTTCGGTCATCGAAATTTCTCTAGACACCCATGTGCTGCCGACGCGTGTGGCGGCTCGTGGGCACTGTTTGGGTATCCCCCTTGATCCTAAAATGTTCCCCTTATCATCCTGAGCATGACGATATGCTCATATTTGAATTTGGTTATCATTTGATCGTCGATCGAATATCGCAAATTAGACGTTCGATATGTTCGGGCCGTTGGATCGACTTCATTTTAATATATGTTGATCTAGGCATCCCTAAGAGCGTGTAGGAATTCGCGGATTGTGAATCGGAGCCCGGATGTTCCGATTCAATAACTTAAAGTTTGCGTTAAACGATAACCGTCCGATCATGCGATCGCGAACGATCTAACCGTTCGATTATGATATCCCCACCCAGGTGATGCACCCACCCCAAACCATTAATAACAATCAATCCCAACCCACCTAGCCACTTTCAACCCCCAACCATACTCACCCCTAGTTGACACCCCAAATCCACACCCAACCTCACAAATCCAATCTGCCCCAAGCCGTAGCCATCCCAACAAATTATTCGAACGCCAAAACCCTAAGGCGCAAGAACTTCTCTTATCTTCTCCAACTGGGTTTGATATGATTTCATGCTTGTCATTTTCACATATTCTTTGTGCATCCATGAGGGTTATGCGATTGGAGTTTATAAACAATAAACTCATATTGAAGAACTTTATTTTGTTTCTTACTTTTTTACCATGGCTGAGGAGAAATCAGGGTGGCAAGATGGGAAGTGAATGGTAAGCATGGGTTGGGGGTGGTTGTTGGCGATGGGGAAGGGTTGGGTTGTGGTGGTGGGCAGTTATTTCGGGTGCTGGGGGATTTATTTTTTCCTTTTTTCCTAATTTATTTTATTATTAAAATGTTTTAAAATTTTGAGAATTTTTAATAGTTAAAATTACTAAAATACCCATGCCAAGTCAGCAAGTTAACGATTTTCCTGACCAAACTAACGGAAT
The DNA here is from genome assembly GCA_018703695.1 of Prunus fruticosa. Lineage (NCBI taxonomy): Eukaryota > Viridiplantae > Streptophyta > Magnoliopsida > Rosales > Rosaceae > Prunus > Prunus fruticosa. The sequence goes on along the minus strand of CM031918.1, from coordinate 27,204,425 downwards.
GAGGTAACGAGGACGCAAAAATAAAGCATAGGGGGCATATTGACTTAGTTTGAAGTATAGGGGACAAAGTGAGATTTTCGGTGAAGCATATGGGTCATATCAATAATTAAATAAAAAAGAAAGAAATAAATAATTTTCAAACAACCCCAACCCAAACGACCATAACCCCCAACTTGTGCCACCCCTCTCTTTGCTCTTCCTCTTCAAAATCGGATGCTCAGTAGACAATTCACTTTAGAATCCAATTTTGAACCCAAGTCTTTTATTAGCCAAATCAAATTGAAGAAGATTGTCCTCTAATTGATGCGCTCTGATCACAATGGCAACACCTTGGATTACTTGGTCACAGCCTAGCATCCACAAATCCCAAACACAACACATCTTTGCGCACTTGCACCATTGAATTTGCTACAAACACACCCTTTAGTACACTCAGGGCTTGTTTGGTACACCGTGCAAGCTTGGACTGGATTGGCTAAAGTTTTATCCCATGTTTGTTTCACCCGATTCTAATTTTAAGTGGGATTAACTAATACTAGGCCCACCAAAAACACCTTCTTAGGTGTTCTTAGCTAAACCCGTCTGGAGAGGAGGGACTAACAGTCCCGACCAAGCAACCAACCAGCAACCACACCTAATCGCCCCACAACCAACGACCCACCAAGCGGCAGCCACAACCACAATCCCCAACCACCAGACAAGACCACCTGCCACCCACAACCACCACCCACAGCCACCCAAGAAGGAGAAGACAGAATAGAAGAGCAAGAGGAGAGAATAGAAAATTTTCGAAAAACAAAACAGAGAAGAGGAGAGAAAATGGAGAAGAAGAGATGAGAGAAATTTTTCGCAAAAAACGGAGAAGAAGAGGAGAGATAGTTTTAGAAAAAAAAAACAGAGAAGAAGAGAGAAAATTTTTGAAAGAAAAGAAAAGAGAAGTAGACAGAAGAAGAGGAGAGAAAATGGAGAAGAAGAAGATGAAAGAGATGTAGAGGGGAAGAAGAAGAAAGAGATGCAGAGAGGTTCGTCCCAAAAAGAAAAAAAGAGATGCAGAGAGGAAGAAAGAGTTGGAGAGAGAAGAAAAGTAAAAAAAAATATAAAAAAATCTTACTTTAAAAAAAAAAAAAAAATAGTCCTAGTCCAATCAAACATACATCAAGCGTTGTACAAGTGTTATCCAGCTTATGCTAGGCCAAGCCAATCCAAGACAGGACCAATATTTAATCCAGTCCATGACAGTCCCCGTATCAAACGAGCCCTCACTCTGCAACACAAAATCAATGGAAGGCATAATCGATGTTGATTGAGTTGAAGCATACTCTGAAAGGTGCTACAAACGCCACCCTAGGAATTTGAGCATGGAGTTGCTTTAGAAATGCCAGGGGTCGACATGAAGAGCAAGGGAGAGGCGTGGCGTAGGTTGGGGATTATGGGTGTTTTGAGTTGGAGACGGAGGGTTGAAAAATTCTTTAATTTTCTTTTTTAAGACTTTTCTAATTTTATTTTAAAAGATAAAAGTTAAGTCCAGCGGAATAAAGTAATTAATTTCTTTCAAAAATGGACACATGTCAAAATTTGAATGGGAGTATCATACGCTGACGCGGTACATCCGTACTATTCTATAATTTCTCATAATGTAGCTAATGCTTCATGATCTCTGGCTCATAAATAAGAGCATGTGCTCATCGAGTGGTGGATGTACGCATCTGCAACTTTATGCTTATCTGTTTCTTGATTGTGGTGGGTTTCATATATTCTTCAATTTCTTTAGCCTACAAAGAAGTTGCTAGATTCTTTCTCAGCTAAGGTAGCAGGCAAATTATACTAAAAATAAGTAAGCCAATTCGGTTCATTCTTTTTGTTACCCTTCTCCAATATCGCGGTATAAAAAAATAAAAATAATAAAAATGGTAGCAAAGGTTCCATTTGCATATAATATGGTCATGAATTAAACATTAATTTTGGAAATTATTCTCTTCTATTAATCATCAGCTGATTAAATTGTTATTTGCTTATTGTTTAATTTGTTGCTAGTGGTAGTCTACATGGAGATGATGATGAACCTCTTTTTGTTGTGCATGGGGCTTCTGTTTCTCCAGCTATAGCAGCGTGGTTACCGGTGGGTGAGCGGTGGCAGTGGTGGACGGAAGAAGCGCCTGCCGGGGCCGCCAGCGTGGCCAATATGGTCCAATCTTCCGCACGTAGATGGGGCAGCGCACTCTCATATTTGTCTCCAGCGCTGACCTCATCCACGAAGCCGTCGTCCAGAGAGGCTCAGAGTTCGCAACCCGACCTTGCATCTCCCTATGCCGCTTCCTCTTCAGCAATTGCGACATCTACACCGCGGAGTACAGCCCTCTCTGGCAGACCCTCCGTTGGAACTTGGTGACTGAGGTGATCAACCCGAGAAGGATAAGGAAGTATAGTTGGATCAGGAACTGGGCCATCCAGTCTCACCTCAACATGCTCAAATCCGAGGCTGCTGCAGCGAACAATGTTGTCCATGTCTTGAGCAACTGCAGGCTCACCATCTGCACTATTCTCACATGCTTGTGTTTCGGGACGAAAGTCTCGGAGCCAAAAATCAAAATGATCGAGAGCTTGTTACTACAAGAGGTTCTGATCATGACGACACGAATGCTCGCCGAGTTCTTTCCGACGCTCGCTCCTTTTTTGTTTCGAGGGCAGTTCAGATGAAGCCAAGGAGTTGAAGAGGAAGCAGATGGAGTATTTGGTTCCATTGGTAAGAAGAAGAAAAAGCATTTCTTGATCAAAGTATTAATGGTGTGATGATCATGATTGTATGATGATGGTGAGCCCTAAGGGTGCTGCGTATATTGACTCCTTGTTTGAGCTGGAAGTGCTGTTGCATTCCTAAAAGGACACAAATTAATGTGCAAACAACCAATTAAAAATACCCGCAAGTGCACGAATCTAATGAAGTATAGATTATGTAAGTACGGGGTTCGATCCCACGAAGAACTTGTCGGTTTCCTATAAGTTCTAATTCGAGTACAAAGAGAACACTTATTTAACACACTACAAAAGCACAAATGCAAAATAGAAACTAAAAATGAGTAAAGAAATGTAAAAGAAACAAACAAAACAAAAAAAGAAAATGTGCTGTGAGCAGGTACCAGCGACCGGTCGTTGGATGCAGCGACCGGTCGTTTTCACAGAAGTGAAATTTTAGAATTATATGACGAGCGACCGGTCGTTTGATACTTGCGACCGGTCGTGAACAGTGACTAGCGACCGGTCGTTTTTGCACAGAATCGAAATTTGAGAATTGTGTGTTGAGCGACCGGTCGTTGAGACACTAGCGACCGGTCGTTTCTTCCAGAATCGTTTTTCTCTGTTTTTCAATTCCGACCTCTGTTCAGTTTTTGACCTATAACTTTCCAACCGTACGTCCAAAATTCACGTTCTTTATACGGTTGGATTCAGCACAGAAAATTCAAGAACACAACGCGGACCAAAAGTCCAAAACAATTACGGAAACAAATAAAATTCAGTAACAAAGACACATAACGTGTCGAACACGCAACTCACACACACATTTTGGGGGGGGGGGTTTGATTTGGTTCAAGTGATCTATTTCTATATCATGTAAGTAAATGGACTTCGAATTTAAATGAGAATGGCATAGATGAATTATCAAGATGTGAAATTAAAATGTAACAAACACTAGGGTTTCGGAATCCACCATAAACAATTCTACCTATGTTCATAAATACTCAAGTGATGAACTCTAAACGTGTTGATGAAGATGTTCGCAATCAAGACCATGGGTCGTGGCTCAAGACGCATTGATTCTCTCTAATATATGTAAAGTGCATGGTTCGTGCTACAATACTTGTGCCCTCCCCATAACCGAACCTAGGTATGGTTCGTACTTCGATTCAATTACAAGAAAAACCCATTAAGTTCAAAGAGAATATGAACATCACAAGAATCCTAATAGCATGGTGTTTACATTAGGTATTCAAGAAACCAATTCACATGGATGATTCTTACTTCATCCATTTATTGCTTAGGATAACATGAAGATACACATAACCCCAACAATCTCAAGAAGCATGCTTTCAAAGGTGATCAATCAAAGAAGAACACACATCAAGGATAGATTAATTTGGTGAATTGGAATTCATCAACAATATCCAGAAATTCATACACTCAAGTATCAAAACAATAAGGTAATCATGTTTAGGGCTTCAACCTAAGCCCTAGCTATGGAGTTTAGTTGCTCATATTCCAAATACAAACTCAAAATAAAATTAGAAAGAGTTTACAGATTTTGAGAAAATGATGAAAGCTTCAAGGTCATCAATGGTGGGAGTCTTCTTCTCCACTTAGCTTGGCTGCACCTTGGCTTTCTCCTAGCTCCAAACTCTCCAAAATCTGCTCTCAATGTGTAGAATGATGGAATGAATTGATTCCCACGTTCAAAAACCTCTCCCACTTCAGATTGCAATCACCTTTGCTTCCATCTCTCCTCCTTTCCAGCTTTTACTTTTATTATTGTAATGCTAAAGTCTTCACCCATTGTCTTCTTGTCCCCTTGCAAATGATGAAGCCTTATCCTCACAAAGATGCCAATTGCTTCAGATAATATCTCATTTACAAAGGTAACTTCTTGTTACCAAGAGTTATGGTAACAGGAAAATCAAGATAACACAAAGGAGGTAAAAGCTGGCCAAATTCGGATTTCCAGAGCTATGGTAACATGCTGGATTGGTTGGATGGGCAATACTTGTCCAATGGAGCTCAAATTTGGATATGTTGTAGTTAACATCCATTGGAACAAGTCTCATGAAGATCATGACCCCATCCGAGCACCGGAGCATGCTGATCCAAGGCCAAGAAGTTGACCTACGAAAATGAACAAAAACAGAATTTATAACAAATAATGCACTTTTAACTCATTTTCATTCTAACCAAGGTAAAATCTAAGAAAACACAAAAAGGAAGTAAAAAGCTATAAAATGTCAAGAACTAACTCAAAATAAAAGGTGAATAACATGAAAAATCATGTGTAAAAATGAACCGAACAGGTGCCTGGAAGAAGAGATCGCCAAGCTGGGAGAGGAAGAGCTAGTGACGCTTTGCTCCGAACTCATCTTTGTCGGCACCGATAATACTGCTACCACGTTAGAGTGGGCTTTCCTTCATATGGTGACGAACCAAGAGATGCAACAAAAAGTCTACAATGAGATTGTGGAATGTGTTGGGGGAGAATATGGTGAAGTTGTTGTCATAGAAAGCGACGTGGAGAAGATGAGCTATATTTTTGCGATGGTGAAAGAAACGTTTCGCAGACACCCGCCCGCCCACATCGCTTTATCGCACACGGTGGTGAAGGAGACGAAGCTTGGTGGCTACACCATTCCGCCGGAGGCAATTGTTGAGTTTTACCTTGCATGGGTTACGCAGGATCCGGATTTGTGGGATGACTCGGGTAAGTTCCGACCCGGGAGGTTCTTGGACGGGGACGGGGTTGACGTGGACATCACCGGGACGAAAGGCGTGAAGATGGTGCTGTTTGGAGCTGGAAGGAGGATCTGCCTGGCTTGGAATTTGGGCACTTTGCATGCTAGCTTGATGCTTGCTCGGATGGTGCATGCTTTCAAATGGTTGCTGGTTTTGGATGCCCCACCCGACCCGACTGAGTTTTGTTTTTACTGTTGTGATGAAGAACCCTCTCAAGGCCGTCATTTTGCCTAGGTCATCATCTTCATGCAGCATCTAATGCTTCAACTCCCACCTTGCTGCTGGCTCATGTGATGATTCATGATAATTAAATAGGTGGGTTAATCTAGAGTATTTGAATATTCTAACCTATATCTTAATGACCGTGATGATAATAGGGTTATACTATATAGTTATTAATTAAACCAAATGGAATGATTTTGTCACATTATCAGTTAGTTAATGAATAAATTTTGGTGGTTTTCTTTTTCTGTTTGGATGTAGAGAAAATCTGAATGAAACTCAAACAACAAATCATTCTAGCTAGAGCATGATTAAGGAGCCAATACCCTAGCTAAGAACCAGGAAAGTGGTCATTTGTTTCAAGTGCGACGGTCGGACGGGAACACCAAATCAAGAATTTTAAAGTGTAACATTTCATGAAATTTCACATAACGAAAACAAAAACAAAAACAAAGTGTCATCTGCCTTCAAGTTGTTGTTCATATGCTTTAAATAAATGCAGACTTTAAATTCAAACATTGACAAATTTCTGTCCTTGCAATTGTGAGGTTTGCAATAATGAATTTGGTAGCAGCATAATTGTTGTAAGATTTTAGCTTAGGGGACTGTCATTAACTTTTGTTTAAATTGGATTAATCCATTCATTTTGGCAATGCATTAGTACACCTGAATTGACCTCTCTCTCTCTCTCTCTCTCTCTCTCTCTCTCTCTCTCTCTCTCTCTCTCTCTCTCTCTCTCTCTCTCTCTCTCTTATATATATATATATATATATATATATATATGTTAGAATTAAGTGCATACTAACCCATTGAAAACTGAAATATCACAAGGACAACTATTGAATCAAAGGCCCTCCCCCTAACCGAAAATACTTGGGTGTGACACTACACCTCACACCAACAAAGCTTTTCCGAGGGCCACAAATACGCATGGAAAAAACATTTTTTCCAATCGGAAAATAACAACCCTCGAAAAAATGTCACCACGATGCTTTGTAGTTCTGATATACAGATATGCTATCGGGAAAAAGTCTCATTGATTGTCTAAAATGTATGGGTTTTGGAGGGAAAAAAATTGGCGCCAACACTATTAATGACAAAAGATATAGTCGTCGTAGATGGAGTGCTTATTTTTGAGGAGTTCTCATTATGTCAAAAATGACAGTTTAGTCTTTCTCGATAATAAAATTTACAATGACTATTGGACATTCTAGGAAGTGTTTTATGTATTTCCGAGGAGTATTAGTTCTTCTCTTGGTAATAAGTTTATGTTTTCGACAACGTTCATGCATCATCAAAAGTGATTGAAGTATTCCCGAGGATATTTCTCGTTTTTTGGAAGAGATAGTTTTATTAATGACTATAATTAATCACGGTCGGACATAGTTGTCTTTTTACGAGAGGAATATAAGTTTTGTCATAAAGGTTGTCTTCAACAAGTGTGTCGTCGGAAAGACCTTCGGGAAATTTTTCATGCGCATGAAGGGATCATCTGCATGGTACCAAACTTTACAAAAGAAAGTGGAGCCATGTTTCACACTATACAAAAAGCGAAAGGAAAACTTCATTTTTTATTTTTTTTGGGTAAAAAAATAAAATTTCTTTGTCACCATATGAAAAGCAAAGGTAGACTTCCAAGGTAATATTTTTAAAAAAATAAGAATAAGGGCATTATTGTCCCGCAACTATAAAATATGTCCTTATTTAACCTTATGTTATGAATCTTATAGGGACTAAATGAAAAATGCTTTTGACCAAAACAAAGGAAAAATGCCCCTAACTAGGTAAATTTCTTTATTTTGATAGTTTTCTAACTAGGTAAATTTTTTATTTTTATTTTGATAATTTGATGGGTGTTATTTCTATGAAAAATAAAAATTGATCGATGGGGATTCTTGTTGCTTTTTGGGATAGTCAAGTCAAGTTTGAATTTCCCATAAATTAGATTAATTTGAAATAATTTAAATTATCAATTGTATAAAAAAATAAAGTGTATTTTGAGCTCTCTCTCTTTTTTAGGTTAGCTTTCTTCTACAAGAGTGTGAAGATATGGATGACAATGGGTCCAATTGAGGGTGGGTATGTCATTCACATCCCATCCTCGTTAAGCATTTTCCTCCAATCCCCGCCTTCATACCCGTAATATTCAAATTAAGGATTCCTCATCTTTGCCTTTGTTCGGGAATAGGTTCCTCGATCCGTCCCATGACGGGAAAAAAAATCCAATTAAAAACTACTTTGTTTTTTGTTTTTTTGTTTTTGATAAGAAGCTCATAAATTGTATTCATTAGGAAAACATTACATCATCGTTTAAATAGAAGACAACCAAAGACTTACGCCCTCTAAAACCCTAGCCGATTTCTTCTGGGTCATGCTCAGATTGAAGTTCCTCATCACTCATTTTAGTTTATATTCTCAATCAAATTATTCTCTCAAAACTCGCTCTCTAACATTGCTCATGTTCTCTTTTGGTTCTACACCGTCTTTGACGGAGGTTGCTGCAAATCACTCAATTGTTCTTTGGTATGGTTCTGGTTTTCATTTATTTGTTCACTATTATTCACAAGTAGATCGCTAGAAATCATATTTTTATTCCAAGAGCTGTTACGAATGTAGTGGTAGGTGTGGCCGCAATGACAGTTATTCAAATGGTGGTAGTATGGTTCATTTAGGCTCATAGGTTGGTTTAGGGTTTCGGTCATGTTGGGTTTATGGGCTTTGTTTGGACTTATGGTTAATTGTGGTGATGTGGGCTAGTAGTTTTAGTGCGGCTTTTTTCCGCTCTAGTTTTGTTTTTTTCATGTTAGTCTGTTGCTCTCTTGGTACTTTATATGTCATATTGATGTCTTTGATTGTACTATTAAAGTTTATTTAATGAAATTTATTTTTGATATAAAAAAAAAGGTTTTTTTTATCACAAATGGTCCTTCACGTTTACGAAATTATCACGAATGGTCCTTGAGATTTTTTTGTGACACTAATAGTCCTTAACGTTTGGGCTTTTTATCACAAATGGTCCCTACGTTAAAAATTCTGTTAAGTTTGACGTGGCAGATAAGTGGAGCCCACATGTCCAATCACATTGTGACATGTGGATTTTTATAAATTTTTTCTTTTAAAATGAAAATTCCATTTTTTTTTCTGCAACTTTTCATCCCCCTTTTTCTGGTGACAAGCTCTCCTGTCATCTTGCCGTCAACACGCAACTCTTGTCTCAGGTCTCCCACCTACTCAAAGATGGAAGTAACAACTTTCGCCCTCCGCCTACGATAGATTCCTCTGCGTTCGAATTGAACCCAAGAAACCACCTTTTGAAGTGAACCAAAAGGAGTGGGATGGCTTTTTTAGGGTCTGTTTCAATAGGAAGAACAAAATGCTTGGCTCAATTTTTAGGCAGAAAAGTGTCATCAATTTGCTAGAGAAGAATTACAAGACCTTGCAGGCGCTTAATCTTGCACCAGCCCAACAAGGTGCCTTGGAGGATACTAATGATGTGATGGATTTTTCAGATGAGAACGAGAGGGAGGAGAGATGGAGAGCAAAGGAGGGAGAGAAAAGGCAGAGGGGGGAGAGATGGAGTAAGGATGAAAAGTTGCAGGAAAAAAAAAAGGAATTTTCATTTAAAAAAATTATTTAATTATTTTTTGTCCACATGTCACAATGTGATTGGACATGTGGGCTCCATTTATCTTCCATGTCACACTTAACAGAATTTTTAACGGCATGGACAATTTGTGATAAAAAAACTCAAACGTTAAGGATTATTAGTGTCACAAAAAAACCTCAAGGACCATTCGTGATAATTTCGTAAACGTGAAGGACCATTTGTGATAAAAAGCCAACAAAAAAAAAAGACAACCAAACATGACCATCTTCCATCCAAACAACTAAGGCTGCGTTTGGTTCATGGGAAAGGAATCTGGGGATGGGAAACCAATTGCTTTCCCATGTTTGGTAAGTCAGGCATGGGAAAGCGTTGCCTAGGACATGAGAAAGTAGGAGGGAAAGTGAATCCTTCCTTCCTACTTGGGTTTCACTTTCCCTTCCCATGGGAAAGTAAGACTAACTTTTTTTTATACTAATTTGTCCTTACTAACAATTCATAATTACATTTTTTATCCAACAATTATTGGTATTTTATTATTATTTTAATAGGGATACAATTGGGAAACTAAACAAAATTTGTTTTCCATTCCTACTCAAAACAAACATGGGAAATGAAATAAAGTGATATTCCCCAGTCACTTTCCCGGCATTACCAAACATGGGAAAGGAATCACCATTTCCCATCCCCTGGGAAATGACATGGGAAATGATTTCCCATCAAATTCATTCCGTGAACTGATCGGTGCATAATTACATATCATTTTGTACCCTTTTAACTTATGATTTGGTTATGCTTTTGAGTTAAACTTGTGCTTTTAATAAGTTTTGTGTTTGTTTCAGTGTTATAAGCTTGAGACTCACTAATTGCATTTTGGAGACAAATTAGCTCAAAACGGTGTCTGCAGATCAGTCAACTTCACGGATTATACTGTACTTATTCAAGAAGAACCAGATAATTAGTCATACATCATTGGAAAGCTACGGAAGTCTATTTTCTGTAGAATTTTACGGTTCATGATTCCGAGTCTTGTAGAGAAAGTTATACATGTTTTGGCAACTTAAGGTCAAATTCGGCAGCATCTGCGTTACTGGGCCAAAAATCACATTTGAAGGCCTTTCCGATTTTTCCTTGAGCTGGGCTGCATATGCTTGGAAAGATAAGACAAAGAGCTTCAAGATTCATATTTTTCCAGATTTTTCAGAATGAAGCCATAAGCCCAAAACGAGCCCACAAGAAGACTGCAATGCATTGTCATGCATGACATATGCATGAGGTGTTATTGATTGTGGGGAAGTTAGGTGAAGCATATTCAATTCCTATAATTGAGTGGAATTTTGCAGAAACCAAATGAATTGAAAGATGTTGAAGTGGATGATGCAACATTAAGCCTAAAGACAAGAGGAATTGTTTTCAAATGCAATTGTGTGTTAGGTTAGGTTGGTGAATTAAGTGTTGTGTGTTAGGTGAAGTTAGTGTGGTTAGTGAATTCAATTGTATATTCAGATTTTCATTTCCCATAGGCCTGTTAAGCTCATAATTTCGTACATATACGTACCCTATTTACTTACTTCTTTTGCTTAGTTTCTTAGAATTCTGAGTTATTTGCCTCTCTTTGTGTGTTTTGTAGGCCAATAGAGCATGAGAGCATTTGAAGCAATATGGTGCAAAAACGTGCAAGAAACTGGAGACTGAGCTAGATGTTCATTTCAGCGTTATCTTCTTCATCCGAGCTTGGATTGGGCCAATACTTATGTGGTTGGATCAGAGACATTCTGAACTTCACAATGGACATCTTAAAGTTGTTATTTGATTCAGCCAAGCCCAATTCGTAAGCCCATGAAAATACACATCATGCTGACATAGGGATGAGCTGATGGATGGTTGGTCATGGTGAGCTAGGCATGAGGTATTGGTTTCTGGATGGATGCTTGGTCATGCTGACATATTGATGAGCTATGGCTGCTGGTGGGATTTGTTGGTGAAGTGCAACAACCATTTCTGATTATCTAATGCAAGTGTGTTAGGTGAAATTTGTGTGGTTGGTGAACTTAATTGTATAATCTGATTCACCTAACCCTTGTGCCTATAAATAGGGAGTCTCTAGAGAGCTTAGAGAGCCAGAATTTCATTCCATAATTTACACTTCCATTGTACACAAAGAGAGGGAAAGTTGAGAGTCACAAAGGGAGAGAAGGGAGAAGGCAGCAGCTGGGAGGCTTTGGCCTCCTGGCAGCCATGGAGATGAATCTTTCCCATCTCTAGCATGCTGTCCTTATCTTCTTCTCCTCCCTTTGTCTTTTATTTTCTTCTTGTATTTTCATTTGTTTTACTTTGTTTTTCTGTTATTAGTTGTAATAAACATCTTGCTAGTCTTGTATCATGGTTTGAGTTTATAAAGTTTGATTTCATTCATGAATTCTTCTTCACTGTTTAATGGAGCTGTTTTGCATCCTTTGATTGATCACCTAAGGTTTTATGCGTTATGCTCTTGTTGGGAAGGTTTGGGGATCATCTTCATTCCATCCATTAGCAACTTATGTGATTTGGTTTCTAGGTCTCCTAATGTAAACACCATGCTTGGGGTCCTTGTGATGTTCAATGCAATTTGATCCAAACACCATGGACTTATTTGTGAGCATCTTCATGAGTGAATCAATTTGTTTACTTGCTGCCATAACATGATTAGAACAATTAGGGTGGATTCTAAAACCTCACCATCTTGTCTTAGTTCTTTTCTTTCTTCTTGTTTTGTTTCTCTTGTTTTCATTTCTGTTTTCTGTAGGAAAATTGAATTGGATCATTCAATCACCAATCCCTGTGGAATCGACCTCGCACTTACATACGCTAAACTACCAACGGCTCGTGCACTTGCGAGTATCACAAGTTGAGGATGCAGCTGAATCCATTTTGGTGCAGCTAAATCTACGCAACAAGGCCTATAAATAGGGAAGTTCTCTAAGCTTGTAAACACCCTAAGGGGGGAGCTCTCAAACACTTCTCTAGAGCTCCCTTCCCTTCTCTCCCTCAAATTCTCGTAGTTTCCCTTTGTAGTTCTCAATTGTTGTAATAGGATCATTCTACCAACTTTTCTTTGTACTAAATCTCAAACACCTTCCCTTTCTCTTCTTCTAAATTCTCCAAACACTTCTCTATTCTCTTTCAAAGTTCTCCATGCTCTAAAACATTTCCTAAATACAATTCCCACTCTCTTCCAAAATTCTCAAAGTTCCCAAACACTTCTCCCATTCCTTCATCAAATTCTTTAAAGTTCTCAAACACGTTTCCTTTCTCTCCTCCAAATTTCCCAAACACGTTTCCTCTTCCAAAAGTCTCCATGTCTCAAACACTTCACAAACACATTTCTCTCCCTTCCCTAAGTTCTCAAATTCTCCAAGTTCACAAACATTCTCCAAGTTCTCAAACACCTTTCTCTTCCCTTCCAAATTCCCCAAGCTTCCCAAACACCTTACTTTCCCTTCCAAATTCCCCATGTTCTCAAACACATTCTCTTCCAAATCCTTAAGTTTCTCAAACACATTCTCTCGTTCTCTCCAAAAACTCTCCATGTTCTCAAGTGTTGTACAAAATCCTTGTTTTATGTTCTTTTGTTTTCATTTCTATTTTGTGTAGGAAAACTAAACAGGATCATTCAATTACCAATCCCTGTGGAATCGACCTCGCACTTACATACGCTAAACTACCAACGGTTCGTGCACTTGCGAGTATCACAAGTTGAGGATGCAACTGAATCCATTTTGGTGCAGCTTGCTATCTACACAACATGAACCAAACGGGGCCTAAGAGTTCAATTTTCCTGTTACCAATTTCCATGTGCCATCTTGTTTCCTCATTAGTTTTGTGACATGTGGCACACAACTTAACAGTAATTTAACTCTGTTAACTCTCTTTAACCCTTTTTAAAAATTAAAATAATTAATATACATGTTTGACAAAAACAAGTTTGCACGGCTCTTCATTTTCAGCCCCAACATCTTCTACAAACTGCATCTTCTTTGCTCTGCAAAAACGCATCCCCTACATCTGGTTTGATAATCTCTTTCCCCTTTTTGGCTGCTGGTCTTGGAGCCATCACATACAATACAATTGCAAAATTGAAGGCTAATCCAACGATCCTGCATATATTATTAGGCCAATAGTTCCAGAACCAGAAATAAGCAAAATTCTCCTTCCACTTTTAATTCAGTAGATGAAGAATCTATCTAATTTTTCACCTGAGAAGCATCGCGAATTTTTGCCTCATACTCCATTGTATCCCTCAATATTCAGACTAAATAGAACAATAAAATCATCTAGTTCTAAATTAGTATAGTAAACAAGGTATTATATATTAACTTAATTTTTATTACCTAAAAATATAGACTATTTAAACAGTAGCATTCCTCTTTCCTAATTCACCCGTTTTTCTTTTCTGATAACAAAAAGGAAAAGGGAAAGAAAAAAAGAGAGAGACACGTTTTGACTTTTGCAGTAATTCCCATGGCGGGAACCATCCATCATGCCCTAATTCTCACACCTCGACCCGCCAAATCGTTGCCGTTTGCTCACCGAATCCCACATTTTCCGTACAAATATGCCGCATTCCGTTTCAATTTTCAACTTAGCCGCTCCATTTCGAGACCCGTCAAAGCTTGCCAACAGTCCGATCAGGTTCTGTTTACTTGTTTGTGCGCTGTTCGGGAACTCACCGATAATGATTCTAATTTTGCTTTGTCTTGGTGTTTGGACATGGTTATAGTGTAATTGGAATTTCTGAAGCAAATTTTTGATAATTTGGTTTAGGATTTAGGTACCCAAATGATAAGTCTCAAAATTATGTGCTCTGTTTTATCATCTCGTTTAAAGAAATGTGAATGTTTTTTCAGATAGATGGTGATGGAAAGAAAGCTCATAACCATTCTGGTTCAGTGAAGGGCTTGAGTTGGGCTAAACCATTGTCGAATTTCGTGGCGAATAATTTTCTTCCCTTAGGTGACTTCTAACTCTATGTTTGGTTGAAAGTTTTGTGTTTTCACAGTGTTATCATAATTAATCACATTCCTTGTGTTGTTTAGTATTGTTTATTGATAAATGTCTGTGCAATATTATATGCAGCTCTTGTTGGTGGAGTAGCTTTAGGGATGGCAAATCCTAGTCTAGGTTGTCTGGCTGATACTTATTCTTTGTCAAAATTTAGCACGTTTGGGATTTTTATCATCTCAGGTTAGAATTCTGCATTTCTCTGGTTCCAATCTGTTTGATTTTTCTTTAGTTTATGCTAATAATGGGCCTAATTTGTTCAATGTGATTCTATAGGGTTGACCTTGCACACTGGAGAAATTGTTGCAGCTGCACAAGCATGGCCTGCCGGAATCTTCGGGCTAGTATGACCTCAATGTCTCATGTCCTTCTCTTTTGCATGTTCTTGGGTACACACTCACGAACATGCACATGGACATGCAGCTGCACGCGCATACACACACATATCTTACACTAGTATGCAATGCATAGAGGGCCTGTGTTTGAATAGATGTTATTGTTGATAAACTCTATACTTACTAGACTCAGACATGAAAGACAGATTTGGTACATGTCTTTATACGGCATCCATTTCATAGTATTGAGTGGATCAATGTCTCTATTTCTGTATTTTATATGTTGCTTTTAAAAACTTCTTTCTTATAAAGTATAACTGTGTTTGAAAATGTTTTAAGGACATGCTTTTGTTCCTTTAGATGTTTGGGAAAAATGGAGAAACTCATGTCATCTTTTATTAAAACGTTATTGCATCCAGTGGTTTAAACTTATGCTATGCTATGTCATTTATGTATCGTGTATATCTCATGTGTTTAGCATCGCGACTGAAAAATATGACTTTAGATTAACTAATATAGTCCCTTGTCTCCATTGACCTCTCCTATTTCAAGTTGCCTTCTGACTGGCACGATGATTGAATCTCTGTTGTTTCTTATAACAAGCTACAGTCTTATATGCCTTAATATCTGTAGATTGGTCAAAAATGTTGGGGCAATATCTCATAACTGAGAGCTCGTTTATCTTCATTTTGTTTCTTTAAGATGTGTTTCTTGATTTTTTCTTTTTCCTAACTGATACTTTATCAACTTTAAACTGAGATTTGTGGATTGCATTGATTTTCCATTGCTTCTGAATATGTTATTATATAATTAATCCATTGGCCATTTTTAAACTGAGGCTTATGGATACCACTTGCTTGACATTTCATTAATGCTAGCTAGATCTGTTACATATTGGTAATCCTCTCCATGATTCAGGTCTCCATTCTATTATTTACTCCATATTTTTCGAGGATAATATTGCAACTGCAGCTCCAACCTCCAGAGTTTGTTAGAGGTTTGACAATTGAATTTATTTTCACCTGTAGTGTTGGTTGAGAGGACAATTCTGTTATTTAAATATTATTGTTTAAATATTTGAGAAATTCTGAATGAAATTGCTATGAAGTTTCAGGCCTGTTGTGTATGAGAGTTCGTAATGAAATTGTGGTTTCTTCTAAAAAAGTTTACATTGCCTTATATACCATAAACAAATAAATTTGAATTGAATGAAAAATTCCTATATAGCCCTAGAAGTCATCCAAATGAGCTCAATGAAATCAACTAAATTAGCTCAATCACCCCTAAGCATATGCGGTTTATAGCTTGCTTCAATGACAAAGAGCTTAATTTTTTGTGAGAGATCCTATCTGTCTATGAAAATTGGAGAATTATCCTTCTTTTAAATTGATATTTTCCATGCAATAGAAATTTATGACAAGAATCTGATAGTAGGTGACTTAGTATCACTAACTATGGCCATTGGACAAAGCAATGACAAGAACTTTTTAGGGTTGAGTATAGTGTTTAGGTGCTTGAGTATAGGTATAGCGTTTAGGGTTGCTCGTTTTAGCTAAACAGCTAAGCTTGAACTCTGCAGATTGTTTTTTGGTCCTGTTTCTCGTTGCTTGATTGCAAATGCTTAATTTTGTTGTGTAAGGTAGCTTGGAATTTGCAGAATCATGGTGAATCATTCATCTGTTATTCCTGAAGCTTAATTGAAAGTAGTTTCTTTATTGTTGTAGGGCTTGCAATATTTTGTTGTATGCCAACTACACTTTCAAGTGGAGTGGCGCTTGCTCAGGTTGCTAATTCCTTTGTCTTTGATCTTAGTTGAACATTTTCATTTTCCTGCTATTGTTTTAGCAGTATGTACTAGATTTTGGGCTTAGCTAAAGGTTTGTGTTCTTCAAATGCAGCTTGCGGGGGCCAATTCTGCTCTTGCTCTTGCCATTACTGTGATCACTAACCTTTTAGGAATTTTGATTGTGAGTTTTCGAGTCCCAAGTGTTCTCGATTTATGTTTGCATTCACTTATTTATATAGAATCGGATTGATAAAGCAGCATTTTCTCTGTATGGCTTACAGCAACTGATTTAGTTCTCTAGTTGATCTCATTAAGCATACGCTAACACCATATCCCCCTTATAGGTCCCATTTTCTATATCAAAATACATAGCTGGTGGAGTTGGTGTATCTGTTCCAACTAAGCAACTGTTCAAAAGTCTTGTTCTGACATTGTTGATCCCCCTAATCTTGGGGAAGGTAATCAATCCCTTTCTAACAAAACTGACTTTCTGATTTATCAACTATTTACTGAAGTAAGCATAGATGTGTTTTTCAATATTCCATTTTTCTTACCTTTTTATAGAAATTGTTTAGTTTGCCTCTTGAAAAGATACATTATATACTCTCTTTGGTGTTTTATCGTTTTCATAGTTACTTGTCCTTTCCTTGAACAGATTTTTCGAGAATCCTTCAGAGGTGAGTATTCTATTATCTTCTTTCTGTTTTAGATGTTGTCTAATTTTCTGGACTGTTTTTGTGGCCGCCAATAACTTCATATGAATTTTAGGACCTGAATGGTATTTGTTTACTGAGTACTAAGAATGAGGCACAATACAGTTCAGGCTATCAGTCTCATTCTAAATAATTTCTTATAGATACACAGACGTACATACTGTATGCATACGTACACAAATACAATCATTATATATAAACACCAAATGCATGTGCATGTGTGGCCTCACACACAAAACGATTGATGTGAAATAGTGACATCGCACCCTGATATTAACTTTATGCTTAACATACTATTCTAGAATGGAGATTGCACAATTGGCCTCTGAGTTTTTCAGATGGACAATAATTTCTATATATAAGAGTCCTAGAAAGTCTTTTAGGGGCCGTTCAGTAATGCTTTCAAGGCCCCGTTTTCATTTTCTACCAAAACTGCGTTCGGTATGTCGTTTTTCATTTTCACTGGAATTTGTTTTCTGAAAACAACTTCAAACTCATGTACAAAAACTGAAAACACCAAATTATTGTTTTCATTTTCTACCCAGTGTATTGGTCTGATTGATTTTTTTTTTCTTTTCAATTTTCATTTTTTTCGTTGCACTTCATTATTTTATTTTGTTACACGAGTGTATATTAATTTTATGATAAAACCATCATATAATATTCAATTTCATATTTATTTTTAAATATTTATTTTAAACTAAAGATAATAGAATTTTATTATCTAGGTTTTTCTAACATTAGAAATTTTATTTTATTTTAATTATACATTATTATTCTCAAATTATACTTTTTGCATCGTTTATAATACTTTGAGCCTTTATTTAAAATATTTTTTTAGAACAAAAATTAGCAAAAATATACTTGAAAAATAACTCACAGATTATTATTCTCAAATTGCCCTACCAGACATGTTTTCACTATTTTTATTTTCCGAATCTGTTTTCCAATTAATCTACCAGACACATTTTCGAATCCTGAAAATGCAAATTCGATTTTTCTCATTTTCATTCTCAGAAAATATACTCAAAAACATTCTCCGAAAACGTAACCGAACATTACAATTTTAAAACTCCCAAACTTCCACTTCCTAAATCACAAACTACTGTTTCTTATCCTATTCTTGAGCAACTACAGTTCTACTCATGATTCACTACACATTTCTTAAAATTTCAAAATCTTGATTTGATTGTATAAAAAACTTGCACACTTTGCAATAGGTTAAGAATCAGTGAGAAACTTACCATTTTACATTGTCAAGCCTAAGGCCTTCATCCACTGGTGAAATGGACAGGAATTTTCAGCGTTGGAATGAGGGATATCTGTCCACACCCATTAGAAATTTTTAATGGTTCTCTCACCTTCAAAGCTTAGCCTCAAACATACCAGAAACACTCTTGAGACTATAGGTCCTTCTGATTGAAATAGTTACAAAGCTAACCCTCCATATGAATGTAGAATGACATTGGGTTGGAATAACCTCTTATTTTAGGCTTGATCTTGTATAGAAACCGTAATTTGATTAACAGGACGAATTCTGACATCATGCTAAACTTTAAGAAGATCAGTATTTTAGTCAATTTTCTAATGTCTGAACACTTTATCTTTTGTTAGTCAGTCCTCATTAAATGTCCATTACAGGTGTTGCAGACTTTGTTGATCAAAACCGTAAGCTTTTTTCTAAGATCAGTGCAGTCTTCCTCAGTTTAGTAAGACCAATGTCCTGGTTTATATTTTTCTATTTACTTTTTAATTTTGGTTATTCTGTCGTACTATTTTACTTTCCTCTTCACCATGATATTTGTTAGTTTATGTACAAGGCATTTATGACTGTGTAGGTTGTTTGGATATGTAGCCCATTGGTGCAATATTGTGGTTTATCAGTTCGACGTATTCTTGGGCACTATTCTTCTGGTTTCAATGAAATTTGTGTTTTATATAATTATCATTCTTGCAGAGTAATGTTTCTCTCTCCCGGGTCTTCTGAAGTTTAAGTATTAGTCCATTTTAAGGAAACTGGGATCTTCAGGTATTTGGCATCAAAAAACTCAAATAAAGAAGAGCTTAGATCAGACTGATGCTTTCCCACTTATTTGTTGTTGGGTCAGGGGATGGTACCCAGCAAAGATGCACAATGTGCAAATGTTTTAGGATAGGTGTTGAGAAGGTATCGGGAAAGGTTCGGATGCTTCTTACGGAGTTTACAAACTCATTAGGTCTAAGGTGCAGGGATGGTGGCCTGGTTTGCCTTTTGTCAGATGTCTGGTGCGGGGATCATCCATGGCAGATGTCTTCCCCGCATACTTTTCAATATTGCATAAAAGCAAATTTGTCGTGATTTTTGAGTTTCAGTCTTTTCGGCAAGGATATGGTTTGGAACATTCCCTTTCTCAAATATCTGCATAACTGGGAAACATGTCAAGTAGTGGATTTGTTATGGGCTTTGAGGGGTTTAGAGTTAGCAGGGCTTTCATGAGTGTTGGCTGATTGCTTCATTGTGGATGCATATGGAAGGAAAGCAACAGATGCTTAAAGGATGCGTAGGCCCCAATTGGGGTCCTCAAGCGTTCTATTTTGTGCATCCTGTCCTTAAAGATAACGGGGAACCTTTTCATTTTTTTACGAAGTTTTTGAACAACCTGAGACTGTAATTGTATATGTTTGGTTGCTGTTATGGTCTTTTTTGTACTGAGCTTTTGGTGTTGTAATTCTTGATTTTTGGGAATGAAATTTACTTGTCAAAAAAGAAAAATGTTCTGGTGGTGGTTATGTTTTCAAAGTCTAGTATACTGCGTTGTGTTTATTCATTGCTGATTTGATATGTAGTTCATTCTCATGTTTCATTAATTTATTTATGATGTTCTGGTGATACGATCATTACGTTTAAATGGAAAAAAATTGTTAAATTCTTGTGTCACAATGTTCTCATTTCTTCAGAACGTGGAAGTTGACATGTTGCCCCAAGCCAGTTCAAACTAAAATGTACAGATCCTAGCTGACACTTTAATTTATTTTGGGAAATGTGTGTTGTCTTTGGTTCTTGTAGGACATCTTTGTTTCTCTTAAGTTTTAAATTGCAGATGTTGTAAACTTTTAAACATCTGATGGTTATTCAGGTGCCATGGATACAAGTTAGTAGGTCGAGGTCACTGCTGTTGATGGTTAAGGCTCCAGTTTTTCTTGTGGCTATTGGAATGGGAATGTATGATCTTAACCCTAATTTTCAAAAACAAATTCTTCTTGTTCTCACTAGTTTAATGCTTTAATGCAATAGTACAAATTTGAATTATTTCTGTCTTCGCTTTTTAAGTTTATTTCTAGGAACTTCTAGCCAGTCTAGTTCTTTTCATGCAGAATGTTTTAGGTGACAAATCCCCCTTCAGAAACTTTGAAAATATCTAAACTTGGTGCTGAATCTTTAGGGACATGCATGATGCTTTCTCAAACATTAACTAGTCTGTAGGGTGTAAGACATCATTTCTACAATTTTTTTTTTTTCCCACTCATAGTGTATGGGGGCCCCTACTAACCCGAGGGATAGGGCATGCTTAATGCAAACCTACATGCTACATAGCGTAGATTTGACTAGACCAATCTTGCCCACCTAGCTTAAAGTCCATCACAATCGGCGACCTCAT
Source organism: Prunus fruticosa (assembly GCA_018703695.1). Classification (NCBI taxonomy): domain Eukaryota; kingdom Viridiplantae; phylum Streptophyta; class Magnoliopsida; order Rosales; family Rosaceae; genus Prunus; species Prunus fruticosa. The sequence continues at coordinate 27,183,597 of CM031918.1, read as the reverse complement.
TTCTACTTTCATTCTCATTGAGTGGAGCTATTTCTCAGTTTATATTTTTGTTCACATGTTTCAATTTGGAAGCATTAATACTTTACCTACAACAAATATTGCTTGAGAATATATTGGTCTTTGGGCAGTAGAATTGATATCGAAGCCAAATTGTAGAAGTGCTTGGGGGGCTTCTTGGGTTCAATATTATTCTATTTTTGATACGCTAGTTCTATGTCTGTTCTTTTTCTTCCTTTTGTTTTTTGTATGTTCTTAGAGTGCACACCTTGTCCACTGGTACTGTAATTTTTGTTAGCATTGTAAAAGGTTTGTTTCTTCTAAAAAATATTGAATCCAAATTGGACTTGATGGGCTCAAATGCATTGGCCTACTGAAAAGATCTATCTTCTTTTATTGCAGACTTCTGCACCTCATCTTGTTAGCCTTTAATGCTCTTGCTCTAAAGAGCATCTCAGCTGTCTCTGGTGGCAGTCGATCAGTGTTTTCCAAGAAAGAAAATGCCAATGCTGTTCTCCTTGTTGCGAGCCAGGTGAGAGATATTCGTACCTTCAACTAATAAATTCTCGTTCTTTTCAAACTTACTTTCTCTAGCCAGTATTGAAATATGTTTGCTCTCGAACTCTTGAACTCCCCATCCTTGGTGAAGTTGTGACTCAGATCTCTTGTAGGCCTAAGTGACTATTTTGTTTAGGATACCTGTCAACTTTTGAATTTGTAAGAAGCAACTGCTTAACAAAATCTGTAGTTTTTTTCCTTTAATGCAATCAATGATTGTTGATGCCTTGGCATGCTTTTCACAGAAAACTCTGCCTGTAATGGTGGCTGTAGTGGAGCAACTTGGTGGTGCACTGGGTGAATCTGGTTTGCTTGTTGTTCCTTGTGTTGCAGCACACTTAAATCAGGTTCTTCTTACGTCCATTCATCTGTATCTTCTTAAATTTTCTTTAACTGACAAATAATTTTACTGATGCAGATTATTATTGACTCGTTTCTTGTTAACTTCTGGCTTCGGAAGGACCTGTCGTCGACCGACAGTACAAAGGTATCTTGAGTATTGGAAATGTGGCTCATGTGTACAAAGGTATCTTGAGTATCGGAAGGACCTCTCGACCTCTCGACAGTACAATGCTCAGCGTGCTTTCTCTCTGTTATGGTGGCAAGTAAATGAGATGTCTCTCTCTTTAGTTCGACATGATTGTGCAGTGAGATGTCTCTCTCTCTAGTTGTCACGTGTCAGTCGGAAAGAGAGAGAGAGAGAGAGAGAGAGAGAGATAGTGTGCTTTGAAATGTACCTTGTAAAAGTAAGTACTTCAAATGACTATTGTGGTCAACTAGCCTCTAGGCACGCTCTTCCGCGCACCTGCGAGAGGTTTTTAAAAAAGATAATGAGTAGTTGTGTTTCATAAAAATAGGTCATTATCTGATTTTTCTTTTAATTTTAATTTTTTTAAATATGAAAAAGTGTGAATTTATCATATTATTCTCATTTAATTAATAATTTCAATTTTTAATGTTAGCATTAACCAATGACATTTTCTGGTATTTTGAATATTTCAACATTCTCTGTCTTTTACTTTATATATATAGAATAGCAATGCTATTCCAAGTCGCCCAAAGCGACTCTAAATTGAAACTCTCTTTACAAGCTTCCACGTGGATGTGGAAAATTAAGTAAACATTGAATTTTTTTTCTTTGGCAAATAAGAAAACATTGAATTGAAACACAAAAAATGTTTTATTTCCCGTTCTTAGACATGTGGGCCAATCACATGTTAGACATGTGTGCGTTGCAAAGCGCAACACTGATCGGCAGAGGATAGGACCTCACATGCTAATTCTCAATTCAAACCCTTGTAAGAAGTAAGCGGAAATCATGCCATTCATGATTACTCTGTCCTAATGACTTCATTGGAAACAACATTCCAAATACAATAGAGTCGGCATGTAACCTCATTAAAATCTTCAAAAGAACTACGCGGTATAAAATTTTAAGACGGAAAAGAGTACTATATATGTCAAGTACATTGAGCCATGGAGCCTCGTTCACGAAGACTAAATTGGGCAATCCAGTGAGCAGCACCATTGACTTTACGAGGGGCATATATATTCTATAAATATTTCTCGCAAATTTAGGACGTCAAGAGAAGTACACATTAACTAATGCCTAGTGTAGCAAGAACATTGTTTTACATTATTTATTTATTTTCAATTTCCTACTAGTATATGAAGAGATCAATCAGTGGCTGCTTATACTGGTTACCTTACATTAGATTTTATTCATAAATTACTTGCATATTCCACCAATTCGTTTGCATGTTCCTTCAAATATGCTCCAAAAGACTTCGGACCCCGCCCCACTAATTATTTGCTTCTATTCATGAAGTCTCAATTGAGGCTGCAGAAAGCAGTAATCAGAATGTTAATGACACGCATACATTATAAAATTAACGAGAGCGATATATATGAGATCATGTTAGATAATTATTATACCGATCACTACAAGAAAACAATAATAGTTAACAACCATAGTTATTTGTGTCCATTGTGCTAGTATGCACTAGCAATAGTGCATTTGGCTACTTATCATGTGTCACGGATGTCAGTGACTATAAATTAATGTTGAGTTTTTTTTAAATTTTTTATAGAGTATATTTATTTATAGGAATCGAGGAACTTAGATAGGGGAATCAAGAAATTGGAATTGGATCAACTACTCTCTTCTAGTTGATCCCATTCCCAATTTTAAGAGTATTTGATAACGAATTTTAACGTCAAACCCCACATAATTAACCATTCCAATACCCACAGAGAGAGAGAGAGAGAGAGAGTATTACTGGGTGCAATTCATGCTATTAGAAATAGGAAAACTAAGATGCGCATTGCATTTCATGGGAAGATCTTGGATAATTGAGGCTTCAAAAGGAATGCCATATACAAAAGCCATGTCTTCAATGCATTGACATATATTCCGAGGAGCTACCCCACCGCTTTTGGCCTTCATGTTCAATGCCCTCACCGACTCACAACACTGGGCTGAGGGGTCAGAATATAAGCCTGTAACAAACCTCAGGCAATTGCTGAATTCATTCCAGGCATAAGCACAGAACTGGGTTGCTTGAGCATTGGCTGATCCACAAACTAAGAGAAAGATGCTCACATAAGCAAAAAGCTGAGCCATCAATCACTAATTAATTAATTAATTTGTATTTTATATGTGATGCTTTTGTTTTAATGTGGGGTTAGATATCATAGAACTTATACATATATATATATATATATATAAACACACAAATATTATTCTTTTGGGTATTCTGTTAGTTTGTTGAGCGCTACCTTGACAAATCATCATCATGCTTCATGAATGACTTTGATAATATATATATATATATATATGAAAATTGAGGTGTTGAAAGGAACGTTGCTCCAGTAAGAAGTTCTCAACCGTGGACCGGCTTCGGCAGGTCTTTTGATCGAAATGTGAAGCAAAAGTTGAGCAATTTCCCATCATGAATAATCTAAGTTAGAAGTGTAAGCAACATTACACCTTCCATAACATAAGTCACAATGTTCACCTTGTTCCTCGTGTTTCACTTTATCTTTCCCCACAACCCATGGTCAAGTCACTTTTCGTCAAAATCATTGATGTGGCTCATGCGTGGTAGAAAATTAGAGGAGCCATGTAGGACTCACTTCATCAATTTTGACAGATTTATTTACGGACTTGACGATAAACTTTGTTTAAGGAAGCAATGTGGGTCATTATGACGTTCAATAGATAATGTGGAATTTAACCATATTCTCAAGGGGCAATGTAGTTAATTCAGCCTAAATAATTTTAAAGAGGTATAAGTATAAAATACTTCTATGGAGGGTGGGAGATTGCATGTATCTAGAGTTTATCTTAGAGTCTTGCATCGGGTGAATCACGAAATGCTCAAGGTAAATAGTTACTTGAAATAGGACTTTGTTTAATTTCCAAGGAGTCTTGCATCGAGAGAATCACAAATTTTTCAAGGTAATTGTTTACTTGAAATCCAATCCAATTGGATCGCTCAATTCCTTTGGTGTGCTTTTAAGTGGTCATTGGTTCAATCATTTAGGGATATGATTTCCCCACTCCCCTTTTCTCCACTTATACTCCCTTTTGTTTTTTAATACTTTTTAATCACTTTTGTTCATTCTACCCTTACCTTGCATTAATTTATTTTTTACTTCACTTTTATATTATTTCTTTTTCTTTATACTTAATTTTCTAACTCACACTCCATTTTCAGTATTAAAGGGAAAAAAAGACTTAATTTCTTACTCGATTAAAGGAAAGAAAAATTCTGAAAATGGAGTGCAAGTTGAAAAATTAAGTATAAAGAAAAAGAACTAATATAAAAGTGAAGTAAAAAGAAATTAATGTAGGATAAGGGTAGAATGGGAAAGAGAATGAATAAAAGTGATTAAAAAGTATTAAAAAAAAAAAAGAGAGTATATCCCCAGATGATTTCAAAAAATTTGTAGGAGATGTAAGAAAACTTAACTTAATACGTAGCCAACATTGGTAGTCAATTTTCCTTTATCCATTTTTACTGTGTCCCCCCTGTTTCGCCCTCTTATTTTTGACATGTGTCCTTTCACTTAGTGGTGACTTAACTTTGTTAACTTCAAATAAAATTATTAAAATTATTATATATATATAAAAAAAACCTCTTCTGAAGGGAATGAATATCTTTTTTACTCGTGATACTCTTTGCTGGATGGATTTCACCTATGAACGTCTTCCGACTTTTTTCCATAATTGCGGTTGTCTTTTCCATGGGACTAGTGATTGTTCCCAGCCTCCAAATACTCTATGTGCTGACGAAGGAAAGCCTTATGGTAGTTGGATGAAATACTCTCTCCCCTGTTTTGGTAATCCGGATACGGTGACACAACCGGTGGTTCATGGTGAGGATCTGATACAGCTGTTACCGGCAGTTGGTGGTGCTTCGATGGTTACTCAACCAGAAACAGTTACTGAGCAATTGCTTTTGGCATGTCCTCATGGGCAATGTGGTCTTTCCGATTTTGGTATTTCTGATCTAATGGCTAATAAGACCCAGCACCTGCTATCACCCAAACTTGCTCCCTTTAAAAAGCTTCTTTGCTTTCCCTTGCTCCGTCTAACGAATCTCCGGTACAATTTCTCCCTAAACACTTCACACACCCAAAAGGTTTTGTGTCTTCTAAATCTTCCACTTTAGGCGGGTGTGCTGAAGTTTCCACTACTCGTGTTAAGAGGCTTTCTGACACTGCTGTTATTGCCTCATCTCCTTTGCTTAAGCAAATAAGAGGTAACCCCGATTCTCCTTTTTCGTTACAGTCTTCAACATAGGACCTGTTGGTGGGTCAGTCCCACCCAAATACATGAAACTTCTTAGTTGGAACGTCCGGGGACTTTCAGGGCTCCTTTGAATCTCCTCAAGGAGTACAGCCCTGATTTTGCGTTCTTGCAAGAGACTAAGATGACTGAAGTTCATAAGGAAAATGTTCGTATTCGTTTGCAACATTACGCTGGCTATTCTGTGGGGCGTGTGGGTCTTAGTGGTGGCCTTCTTCTGTTTGGCTACCCATATAGGTTGTTCAGCAAGCAGGCTCGTTGGTTGGCCACATTGATGTTTTCGTTTCGGAGGATTGTTCTCCTGGCTTTCTTATTATTGGGTTTTATGGTAATCGAGTTGCACAATTATGATGTCATTCATGGGAACTTTTGAGTAGGCTACATGCTACTGTCACAGGGTTTTGGTTGGTCATGGGTGATTTTAATGAAGTGGTGACCCCTACCGAAAAGAATGGGAAAAGTGGTCGACCGTCGTGGCTAATCCATGAAATCTGTGATACGTTGCAAGACTATGGATTAATCTCTATTCTTTACACTGGTCCTCAGTTTACTTTGTCAAATCAACGGGTTGGTGAGGCTTTGATAGAAGAGCGACTTGACCGGGGTTTAGCAAATATGGATGTAATGTCTTCTTTTGTGCATGTTGTTTGTCACCATCTGATCACATCTGGTTCTGACCACAAACCTCTGCTTCTTGAACTTTTTATAGACCCGCCTAGTGTTGCTTCCCATCATAAAAAAAACGGCGCCGTTTCCAGTTTGAAGAGATGTGGACCTTGAGGACGGGTGTGAGGATATGGTTAGACAGTCATGGACTTCAGCACTTTCTTCTGAGATCTCCTTGACTGATTCTTTATCCAAGTATACTAAGACTTTACAGGTCCTCACCCCAGCATTGATGGTTCTTTTTCGTAGTGTTTTCTCATTTTCTTATTTGTTTTTTTGGTGGTGTTTTTTCATATATGTAATCGTAATGTTTTTGGTAATCTTAATAAGCGTATTAGAGCAGTGAAAGGTGAAATGGCTGAGGTTCAGGCTTTGTGCCAACCGTCTCGTTGTTTTCCCCATCTAAAACGTTTTGAGCAAAAATTTAGATACTCTTTTAGAGAAAGAAGAAATATTATGGCTGCGGGGACCGTAATAAGAGGTTCTTTCATGAGCGTGCCAAGTCTCGTTCTCCGACTAATGAGGTTACAGGTGTCATGGATGAGTTGGGTAATTGGTGTACCAATGTGGATGATGTAGGCCAATTATTTTGTTCTTTTTTCACTACTTTGTTTCCTCAGACATGGGGAGCAAGAAAACAAGTTAAATATATAGGTTTTATATTTTTTTTCCTTAAAAAATCACACTGGGCTACAGCCCCTAGTGCGATTTCACCAATGGGTACAATTGTGAATTTTAGTTCATATAATATTTTTTTAACCTATCGGAAAAAAAATCACATAAAAATATATATAGAGTGAAAGACCCCATTTAGAATGTTTGCCTGGGGCCTCCAAAACGTAGGACCGCCGATCCCATGATTACACAACTTCTTTGGCTTTAAATTTTCTTTTGTTAAGCACTAAATAAGTTTAATCCAACTCGATTGGGCGAAAGTGAGACAAGGAAGCTTGTAACTTGAAGTGAAGGAGTTTTTTTTTTCTTCTGGTCGAAAAATGAAGGAGTTAAGTGTCATAATTTTGGCTAGATCCAATGCATCACTCCATCATGCTATGTGGGGTATCAGATGAATTTTTCTTAGAGATTGTCAACATTTTAAATTATCATATCTTTCAAAACTCTTGAAATTTAGGGTAATCTTACGACAACAAAAAATTATCCATTTTCTCGTAAAAAGAAAATAATTTATAACAGACGACAACAACGGAATTTAGGTCAATCTTACGACAGCATAGCAGAAAATAATCCATTTTTGTCGTCTTGTAAGGTTTACCTACAACTTTGGGATTAACCAACCTCCCCTCTGCTTTGCTGCTGACCAGAAAAATGTCAAGGAAGAAAGGTCAAAATGAATGGATCGAAAAATATGGCATCGAGTTTAGGTTGGGTTTGGTTGGTTAGGTGGCGGTCTTGTTTAGGTGGCGGTCTTGTTTACTTACTTGTAATACAATTAATTAATTAATCAAAACCAAATGTTAAGTTAAAGATATATAATGGTTTGCTTCAGCACAACAGCTGTTCTTCCTGCTCTCAACTATAATTAACGTACGTTCTCTCTCTCTCTCTCTCTCTCTCTCTCGCTCTCTCGCTCTCTCTTTCTGGGTTTTATGCTCTGAGTCTAGTTTATATGATGCAATCCATATATTCAAGTTTTTCTGTCTTAAAAATGATTGGTTGATTTGGTTGATGCTTGTTTCTGCATATTGACTGCTTTCTTGGACACAATGGAAACCCAATGGATAGATTTAGCTACATTTTTTTATTTTTTATTTTTGGTGAAGAACAGGGCAAAGAATACAGCAGATAGATTATCGAAGTTCATGTAATTTCTGGTAAAATTAACCAAATGATGGGAGTTTCTAATGTACAACTGATTTATTTGTTTATTGACCCTTTCTGTATTTTGTGTGTATTTTTGTTCTGTTTACCCTGCTTTTTAAACTTGGCTCTCCTGTTCTTCTGGTTGTCGTTTCATTCAGATAACCTCTTCATTGGTGAACTTGTAGAGGTAATCAATATATGATCTCATCAAAACTTTAATGATCCAAATTAAGGGGAAATGCCCAAACTAAGCCTTATTATAGTGTCCTCAAGATCAGTGCTATTTTGCTCCTCACTTCTTGTACTGGTTTTTCAGCAAAGTTTCATTTTTCATTCTCAGGGGATCAGGCATCGGAGATGTTCAAGAGACTCACATTTCTCTTGTTAGTTGGGTTGCTGGCATGGGCATATCAGGCCATCCAACCACCCCCTCCAAAACTTTGTGGCTCCCCCGGCGGCCCACTCGTCACGGCATCTAGAATAAAGCTGAGGGATGGAAGATATTTGGCCTACAAGGAACATGGTGTTCCAAAAGAAGTGGCCAGATATAAGATTATATATGTTCATGCCTTTGGTTCTACCAGACATGATGCACTGATTGCAACAACCGTCACTCAGGTTTTCAATTTGTTTCTCAATTTCAAATTGATTTTATAGTCTTCATTGGTTTTTAAAGTTTGTGTCCAAAAATTAGATTGGTTAACTTCTTGGTGGATTCTTTTTCAGGAAGTGCTTGAAGATTTAGGGGTGTACATTGTTTCTTTTGACAGACCGGGATATGGTGAAAGTGATCCGGATCCTAAGCGAACGCGGAAGAGTTTGGCTTTAGATATAGAAGAGCTTGGTGACCAGCTGGGACTGGGATCCAAATTTTATGTAATTGGATATTCTATGGGTGGACAGGTCATCTGGAAGTGTCTTCAGTACATCCCTCACAGGTAAGACTTTCCTACAAGCCTCATGGATAGTATAGGCAGTTGTAAATGCTCAACACGTCCATTGTGAATGTTAGAATACCAATTGAGAGAGAGAGAGAGAGATGAATTAATTTCAAATATCATGCTGCATATGTATTTAACTTTAACTTTTAAGAACAACTAAAATTTTGGCTGGATACAATATGGAAACCTTCTAAATGTTGAAGTAAAGATTTGTAAAGGCTGCATAATACATTAATTACTTTGCACCAGCATTGGAACTTCATTGAAAGTAGGTTTTATCTGGTACTTATGCTTATATCAAAGTCTGGATACAAGGCTTTACTTCAATGAGGACCAAATTCTACATTATCTGATATGTTAATCAGTATTGAAGTTTTTCTCAAGTTTGATGTTTGGGATGCTGACAGGCTAGCAGGAGCAACACTGATTGCTCCTGTTGTCAACTACTGGTGGCCAGGCTTGCCTGCCAACTTGTCCGGTGCCTATTATAAACAACCTCCGCGGGATCAATGGGCACTTCGAGTTGCTCACCACATACCATGGCTAATCTACTGGTGGAACACTCAGAAACTATTTCCTACATCCAGTGTTGTATCCAGTAGTAACCCAAATATGAACATTTTTTCTCGCCAAGATTTGGAAATCATACGGAATGCGAACGTTTCTGAAAGGGATAACAAGGTACTTTTCATATTCGGTAAATGTTTAGGACTTTTTATTGAAACTCAATAAGAGGGACACAACATGAGGCATTACTTCAGCTCGGTCCATTACCACGTACCTTAGAAGATTCAATATAAAGCTTCATATGATGTGAAAAATTAACTTCTCAAACCGCTGTACAACAATTTCAAACCCTTGAGCAAGAGTTAATATCATTTGCAAGACTAATTCACACTTGGAGAGCTGTAGTGCTAGTTGAGGCTTCAGGAGCCTCCTGGTTTACAGGGCAGTTGGGAGTTTTGTTTTTACCGTAATCTTGTTGAAAATACTCTCATCCAACTGTACTTGACTCATTTTATGCTGCATTCGTCCTTACTACCAGCTTTGATGATCATTTATCAATTAATTATTTTTATATTTTTGCAGGTACAGGCCAAGCAGCAAGGAGAATTTGAGTCAGTCCTTCGTGACATGATGATTGGATTTGGGACCTGGGAATTTGATCCTCTAGATCTGAAGAACCCTTTTGCCGGTAAGGAAGGCTCTGTCCATCTATGGCAGGGTGATGAAGATCAGCTTGTCCCAGTCGAACTGCAACGCTATATTGCAGAAAAGCTTCCATGGATTCACTACCATGAGTTACCAGGTGCTGGACACTTGTTTCCAGCTGCAGATGGTATCAGTGAAGCTATCTTAAAGGCACTTCTGATTGAAGAGAAGTAGCCCATTGTTGATACAGGGCAGCTCTCTCTTCCCCCTTTTTTTTTTCCTTTGTATCAGACTCAGATTTCTGTCATTGTTTAATATTTTGTTTCAGCAAGATAGATTTTGTAAGGTATTGGACGAAACTGGCTTAAAATTTTCATATAGATTAAATATTAGAAAGGAATGAGACTTTTTGAAAATAGTTTGTGAAGATTGATAATTCTGCACAAATGACAGATACAATGCACTTGGTGCAAATATAAGACATGGAAGGTGCCAGCGGGGGTCTAGCTGAGTGGAAAAGGGCCTTAACTTGCATACTAGTGGTCTCAGGTTCAAATCCCCATGGCACCATAATAATGAGTGTGAGAGAATCCCCTATCCCCGTGTAGTTCAGACTATCCCCGGTACTTAAAAAGGCATGGAAAGTGAAAGCATGGAAGTAGCCGTATGGGTAAATTCTAGGATACTTTTTCGCAAATGTGTAAGGAAAAAGTAGGAAAGAATAAAACGGAGATGAAAAGAAAGCATCAGGAGGAAATGTTCTTGTACTGCTGATCAGTTGGCTTATTCATGAAACCGTCATAAAAATATGAGAAACTTTCTTTGTGGTGGACAAGAACATGTGTATGTGATGTAGGATAAAATATGGGATTTATACATACGAAGAAAGATAAAGAACATAGAGCTGTTCAAAATTGGCAAGAAATCATTCAAGACAGAAAAATTCTTCCCAAAGGATGTATTGGTGGGATTTTCAAATTGCTTGAGCAACTTGAAGTGAATTAGGGTTCTGCCAAGGAAAATATTTTATTTAATGTTTTTTTTAATAAAATTTTTAGAATAATTAATTGTTTACTTTTATTTAGATTAGGAAGTAATTGTTTTCTTGTCATTTAAGTTTTAAGAAGTTTCCTACGATTTTGGAGTTTTATGTTTTCTATTTCAAAATTGACGGCATATTAATATCATTATTAAAATTATTGAGATTTTCTCTTCTTTGGTGAATTTCATAAAGCTGATGGATGTAGACGTTTGTCGATCATTTGCTTGTTAACGATCATTTGCTTCCGGGCTGTATCAGGTACAAAGGTCATACAATGTCATGATGTTGGTGGAATTCAAGCTACTTGAACTCAAAGTTCAATATTTCACATTGACATTTAGGAGGAAGGGCATGTAGAGAAAGGGAATGAATTGCTAATAGTTATCACAATGTCACACTTTCAGATGAACAATAGACAATTTATTCATTAATGTGTCAAAGGCAACGAGTACAAAGACCATAATTGGATTAAAAGAGCAAAAAGTAAGTTAAAGATTATGAACCATCTCCAGAGGACCAAGTTGGGCTCCTCGAAACAGGAGAACAAGAGGAATATGGAGAGGAACGAGATGGACTATGATGGAGGACTGGACGGAAGAAACTGAGGCTTTTGGCGCATAATTGGAAAGTCCTTTCAGGGTGATCTAGGCATAAATATGGTATTCATCTTGTCAGAAAAATTCAGGGCCGCAAAAGGGCAAGGAAGCACTTTGGAGGGAGACGTATTCTCCCAGGAAAGCTTTGAATGCAAGCTGGGAGAATTAGAAGGGCGCCAGAACAGGCGCAGCCACTTGCTGCCAAAACAGATGGAATTGCCATCAAAACGGTTAGGAGAACAGCTCTGTTTCTCCAGGCCAACCAAGGAAATGGCTAATCACCTCAAACCTTTGTTCATAACAGCAAACGTTGGAGGTATTCCTATTTCCAAAGTGATGGTGGATGGAGGTGCAGCCATTAATCTTCTCCCACACAGGTTGCTGAGCAAGATAAGCAGAACAAAGAAGGATCTAATTCCAACACGTCTAACCGTCACCAACTTTGCTTGGGGAAAATATTTTATTTTATTTTATTTTTTAAAATTTTAGAATAATTAATTGTTTACTTTTATTTAGATTAGGAAGTAATTGTTTTCTTGTCATTTAAGTTTTAAGAAGTTTCCTACGATTTTGGAGTTCTATGTTTTCTATTTCAAAATTGACGGCATATTAATATCATTATTAAAAATTATTGAGATTTTCTCTCTTCTTTGGTGAATTTCATAAAGCTGATGGATGTAGACGTTTGTCGATCATTTGCTTGTTAACGATCATTTGCTTCCGGGCTGTATCAGTACAAAGGTCATACAATGTCATGATTGTGGGAGCAAATTTCCTCCCACGGGAATATTCTGTTGAAAGATTCCCCTTTCTTCTTCGCCGCCTCTTTCTCCCTGCAAAATAGATTGGATAAGAGGACCACACCCGAGGGGTGTTGGCCAAAGGCCCTCCGATGCCTAAGTTAGTTCAATTGATTTAGGGAAAAACCAATAGCTAAATAGGGTACGGAGATATATATGTAAGGTGTAAACCGTGCGGCCGGAGCCTTATGTAAAAGGAGAGAGAGAGAGAGAGAGAGAGAGAGAGAGAGAGAGAGAGGAGGTGGCTAGGATTTGTGAAGGGAAGAGCTCTCTAGAGTTCTTGTAGAAATTCTGACGTACCTCATCCTTGTGCGTGGCCAAGTATTTATAGGGGGCCTTGACGAGGTTGGTGAGGTTGGTGTGGTTGGTGAGGTAGGTGAGGTTGGTACATTTAGGGATTTGATTAATTCCCCAATTGTGGTTGGTGAGATTAATGGGGTTGGTGTTTTTAGGGATTTGATTAATTAGGGAATTAATCAAATCCCTAATGGTGGTAGGTAGGTTAATCTCCAACCTGATTAGGTAATTCCTCATTGAATTGGGAAATGTGGTAGGAATAAAATAAGTGTTTAACTTAATTAGGCGTTTCTCAATTTAATTGGATAATCCAAAATTAAATTGAGTAACTCCCAATTAGGTTTAGAAATTCCCAATTAGGTCAGATAATTCCCAAATGGAAGGAATTAGGGTTCTGATTTAATTTGGTTCCCACAAATGCCCCCCAGCTTCTGCATGGCGCGTGGTGGCATGTAGGAGATGTAGATCATCTGTTGGGCTGTCCAGCTGTAACTGGGCTTCCTTCTTGGATTTGGGCTCCCAATTCGAGTGGGCTTTTGACTGTTCTTGGAGTTGGGTTCCCAGGAGGAATGGGCTTGCGAATTCCTTCTTGACCTAGGATGCCCAACATGTATAAATGCAGGGCTTCTCTTCACTCTTCTTCACATCGCAAACTTAACTTCTCTACTTTCTAGCTTGAGAGAGATCTTGGAGAATTTGTCCTGCTTGTCGAAGAGAGGAGTCGCCGTGCATCCCAAGGTAAGTCGAGCACGTATATTTCTTTTTCTTCTCTTTTTGCTTCGAGGATCATCTAGGGGAAGCCCAACTAGTTGTCGTCGTGACAGGTGACGACTAGTAGTGGGCGGCAGCCGTGGTGGAGGCAGGTAGACCAGCTCCTGCCTATCGTCAAGGTCTGGGCTGGAGCATGCTTGGCCTCATGCGTTGCGGGCCTCAGAAGCTCGACAAGTATCCGGAGAAAGTCTGTGGTCTGCCCCCAACCCAAGATGTTGAGAGATGGAAGCAGAATGGTCCAGACTCTGATGGTCTGCCAGACTGGGCAGGAGAAGTGTTCTGCCAGGACTTCCCTAAAAAAAGGAAGGTTGATGTCAAGTATTTTAAGAAATGGAGTTGCAACTTCGCCGGCAAATGATGTGTCTCCGTTGAGGAAGAAGCCAAAGTCCCATTCTGTTGAGAAGACTCGAATGGGGTCTGTTCCATCATCATTTTCCAGGGTCAAGCATCTTGTTGGTGCAGATAGCAAGAAGGTTGGTGGTATGCGCGGTGTTCGGGGTGTTCTACCCGAGCCTTATGTTGACAAGCTTGAAAATCATGATATGCTTCGTGAGGCGGTTCGTGTTCGATCCCGTTCTGCCGAGTGTCAAAGAGATGCAGATATTCCTCTTTGAAGTTCGAGTCGTCTGCATTAGTCAAAGGATGGAGATCAAAGTGGGAGGTCTACTCATGACCCAAGTCGTTGAGACACGGTCAGTCAAGCGTGGAGTTGATTCTGCATCATCGACTCCTTTGGAGGTGAGGTGGGCAGAGGTTAAGAAGATGAGTCATCTGCCCGAGCGAAGGGTTCTTCTCAGACGTCAGCTGTTGGTCTCAAGGTTGACAAGCCTAGTCCTGGAGGGGATACAAGCGTGTCTAATCTGCTCAAGACGAACTTTTTGTCAAGCCCGTCCACTTGTGCCTAGAGCTGGTTGACCATGTCCGTCAGGCTGCGATCTTGGCACCTTCTCGAGTCTTTCCTTGGAAAAACAAAAGGAAGCGACACTTCATTTGCTTAAAAAAGGATTAGTTTTTGTTGCTGAGACTATTCGGAATTCATCTGATGTTGCCCCTCTTCTGCCCTAAGCTCAATGAGCTGGAGAAGAAGAATGTGAAAGACGTCTGATTTGAGGGTGATGATATAGAAGCTGAAAAGCTCCCTTGCCGAGAAGATTCCAGAGCTCAAGCTCTTCTGTTGCTGATTTGGCTAGTCGAAAAGATGCCTTCTTCCGCCTTGAGCGCAAGAATGCTGACATCTCCCATAGCTATGACAAGCACTTGGCTAGGTTGCATGCTCACCACAAATCTTCTAAAAAATCCAAGTCTAAAGCCACCATAGATGCGTACAAGTTGGGCTACCTGCACTGTGTGGATGAGGCTGCTCTTCTTTATGCAATTGAAGATGTAGACATCGAGACGCTCTGCCCTGACTTGTCCCATGTGCAGGGAGGACTGAAGAGCAGGTAGCTGGAGCGAATGCGGCTGAGGAGAACGTAGTGGATGAGATGATGGCAGATGTCACGGAGGGCAGGTGGAACTGCTAAAGGCATGGCTAGTCAGGTGGATGCAGAAGAGATTGCAGATCAAGGGCCTCCTGCGGCGTCTCTGGAGTAGATGAAGACGCCTTTATTTCTTTTTAGCTTTTGTAATCTGCTTTCTTGTTTAGAATAATTGGTCTTATTCGACCATCTTCCTTTTGTTGAACTTGGCCGGTTGGTGTGCTTGATATGGAAATTTCAGTTTATTTTTTCAACTTCAATTTGCATATTGACTTGTGGACTACTTGAGTAACCAGCCTGTATTTTGATGGCGCATCTCCCTTTGGAGATTTTTGAGTGCCGGGGTCACCCTAGGATGTTTTCACTTAGGAAATTGGCGAGGGCCAGGGTCCCCCTTGAGGGACTTCAGGCGTGTTCTGCATATCCCGTAGGATGTTTTCCCTTAGGAAATTGGCGAGGGCCAGGGTCCCCCTTGAGGGATTCCGGGCGTGTTCTGCATATCCCGTAGATGCTTTCCCTTAGGAAATTGGCGAGGGCCAGGGTCCCCCTTGAGGGACTCCGGGCGTGTTCTGCATATCCCGTAGGATGTTTTGGTCGTTGCCCTGCGTCTCCCGAAGGACGCTGCTTATGGACAACTATGTGACTATCCTGCCTCCCTTAGGAAACGGATAGGAACCTGGATACTTCCCGCAGAAGGCATGGAGACCTCCTTTTGGTCGTTGTCCTGCGTCTCCCTTAGGACGCTTCTTTGCGGGCTGCGTCTCCCGAAGGACGCTTCTGGTCGTCGCCCTGCGTCTCCCGAAGGACGCTGCTTATGGGCAACTATGTGACTATCCCTGCCTCCCTTAGGAAAAGGATAGGAACCTGGATACCTCCCTCAGGAAGCATGGTGACCTCCTTTTGGGAAATTCCTGGCGCACCCTGCGTCTCCCCTGAGGATGCTTCTTTGCGGGCTGCGTCTCCCGAAGGACGCTTCTGGTCGTCGCCCTGCGTCTCCCAAAGGACGCTGCTTATGGGCAACTTATATGGAGATGTTCAGAAACTTGTAACAGTTGCTTTTCTTCTTCAGAGATGTGCATGGCTCAGTCATCCTGCTTGGGACTGAGCAGGTCAGGAAGAAGCGTTATGGATAATATTTTTGGAGATGGTAGGCATTCCATTGTCGTGGAATTTCCTTCCCTTCCATGGTGTCCAGTGTGTAGCTTCCTCTCCTCCGATCCGGCTGATTACATAAGGGCCTTCCCAGTTAGGATTCATCTTTTTTGACCCTTGCCTCGGTGCAGTGATGAAGTCTTTTCTTAATACGAGATCTCCTGGTTGAAACTGTCTGATCTTAGCTCTTTTGTCTTAGTAAGACTTCAACTGTTGTTGATAGGCAATGACCCGGACAATAGTTTTCTCTCGTTCGCCTTCAAGCAAGTCGAGGTTGAGCCTCATCTGCTCGGAGTTCTGATCAACACTACCCACCTCAAGGCTCAAGGTGGGGACAGTGATGTGAGGAGGGATGATCGCTTCCGTCCCATAGGCGAGGGAGAATGGAGTCTCGCCAGTCGATCTTCGTTTGGTGGTGCGATAAGCCCATAGTACTCCGGGGAGTTCATCCACCCATGTCCCTTCAGCGCCTTCTAGCCTTTTCTTCAAGGAGTCCAATATGACTTTGTTACATGCCTCGGCCTGTCCGTTTCCTTGTGGATACCTCGGGGTGGACATGTGTTGTTTGATCTTGTATTTTGCGAAGAAGGCGGTGATGTGCTTGCCGATGAATTATGAGCCATTGTCGGTTACTAGTGACTATGGGCAGCCAAACCGGCAGATGATGTTTCTCCAAATGAATTGTTCCACATCGGCTTCTTTGGTAGAGGCTAGAGCTTCGGCCTCGATCCATTTAGTAAAGTAGTCGGTGGCAACGATCACCATGTCTCTCTTGGGAGGCGCTGGTGGCAAGGGACCCATTAGGTCAATGGCCCATTGCATGAATAGCCATGGACTGTTTTGCGGATGGTAGACTTCGGCGGGCAAGTTAGGAATTGGCTTGTATCGCTGGCAGCGATCACATTTCTTGACATATTCGGTGGAGTCATGGCGCATGGTAGGCCAGAAGTAGCCTATATTTAGAGCCTTCTGGGCAAGTGATCTGCCCCCAGAGTGATTGCCACACTCGCCATCGTGAATTTTACATAGAACCTCAAGTGTTTGAGGGTACTTTATGCAGGTGAGATGAGGGCCGGAGTATGATCTGCGGATGAGCTTGTTGCCGTGCATGTAGTATCTTGCGTTCCTGGGCCAAAAATCACATTTGAAGGCCTTTCCATTTTTCCCTAGGCCTATTGTATAATTCAGATTTTCACTTCCCCTAGGCCTATAAATAGGGAAGTTCTCTAAGCTTGTAATCACACCCCAAGGGGGGGAGCTCTCAAACACTTCGCTAGAGCTCCCTTCCCTTCTCTCCCTCAATTTCTCTTAGTTTCCCTTTTGTAGTTCTCAATTGTTGTAACAAGATCCTAGTACTATAAATCTCAAGCATTTTTCTTTTCTCTTCTTCTAAATTCTCCAAACACTTCTCTATTCTCTTTCAAAGTTCTCCATGCTCTAAAACATTTCCCATGTTCTCAAACACTTTCTTCCAAAATCCACAAAGTTCCCAAACCCCACTTTCCTTACTCTTCCAAAATTCTCCAAATCTCTCAAACACTTCTCCCCTCTCTAAAGCTCTCAAACACTTACCTTCCTTTCTCTTCCAAATTCCCCATGTTCTCAACATCTCTCCATTCCTTCACCAAATTCTATAAGTTCTCAAACACTTCCCAAACACCTTTCTCTTCTCCAAGTTCTCAAATACTTTCTTCTCCCTACTCAAAGTTCTCAAACACTTCCTTTCTTCCTCAAAGTTCTCTTAGTTTCCTTAATGTTTTCTTAGTTGTAATTTATTTTTCTTGTAATGTACATTCTTTCTTCTTGTTTTGTTTCTTTTGTTTTCATTTTTGTTTTGTGTAGGAAAATTGAATTGGATCATTCAATCACCAATCCCTGTGGAATCGACCTCGCACTTACATATGCTATACTACCGAACGGCTCGTGCACTTGCGAGTATCACAAGTTGAGGATGCAGCTGAATCCATTTTGGTGCAGTTGAATCTACACAACAAGTTTTTGGCGCCGTTGCCGGGATCGGTAACATTGTTTGATTCTATTTGGTTTTCTTACTTTTTATTTATTTTTTGTTTTTTGAATATAACTAGATAGTTTCATGTTTTAAAGTTAATGACGTTAATTGACAAGTTGTGTTTGTAGTCCAACGGACAAGGACAATTGCCTGACAAGCAAGAGAACTGGGTTTGAGTCCCAGCTTACACAACACAAAAGAGGTTCAAGTAGCATGTTGGTTATTTCTTGTTTATGGTTTCATTCACTTGTTCTTAATTAAATATCTTGTTCAAGTTTACATAAACACCATATGACTCTTGGACTGATTAGTGAATGAATAGGTAGATATTGAAGACAAACACCATGTTTAAATTCTACTTGGTTCTTTATTGTTCTTCTTGTTCTTAATGGGTTCGGAATTTGTGTTTAGACTAAACACCATAGCTAAATGCTTTTTCTGAATACTTGATTAAAACCACACACCATATGGATAATCATATTTGAGAAAGAACGAACTCCATAAGCTAGTTTGATTTACTTTGTTGCTTGTTACTTTGAAACATGGAAGTGTTGATTTTTCCTTTTCATTTTTTAGTTGTTTTAAATTTATTTCCTAATCCTTTTAATTCCGTTTCAAGTTTTTGTTTGTGCTTGTTTTAGCAATTTATGACAGCTTAATAAAAATGGAGAGAGATGACAACCTCAATCATAAGAATGGGAAGTGTGGAGCAGTGGGAGAAGTCGCGACCTCCAAATGCATCCATACTCGACCTAATCGCTTCAAAGGGGAGCATTTCAATCCTTTCACTTCTTTAAATTGTGTTTATTTCTTGGTTTGTTTCTTTTAGTACAACAATTTATGTCATTTGTTTGAGTTTGTTTAGAGTACTTAGTTCATTTTCATTTATGGTTTGTTGTCTCATTTTATCTTAATTTTTTTTTCTTATCTTAAAAACTAAAAATTCAAAATTCAAAAATTCAAAAAGATTTTTCATATGAGCTGACTTATGGTAACTCCAGTAAGCACTTCCGTCAATACAGTGTCTAGGAGTTCTTTAGGCGACACCTTCGGTGTCTAAGAAGTTTGGGTTTTAAGCGGGACCATTGTGACCCCTCCAACCTTCCCGGATCCCCTGCCCTGTGTTTTTCTGAGGCCCTTAACTGGTCATCCGTGAGTTGCTTGTATATTCGTGTGTTTTTAAATTAAGTTTTTTTTATTTTCTTTGTTTTCTTTTCTGTTGAGTCTTTTGTTTTTATTTTGTTAAGTCAGTCTATGTATTTATTTACGTGGTATGGTTAGTTAGTTTCTAAGTGTTAAAACACATTTTTATTTCACTTCAAACTCTACATTACAAACAAAAAAAAAAACAAAAAAAACAAAAAAAACAAAAAAAACAGTAACAACAACTTCTTCTTCATTTTCATCTTCTTCATCATCTTCATCTTCATGGCATGCCTCTATTGTCTCGCACTTGCAGAATCTGCAGCAGCTCTACATGGTCCTCATTCTTTTTCTCCAGTGCTTCCACATGCTGATTGGCACAAGGAAAGCCGCTTCTGCAAGTCCGCCACCATAGCCTTCAAGGAAGCCACTTCCTCGCTCAGAGCGGCACACTCCCGTGTCCTCGCCAGTAATCGCATGCCTAAATTGGTAGCCGAGATCGCATGGAGCACCGTTAAATTGTGGGACTCCTCCACTGCAGTCTTGTCAGGAACCTCTGTGCCACATGCAGGATGATCTGCCGATGTGAGTTTACTGCCAATCATGCTGCCCAGCAGCACTGCTCTGTTTGGCACTGCCTCAGAAAAGTTCGGTATTACCTCAGCAAAGTTTGAGGCCGTACCGTGATGATATGTGGAGTTTGGGAAGACAGGGTTTGGACGAGCCCTTATCTGCGCATTCGGTGGTGCAAGTGAGAGCTCAAGGTTGAGATCATCAAGGTGAGTGCATGAGGATGCCATTTGTTTTGCTTCTGAATTTTTTGATGTTTTTCCTTGAGTTTGCAGGAAGAAATGTTGGGTATCATCCGCTTGCAAGAGATGTGGTTTAAATAGGCATATGCTGATGAGAGAGAGCCAACACCACTTCGGATTTCCCGGGCATGCTCGACCTAATCGCTTCAATGGGGAGCATGTTGAGCCTATTCTTAACAACTAAAATGAGTTATTAAAAACAGCAACTTTAATTCTCGCAAGTGCACGAACCGTTTATAGTATAGCTTATGTAAATACGAGGTCGATCCCACGGAGAATGGTAACTTGGTTGCAAATTAAATTACTTAGAATGCTGGAAAACAGAAAACTAACAAACTAACAAATGGCAAGGTCTAGGACAAAATCCTAGCACCACACACGCACTCGAAAATGGGGGGTTTTTGTTGTTGAAATGATAACAAGGAAGTGAAATGAAGTTGCTGGAAAGTAAACAATGGCAGCAATGAACAAGTTGTGAAACAATGATTGAGAAGTGTTAGAGCCTTGGAATCCACCTCTAGTCTTCCTATCTAAGTTATGAATGTATAGAAATTGACTCAAGCTTCATTAACAATAGATTATCGCATACAAGCCTATGGTATCTAGGTGCAGGATGCATGATTCTCCTAAGGCATGTGATTGTGCATGGTATCTACACAACACCTGATCCCTTATATGCAACCTAAGCATGGTATCTACTTAGAATAAAGCATACAAGAGTCATTAAGTTCCTTGAGAATATGATAATCACACAAGTCCTAGAACATGGTATCTGTCCTAGTCAACTTATGGTTATTAACCCCTTGAATGATTCTTAGGCCATTCATGTGTTGCTTGTGAAAGGAGAGTAGAATTGGTGAATCTAAACCCCTTCCCAACCTGTGCTAGATGCATAAAATCCTAGTTAGCTACTCCAAGAAAACATACATCAAGCACATAATAAACTGGAGGTTAACAACTTGATAATGAAAGCAAGGAAATCAATTAACTATGAAATCATCCATAACATTGAATATTCATGACTAGGGCTTCATCCTAAGCCCTAACTAGATGGATTAGTTAAACATAATTATGAATACAGAAAATAAGAAATACATAGATAGAGTAAAGAGAATAGAAGAACTAGCTGGTGGCAGGCAAGGTAGTTTCCAGGACAGCTCCTAGCTCTTCCTCCTTTGCAACTAGCTCTCTTCTCTCTTTGTGGTGAATGTGTGTATGGGAGTAATGGATGAGTGAATGTGTGTCTGAATCTGAATGTGAATTTTTGATGAATTGAATGTGGAATGGAAGTGGTATTTATAGGGAGTTGGGAGTGAGAAATCTGAATTGAATATAGCAAATGCATACAACACTTGCAATTGAAAATCAGAATGTGGTTGATGCACTTGCATTAGATAATCAGAAATGGTTACTCCACTAAATCCCACTAGCAGCCCACTAGCAGCCCTAGGTCATCAACATGTCAGCATGACCAAGCTTCCATCCAGAAACCAATAGCTCATGCCTAGCTCACCATGACCAAGCATGCAATGAGCTCATCTTCCTGTCAGCATGATGAACAAATTCTTGGGCTTACGAATTGGGCTTGGCTGAATCAAATGATGACTTTAAGATGTCCATTTTGAAGTTCAGAATGTCATTGATCCAACCACACAAACATTGGCCCAATCCAAGCTCGGATGAAGAAGAAAAGTCCGAAATGAACTTCTAACTCAGGCTCCAAGTTTTTGCACGTTTTTGCACCATTTTGCTTCAAATGCCTCAAGTGTATTCCTCTCATCCCAATCAGCCCTTAATATGCATGGATTGAATAAAATGTGATCTCTTGCTCCCATAACCTACAGAACACACAAACATAGATAAGTGACTTGAAATAAAGAGAAACTAAACAAAATTACTAAGCAATGAAGGCAAACAAATGTGTGAAATTATGAACTTATCAAATACCCCCAAACTTAGACTTTGCTAGTCCTCGAGCAAACAAAATAAAACCACAACTTAGAAAACAGAAAATAAGCAGCTAGCCTTCCAAACAATATCCTCAAAGAATCACCAAAGTATATGGTTCCAAAGAAACACAACAATCACAATCTAAGTTCCACACATGATTCAAGAGTGTGCAAAGCTTACAATGACATCCTTACGTGTAGTGTGTGAATGCCAAATCAGAACAACACCTGCAACTCAAATAAGTACATGCGCACACACTTAGAGCACAATCAAGAATTTCGAGCCCCATAAGCTCGTTATCAAATCAGCTCTCCACGATAATACCATACAATACCAAGGATCAAAAGGACTTTACAAGGGTTGTAATGAGGCTTAGGGTAGTGGTTGAATGAAAGAGGAGATATGGAGATATAACAACATTTTGAGCATAACTAAAGCATATGTGAAAGCATGAGAGATTACTGAACTTTGTAACAAGCAAGGAACACATACATGAGCAGATTATCAACATAATTTCAGCACCTTCAAATGTGTTAATTTGGCCTAATTTTGTGGCTCTTTACCCTAGATCACCATGATCTTTTCCTTATAACACCCTAGGGCCGTGACTACATTGGTCACACTTCATTACCTCTTTTGATTAGTTACCAATACCCCCAAACTTATTTCTTTTCAACACTTGGGTTATGGCACTGAAGAATCACTTTTGCTCCTAAAAACCTTGCATCTTTATGACTCTCCTTTAAAGATAGCTTTAATTGCTCAAAGAATAGGTAAAGATAAGAAACAGAGATTTATTATGGTAGGAATGGTTTACACAAAGAAAGGCTTAACGTAGGCTCAAATGGGTTGACTAGGGATGAATACATGTAGAGGGATGGTTAGAAAAGCTCAAACGATTTAAACATGGCCTAAATCACTTCCTAAGCATTGTATGGCAACAAGATGTCTCAAGAGATATTCAATAAGTTCTAGAGTACGAAACCAAGATCATGAAATAAGTAGAATTGCATAACATCTCCAAGTAGCAAGAAATTGGACTAACTTGGCAAGGTGCTCAATAAGTGCAAGGATGGCATGCAAGACAAAGTTAACTCAGAACCACATAAAGGCCTTAAACAATGACTATCAATTTCTGAAAAACCATATTAAAGTTAAATCCAAGTCTTATCATAGGTGTTTGAAAGGATAACGAAACAACACACAAAATCCTGCGTTTTTACACACTAGACACACTTAAAAAATTCAACATAACTAAATCCTTCCCCCCAAACTTAAATGAAACATTGTCCTCAATGTTTAGAGTATAAGAACAAGCAATAAATGAAAGGAAAGAAGATAAGGAAAAGACATAACCAAATGTTTAGAGTTTAGAAAACAACTCCCCTTTGAAGCGATTAGGACGCAAGCAAGCTCCTTGAACGTTCTATCTTCTCCTCATCACCTTGGGTTGCCTCCCAAGAAGCGCTAAGTTTCTTGTCTTCAGCCGGACATCCACACTTGCTATAGTGAATGGGGGGGTTTGGGCTCAATCGACACCTCATGTAATGCAAGATTGTTCACCAAGATTGCTTTCTTTTTCCATCGTTTCCATGCTGCTTTTGTTTTCCATTTTTGATTATGAATTGAATCACAAAGAACTGGAGGAATGATTGGAGTATCTCCAACTTTGGGCAGCCCCTTCTTGTGTGTAAGAATTGTAACATTGAACATGTGGGCAGCCCCCTGCTCCTCCTTGTCGACTTCTTGCAGCAAGCATGCTTCTAGTGAATATGAAAGACCATCAAATCTCTCTTTCCCTGGATTGTCCAATACTTCAATTTGAAAACACTCTTGAACATCATTTGGCAGATTCGTTGCTTCAAACACTTTGAAAGCCACAGTTTCTCCATTGACGGTCATGGTGAGAGTGCCTTGCGCTACATCGATCGTGGTCTTAGCAGTAGCCATGAAGGGTCGGCCAAAGATGAGGGGCAATTCATTGTCAGGAATTGGTGCTTCTTCCATCTCCAAGACTAAGAAATCAGCTGGCAAGATTAAGCCTTCTACTCTTACCAAAACATCTTCTAGAATGCCCTTGGGGTACCTAATAGTTCTATCTGCCAATTGAATGCTCACAGATGTGGCTTGCAACTCACCAAGGTTAAGTTTCTCATAAACATGATATGGCATAAGGTTAATGGATGCACCGAGATCAAGCAAAGCTTTTGGAATCTTGAAATCACCAACAATACAAGGTATAGAAAACGAACCTGGATCCTTTAGCTTTGGAGGTAACTTTCTTTGTAACACTGCACTCACCTCTTCACTTAATGCAACCTGTTCATGCTCTTTGAATCTCCTCTTGTTAGTGCAAAGATTCTTCAAAAAATTTGCATACTTAGGAATCTGAGCAATGGCATTGAGCAATGGGATGTTGATTTGCACCTTCTTGAATATTTCCATTATCTCATCCAAGCCTTGATCTTTCTTTGACTTTGATAACCTGCTGGGAAAGGGTGCAATAGGCCTAAAAGCATTAGTTGAAATTGGAACTTGATTAGCATTAGATGATACCTTAGGGCCTGTGCTCTTTCCAAGGGTGTTGAGGGGCTGTTTGGTGGAACTTGTGGGCTGCCCTTGTGGTGGCTGAATGATCTCCACGTTTTCTCCCTCTTCTTGCTCTTCATTGGCATCTCAAACCTTATTATCAACTTGTTTACCACTTATCAAGATGTGCACTGCTTTAACTTGCTCATGATGCCTTGGATTCACCTTCGTTTGGCTCGAAAAAGTTCCGGATGCTCTATTGCTCATGGAGGATGCAATCTGCCCAACTTGCACTTCTAGTTTGTTCACTGCATTTTGAAGATTCTGATTGGTTTGCATTTGCTGCCCCATGAACTTCTTGAACATGTCTTGCAATTCCCCCATTTGATCACCCCTTTGCTCTTGCACTTGTTGGGGAGCTTGCTGGAATTGCCTCTGCTGTATTTGGAATCCTGGGGGAGGTCCTTGAGATTGTTGCACATTTGAATTATTGCTCCACCTAAAATTAGGATGATTTCTCCAACCTGGATTGTATGTGTTTGAGTAAGGATCATTCTGAGGATTTCTTCCTTGAAGGGCATTTGCTTGTTCTAGCATGTGGTCCGCAAAAGATTGGCCTTGAACTTCCACTTTGTTTCCTAGAGGGCCAGTCACTGCCCTGTTGAAGCAAAGAACACATAACATCAAGTTTTGCATTAATCTCATTATTAGTACTTACCTCAGAGACCACAGCCTTCATAGGAGCTCCTCTTCCTTTATTGTAGCACCATTGTTGAGAGTTAGCACTCAAAGATTCAAAGAGAGTAAAAGCCTCATCTGCTGTTTTGTTCATCAGTCCTTCTCCACTTGTTGCATCTACCATCATCCTTTCGGAATCAAGCAAACCTTCATAGAAAGATTGCATTTGCATCCAACTCTCTATATTGTGGTGTGGGCAAGATCTCATCATCTCCTTGTACCTCTCCCAACATTCATGAAAAGCTTCTCCTTCTCCTTGCTTGAAACCAAGGATTTCCTTTCTAATCTTGTTAGTCTTTTGAGCTGGAAAGAATTTCTGCAAAAACTTATTAGAAAGCTCATCCCAAGTACGAATTGAAGCATTAGGCAAAGAGTATAACCAAGACTTAGCCTTATCTTTTAAACTGAATGGGAATAGCCTCATCTTAATCTGCTCATCATCAAGTCCTTGAATTTTGATTGTAGCACATATTTCAAAGAATTGCTTAACATGCATGTAAGGATCCTCAGTGGTATTACCATAATAAGTTGGAAGAAGATGAATCATACCACTTTTAAGCTCAAACCTGTCAATTGTGAGTTGAGGATAGACGATGCACGAAGGTTGATCGGTGACTTTGGGAATGGAAAATTCACGCAGGGGTTTCCGAGGTTGGACAACAAGTGCACCACCTCCTTCATCATTATTGTTGTTGTTGTTTGGAATCTCTGCCATCTTGCTTGAACCTTCAGATTCGTAGCTCTTAGATTCAACGCTTGAAGAACTATAATTCCTCCTTAGACCAAGCACGTATAGCAGCAGCTCTTGGTGATAGTGGCTCAGTTTCAGATTCAGACATATATGCACACACAATAACCAAATTAGTGCCTTCAAATGGAGATAACAAAGAAAAACTGAATACAGAAAGAAAAACCAACGAAATGAAAAAAATGAAAACTTAACAAAAACAGAAACACTCAAAGTAATCTAACTATAGCACCATCGTTACCGGTTCCCGGCAACGGCGCCAAAAACTTGTTGAGCCTATTCTTAACAACTAAAATGAGTTATTAAAAACAGCAACTTTAATTCTCGCAAGTGCACGAACCGTTTATAGTATAGCTTATGTAAATACGAGGTCGATCCCACGGAGAATGGTAACTTGGTTGCAAATTAAATTACTTAGAATGCTGGAAAACAGAAAACTAACAAACTAACAAATGGCAAGGTCTATGACAGAATCCTAGCACCACACACGCACTCGAAATGGGGGGTTTTTGTTGTTGAAATGATAACAAGGAAGTGAAATGAAGTTGCTGGAAAGTAAACAATGGCAGCAATGAACAAGTTGTGAAACAATGATTGAGAAGTGTTAGAGCCTTGGAATCCACCTCTAGTCTTCCTATCCAAGTTATGAATGTATAGAAATTGACTCAAGCTTCATTAACAATAGATTATCGCATACAAGCCTATGGTATCTAGGTGCAGGATGCATGATTCTCCTAAGGCATGTGATTGTGCATGGTATCTACACAACACCTGATCCCTTATATGCAACCTAAGCATGGTATCTACTTAGAATAAAGCATACAAGAGTCATTAAGTTCCTTGAGAATATGATAATCACACAAGTCCTAGAACATGGTATCTGTCCTAGTCAACTTATGGTTATTAACCCCTTGAATGATTCTTAGGCCATTCATGTGTTGCTTGTGAAAGGAGAGTAGAATTGGTGAATCTAAACCCCTTCCCAACCTGTGCTAGATGCATAAAATCCTAGTTAGCTACTCCAAGAAAACATACATCAAGCACATAATAAACTGGAGGTTAACAACTTGATAATGAAAGCAAGGAAATCAATTAACTATGAAATCATCCATAACATTGAATATTCATGACTAGGGCTTCATCCTAAGCCCTAACTAGATGGATTAGTTAAACATAATTATGAATACAGAAAATAAGAAATACATAGATAGAGTAAAGAGAATAGAAGAACTAGCTGGTGAGCAGCAAGGTAGTTTCCAGGACAGCTCCTAGCTCTTCCTCCTTTGCAACTAGCTCTCTTCTCTCTTTGTGGTGAATGTGTGTATGGGAGTAATGGATGAGTGAATGTGTGTCTGAATCTGAATGTGAATTTTTGATGAATTGAATGTGGAATGGAAGTGGTATTTATAGGGAGTTGGGAGTGAGAAATCTGAATTGAATATAGCAAATGCATACAACACTTGCAATTGAAAATCAGAATGTGGTTGATGCACTTGCATTAGATAATCAGAAATGGTTACTCCACTAAATCCCACTAGCAGCCCACCAGCAGCCCTAGGTCATCAACATGTCAGCATGACCAAGCTTCCATCCAGAAACCAATAGCTCATGCCTAGCTCACCATGACCAAGCATGCAATGAGCTCATCTTCCTGTCAGCATGATGAACAAATTCTTGGGCTTACGAATTGGGCTTGGCTGAATCAAATGATGACTTTAAGATGTCCATTTTGAAGTTCAGAATGTCATTGATCCAACCACACAAACATTGGCCCAATCCAAGGTTCGGATGAAGAAGAAAAGTCCGAAATGAACTTCTAACTCAGGCTCCAAGTTTTTGCACGTTTTTGCACCATTTTGCTTCAAATGCCTCAAGTGTATTCCTCTCATCCCAATCAGCCCTTAATATGCATGGATTGAATAAAATGTGATCTCTTGCTCCCATAACCTACAGAACACACAAACATAGATAAGTGACTTGAAATAAAGAGAAACTAAACAAAATTACTAAGCAATGAAGGCAAACAAATGTGTGAAATTATGAACTTATCAGAGCACATTAACTTTCACTTTACTTTATTTTATTTTTTTCCGTGTTTTTCGGGTGTTTTATGTTTTTGCCCGTTACTTTCATTTTCTAGTGTTTTGTGCTTTTCCCTTTCAGCTATCACCTTTGTCTTATTTTAGTTTGAGAAGTGTGCTTTCTTTTCCGTTTGTCGTTTTTGTTTGATTTAAGTTTGGGAAGTGTGTTTTCTTTGTCTCTTTCTTTTTCCTTCTCTAACTTTACTTTTTTATTTCTGAAACAAAAATAACAAAAACAAAAACAACCAAAAACAAAAAATAAAAACAGGTAGAAATCATTTCTTCACAACGCTAGGTGTCTCGACCATAAGAGCTTTGAGTTTGGCCCTCTGGCTGTCCTCTTCCAGGGCTTCACGCACAGCCCCCTGGGGCTCACCACTTGAGCTCCCAAAGATCGCAATCTTAGCTTGAGCATAACTACTCTCGCGATCTGCTTGCTTGCGTTTACCCGGTCGGTCTAGGTCCTCCAGCTGCTTTCGCATGTCACGAGAATACAACTCTACCATCTTTGATAGGTTTTTATTCTCGTCCGGCAATATTTCTAGCTGGTGTCGATTCACCTCCACTATCCTTGCCCTCTCCCTTTTCAAGCTTTTTATAGCACTCTGACACTCTTCAACCATACTTCGCTCCGCCGCTCACTGACCTTTCAGAATCTCTACCTCATGGGACTTCGCAGTAGGCGATGACCCAAGCTTGCAACACATGTTGTACTCTGCACGCTAGTGCCAGGGCATCACTCGTGACCCGGTTGTCATCCCTTGTCCCGAACACACGTATATCTTTAGGAGTTACTAAATTTCTGCCAACTCCAATGGCAACATCGTTGTCCAGGAGTATTGAGTCATTGACGGTCAGGGCCCCTTGCGGAGGCAAAGTAGGGTACCCATTACTAGTGCCGCTGCTTGGCCCCATGTCTGAGTCGGTGGAGCTAGGTTGAGATCCAACGAAAATGGGTAGGAAGAGGCCATTTGATTTCTCACTTTTTTCTTCTTCTTGCTTCTTTTCTTTTTTGTGTTTTTGAGTTTGTGTGTTTTCCCTTCTTTTTCTTTCTTATAGATGTAGTCTTTGATAAACCCTAACCATTGCAGCGTCTAACCATTTTTCTGAATCTCCAGACGTTCCTCGAGTCCCACAACCATTGTACCCAACTCATTTATCACGACTTTGCTTTGTCTGAACGGACGCGTTCAACAAAGTCTTTGCGCCTTTCCATGAGCCCGTAATTTCCGCTTGTGAAAAATACGGTGCCTCTACTTGTCAACACATGTCTCACTCTCTCGAAACATCAAGGACCACATTATCTCTTTTCAGAAATCCCGCCTTCGCGCTTCGAAAAAAAAAAAAAATGTAAAAAAATAAATAAATAAATTGAAACGTGTGGGCTTCAGATTTCATTTTGGGTCAGGTTTTACCGTTGTTGGGTTAATTTCATTTTGGGCTTTGGGCTGTTTTTGTTTTGGGTTTCAGTTTGCATATGACTATCTGTTTAGGGCTTACTGTTTTGAGTGTTTTACTGTTTCATTTTTATTTTTATTTGTTTATTTTGTAATTTATATGTTTGTAATTATTGTATTTTAGTTCTTGTGTGTTTTATGATTTTTTTATTTACTTTAGTGCCTTTCATTTCTTGTTATGACATTGTTTGTGGCTAATTTT
Organism: Prunus fruticosa; assembly: GCA_018703695.1. Lineage (NCBI taxonomy): Eukaryota > Viridiplantae > Streptophyta > Magnoliopsida > Rosales > Rosaceae > Prunus > Prunus fruticosa. The sequence continues at coordinate 27,153,842 of CM031918.1, read as the reverse complement.
TAAACATTGAGGACAATGTTCATTTCTAGGTTTGGGGGTATTGGAGTTTAGCAAGTAAATTTGGTTTGTCTTAAAATAAAAATTAAAAAATTTAAACAAATTAAAAAAAAAACAATTTATTGCTTGTGTTTCTTTTATTTTGAGTTTTGTTTTGTTTTGTTTTTGAGTCACTTTCCGAACACATATGATGAGATTGTGATAAACGTTACATGACTTAAATGAAAATTGGATTTCATTTTATAAAAAGAAAAAAAAAGAGTAAAAATTTAAATTTTAAAAAATAAATTTGGCATTGTTCTGGCATGATATGCTTGAAACCTTCTTTACACTTGCCATTTGTTTCATAATTTTCCAATTAAAGGATTTGCATGATCTAAAGAATTGTATGAAGCATAAATTAGACTTATATAACCAACCATATAAAGTGAGCTTTTGAGCCTTGTACTTCAATTCATGAGTGTTATATACGTACTCTTAAATTCTTGTCATCTAAGTTGTTGTTTGATCTCATTATTCATTGATTTGGTTGAACACTTAAAAGTCATTCATTCTTATGCAATTTGATTTCATGACATTTAAGAAATGATATTAAGGCCCTCTTTGGATCGTTTGTGCCTTTCAAGCTAACCTTATGCATGCTTAAGCATGATTTTCCATTGTTAACCATTTTGAGCCTACATGTAAACCTTTTCTTTCATTTAACCAATTATATTTCCTCGCCTTAGCCTGAAAAACAAATATTTACCTTTCTAAGGAACTCATGAGCTTTAATTGGGATGTGTTTTTCATACTAGGTTTGGGAAGAGGTGTTACATTTCAAAAATATATATATATTCACACAATTGGTGAAAGAAAATAGAAAAGTTGTGATTAAGTGATGGTTGATTGAAATTTCATTTTTGGGCCTTCAAAGTGAATTGGTGGTTGTTCAATAAAGGAGTGAATCATTGTAAATGAAGGTATAAGGAGTTTTGATCATGTAAAAATAATTTCTCATTGTGATGATTCGAAGTCTTGTAAACAATTGTTTTATGCTCTTATATTTTGAGTTCCTTGGACTTTGTTTTATCCATACCTTTCATTTCTTACTCACCTTATACCATTGGCCCCATTACAACCTATGTTAAAGACCTAAATTGATCTTAAATGTCATGTGGTTGAATTGCATTCATTTTTCTACTTTTAAGTGTTCAGCATCCTTCTTGAGATCATATTAATGCAAGTTCTTCATCTTTCTATTTTCGAGTTAAGTCTTTATGGTTTAACTCTAATCTCATGTTTATGACTGAGTGTTGCATTATAACCCTCTTCTGAGTGATTCATTTGTGATAGGACAACTTTGGTGAGATTTGAAGTTGAACTTGTGCTTCGTATGATTTTTGAAATTGTGTGAAAACTAAGATTGGGGAATTTGTTGCATTTGGCTATCACACTACCACACTTTGAGCATGTTGTGTTTTGAACTTTGCCACTTTGTGAATAATTTCCAAAATTGAGCTTTTATTGTTAAAAACTTTTGAGTCATGTGCATGAGTCATTTCTCTTTAGAAATGTTGGGAAGATTGTTTTGAGTCTTATTTTTGTTTTGTTTTTATTTTCATTTTCATTTTTGGTTTTATGTTTGTTTTTGTTATTTTGCTTAAAGAACTAACAAATCTAACAAGTTTTCTAACCATTTTGTTTTGTAGAGTTAGAAAAACGTTTGTGGGTATTGATATCTGTTAAACCCTCAGGAGACACAACTCCTCCTACTAGGGATGCCTAGAGGTTTAAAGGCTTGTTGCATACGCTAAATGCAATCGAGTTACCTACGAAAGTGGTCTAGCTAACTTCTTGTTTGTTTTTATCTTTGTTTTCCTTTTGTTTTGCTCGAGGACTAGCAAAATCTAGGTTTGGGGGTATTTGATCGGTGCATATTTACATATCATTTTGTACCCTTCTAACTTATTATTTGGTTATGTTTTTGAGTTAAACTTGTGCTTTTAATAAGTTTTGTGTTTGTTTCAGTGTTATAAGATTGAGACTCACTAATTGCATTTTGGAGACAAATTAGCTCAAAACGGTGTCTGCAGATCAGTCAACTTCACGGATTGGACTGTACTTGCTCAAGAAGAACCAGATAATGATCCATACATCATTGGAAAGATACGGAAGTCTAGTTTCTGTAGAATTTTACGGTTCATGATTCCGAATCTTCTAGAGAAAGTTATATATGTTTTGGCAACTTAAGGTCAAATTCGGCAGCATCTGCGTTACTGGGCCAAAAATCACATTTGAAGGCCTTTCCGATTTTTCCTTGAGTTGGGCTGCATATGCTTGGAAAGATAAGACAAAGAGCTTCAAGATCCATATTTTTCCAGATTTTTCAGACTGGAGCCACAAGCCCAAAACGAGCCCACAAGCTGGCTGCAATGCATTGTCATGCATGACATATGCATGATGAAGTGTTGTTGATTGTGGGAAAGTTTGGTAAAGCATATTCAATACCTATATTTGAGTGGAATTTTGCAGCAGCTAAATGAGCCAAAAGATGATGAAGTGGGAGTTGCAACACTAAGCCTAAAGACAAGAGGAATTGTTTTCAAATGTAATAGTGTGTTAGGTGAATTACGTGTTGTAAGTTGGTGAAGTGAGTGTGGTAGGTAAACCTATTGTATAATTCAGATTTTCACTTCCCCTAGGCCTATAAATAGGGAAGTTCTCTAAGCTTGTAATCACACCCCAAGGGGGGGGGGGAGCTCTCAAACACTTCTCTAGAGCTCCCTTCCCTTCTCTCCCTCAATTTCTCTTAGTTTCCCTTTTGTAGTTCTCAATTGTTGTAACAAGATCCTAGTACTATAAATCTCAAGCATTTTTCTTTTCTCTTCTTCTAAATTCTCCAAACACTTCTCTATTCTCTTTCAAAGTTCTCCATGCTCTAAAACATTTCCCATGTTCTCAAACACTTTCTTCCAAAATCCACAAAGTTCCCAAACCCCACTTTCCTTACTCTTCCAAAATTCTCCAAATCTCTCAAACACTTCTCCCCTCTCTAAAGCTCTCAAACACTTACCTTCCTTTCTCTTCCAAATTCCCCATGTTCTCAACATCTCTCCATTCCTTCACCAAATTCTATAAGTTCTCAAACACTTCCCAAACACCTTTCTCTTCTCCAAGTTCTCAAATACTTTCTTCTCCCTACTCAAAGTTCTCAAACACTTCCTTTCTTCCTCAAAGTTCTCTTAGTTTCCTTAATGTTTTCTTAGTTGTAATTTATTTTTCTTGTAATGTACATTCTTTCTTCTTGTTTTGTTTCTTTTGTTTTCATTTTTGTTTTGTGTAGGAAAATTGAATTGGATCATTCAATCACCAATCTCTGTGGAATCGAACCTCGCACTTACATATGCTATACTACCGAACGGCTCGTGCACTTGCGAGTATCACAAGTTGAGGATGCAGCTGAATCCATTTTGGTGCAGTTGAATCTACACAACAATAGTAAGGTCGCAACTTTCTTGCGGAAACTACAAGGGCCAGAATGAGCTTTTCCAATTTTGGATAGCGAGTCTCTGCATCGAGGAGAGCTTTTGACGTGTAGAATACCGGATGTTGGGCCCCCAGTTCTTCTCGGATGAGAGCCGAGCTGACGGCCGAGTTGGACACTGCCAGGTACACAAACAAGTCCTCTCCAGGAACTGGTTTTGAGAGTAGGGGAGGTGAAGTGAGGTAAGTCTTTAGATTTTGGAAAGCTACTTCGCACTCCTCATCCCATTTGTCTCTTTGCCCTTTCTTCAAAGCTTTGAAGAATGGTCTGTACTTGTCGGTAGATCTAAAGAGGAATCGATTGAGGGCCGCTGCTCTGCCCGTTAGACTTTGTATTTCCTTCATTGTGGAAGGCGACTTCATCTCGAGAATAGCCTTAATTTGGCGTGGATGTGCCTCGATACCTCGTTGTGTGACTAGGTATCCCAGGATCGGCCGGACAAAACACCAAACGTGCATTTACTTGGATTCAGCTTCATACGATATTGGCGGAGCAGGCTAAATGCCTCAGCAAGGTTTTTGATGTGATTCTGCACGCTGGGGGCCTTGACCAGCATGTCGTCCACGTAGACCTCCATAGTTTTGCCGATCTGTTCCTTGAAGATTTTATTCACAAGTCTCTGGTAGGTTGCTCCAGCATTCTTTAGACCAAAAGGCATAACCTTGTAGCAGTAGGTCCCTCTCTCGATGATGAAAGAGGTTTTTGCCCTGTCATCCTCGTGCATTAGGATTTGGTTATAACCGGAGTAGGCGTCCATGAAGCTGAGCAACTCATTGCCGGAGGTGGAATCCACGAGTTGGTCAATCTCGGCAATGGGAAGTTGTCTTTAGGGCATGCCTTGTTGAGGTTGGTGTAATCGACGCAAACTCTCCATTTGCCCTTTTCTTGTTTTGCCACCAGGAACAACGTTGGCCAGCTACTGAGTAGGAGACCTCTTCGATGAAGCCGGCCGCTAGGAGTTTGTCAATCTCGGCTTCAATGATTGCGACCCTCTCGGGAGCGAAGTTGCGCCTCTTCTGCGCCACTGGCTTGCTAGCAAGGTTGACGTGTTGCCGGTGGCGGGTAATGTTCGGGTCGATGCCAGGCATGTCAGATGGCGACCACGCGAACATGTCTTTGTTGCTCTGGAGGAAGGTGGTCAGCTCCATCTTCTCGTCCCGGGCTTAGGCGCGAGCCGATCCGCGCTTTTTCTGCCCGGCTGGTCAGGATCCAAGGGTATTAGCTCGACGTCCTCTTCGGGTTTCCATCCTTCTTCTGGGGAGATCTCTGGATAGATTCCATCGGCTTGGTCCTGACCCTTTAATTGCTATAAAGGTGCGAGATTCGTTTGTTCAACCCCCTTCAAATCTGTCGATTCACGGGAGGAACTGTGTTATCTTGCTTCTCTTCAGCCCTTGATTCGAACATTTCCTCGCCATTGCCTGGTCGCTGTTCGTCTGGCCGACACCGCCCCCAGGAATTGGGTAGCGGATTTTCTGATGCGTGGCAGAGGTGATGGCGTTGATTTTGCCGATCCATGGTCTCAGCGATTTGAATGCTAATGACAAGGGCGTCGTTATGTGGCATGTCGAGACCGATCAGGTCTTTTCTTCTGGAAGCCGATCAGGGTCGTCTTCTGCTGGTAGAAGGTCGGTCGTGATTTGGGAGACCATAGTGGCCTGTTTGATCTTCCTCTTCTTTTCTTTACTTGTCAATCCAGACTCCTCGGAGTCGACCAGGATTGTGTTAATTCTTATGACTTTCTGAGGTGGTTCCTTGGCGGTGTCACGATCTTCAATCTGCTGGATGGCCTGCTTTGCAATGAATTCCGTGCAGTGACCTTCTCTCACGAGTTCTTCAATATGCGTTTTCCAGGCAAAGCAGTTGTTTGTAGTGTGCCCGTTCGCCCCGTGGAAGGCACGGTATTTCCTGGTATCCCTCATGTCCGGATCTCCTTTTAGGGGTGGTGGTCTTTTTACCCAAGGTTTGTCTTTCACTTGGACTAAGATTTGATGTATGGAGATGGAGAAATTTGTGTAGTTCTCTTCTGCCGTAGCGTCCCCTTGTGGGTGTGACCTGCGTTTGTCCTTATTTTTGTTGCTAAACCCATCGCTTCTTTGGCCTGCCCGTTAGACGGCTGATCTTCCTGTTTAGTAGACTTCTTCGCAGCGATTCGATCATCATTCCAAAGCGCATAGCGTTCCGCGGTCGCGAGACCTCTGCCAGAGTTTGGCTGGGAGCGATAGTCAGCTCGCGGTATAAGTCGTGTTCAGCTGGAAGGCCTTTCTTGAAAGCTGAGGACGCGATTCGGTCGTCACACCCTACAATGTTGGCCTTCTCTCTTTGAATCTCTTGATGTAGTCTCGAAGGGATTCGTCGGACTTCTTGCGTAGGTTGAACAGATGGTCCGGGTTCTTCTTAATCATCCGATAAGATGTGTACTCTTTGGTGAAGACGTAAGCCAGCTCCTTGAAGCCTCGATTGACCCGGATGGTAGAGTGTGGAACCAGTCTTGGGCTGCTCCTCGTAAGGTCATTACAAACACCTTGCACATCAATGCGTCGTGGGCCTTGTGGAGGATCATGGCACTTTTAAAGTATTTTAAGTGGCTTTCGGGATCGGAATTCCCTTTGAAGTGGATAAACAAAGGCGTCGAGAATCGCTTCGGGGGAGCAGCCTGCTCAATCTCGGCAGTGAAAGGCGTTGAGTTTGCCTGGTCTATCTCCTTGCGTAGTGCATCTTTGAAGTTCCCGCCGGTCCTCAAGTCTCGAAGTCGGTCATTCACAAGCTTCTCAACGTCTTCCGCACGCATTGCTAGTTGGTTACGTTGGCGACCCTCGCGATTTGGGCGACGCTCAGTCAACTTCCTCATTGACTCGCAATGTTCGATTTTCTCGGCTGTGTTGCCTGCGCGGTGTATTGGTTGACTGCGCCTGCGAAGGGTTTTCTGTAGCTTGTCGATGAGAATCGACTCTACGAGACTGAGCAACGGAGCGCCTTTCCTCGTGATCCACATTGCGAAGGTTCTGAGGTTGACGTCCCGAGAGCCTAGCTTTTCATGAATGTTCCTTTGTGAGTGGTCAGCGGAACGCCTTTCTTCACGATCCACATTGCGATGGGTGTGAGGTTGACGTCCCTGGGAGCCTAACCTTTGAAGAACATTTCCCTGCGGGCCCAGTCGGGCGTGAATGCCAAGTTGTGGGCCCAACCTTTCACGCACGTTGCTCTGAGTGTGGCTTGCGGACGCTTGTGACATGTTAGCAAGCTGATCACGTTGTTGTCCTTCTCCTTGTCTGCTTACTCCTGCTCGAACCTGCTTGGTACCCATCGAGCTGCCTGTTGGCACGTTCGATCCTTCTCTCTTCGCCCAATTGTCCAACACCAAGGTTTTGAACCAGATTGATTTGGTTGAGGAGTTGCCTCATCAAATTGCCTTGGTCGTCCATTCTCTGAGCTAGCTGGTCAACTCTAGATTAAGGTCTGCTTGATTTCGTGGATCGGAGAGGAGAGAAGTGTGTGGAGCCCAACTGCATACGGACTAGGGTTTCATTGGAGGTGTACACGGGAGCGTGCATCGAGCGTGAAGGCAACGGAGGGAACGCTTGAAGTTGCTCCAAGATCGGTCCTAAGTCGGCGGTGGTAATGAGCCCACCTTGATGGGAGGTTCCACCGTGCTCGGCAGTGGTGCCATGAGGGTGGCTAGATCCGGCTCCAGGGCCTTGGGTTGATATGGCAACGGCGGTGGCCGGCGCGGTGGTCTCAACTCCAAGTCCGGTAGGTGGCCCGGTGGTAAGAGGTGGTGGTGCCACCATGTCGATCGCGATGGTTTTGCCTCTCGTCTTCTTGCTTCCAACCATGGTTGTTTGGAAGGCTTCGGTGGATTGGAAAAGTGTGGAAAATGGATTTAGAGCACGCTTTGAGTATAACTCAAAAGCTCTCAATGAAAGCACCAATTTATGGGAGCAAATTTCCTCCCACGGGAATATTCTGTTGAAAGATTCCCCTTTCTTCTTCGCCGCCTCTTTCTCCCTGCAAAATAGATTGGATAAGAGGACCACACCGGGGGGTGTTGGCCAAAGGCCCTCCGATGCCTAAGTTAGTTCAATTGATTTAGGGAAAAACCAATAGCTAAATAGGGTACGGAGATATATATGTAAGGTGTAAACCGTGCGACCGGAGCCTTATGTAAAAGAGAGAAGAGAGAGAGAGAGAGAGAGAGAGAGAGAGAGAGAGAGAGAGGAGGTGGCTAGGATTTGTGAAGGGAAGAACTCTCTAGAGTTCTTGTGGAAATTCTGACGTACCTCATCCTTGTGCGTGGCCAAGTATTTATAGGAGGCCTTGACGAGGTTGGTGAGGTTGGTGTGGTTGGTGAGGTAGGTGAGGTTGGTACATTTAGGGATTTGATTACTTCCCCAATTGTGGTTGGTGAGATTAATGGGGTTGGTGGTTTTAGGGATTTGATTAATTAGATAATTAATCAAATCCCTAATGGTGGTAGGTAGGTTAATCTCCAACCCTGATTAGGTAATTCCTCATTGAATTGGGAAATGTGGTAGGAATAAAATAAGTGTTTAACTTAATTAGGCGTTTCTCAATTTAATTGGATAATCCCAAATTAAATTGAGTAACTCCCAATTAGGTTTAGAAATTCCCAATTAGGTCAGATAATTCCCAAATGGAAGGAATTAGGGTTCTGATTTAATTTGGTTCCTACAATGATGTTGGTGGAATTCAAGCTACTTGAACTCAAAGGTCAATATTTCCATTGACATTTAGGAGGAAGGGCATGTAGAGAAAGGGAATGAATTGCTAATAGTTATCACAATGTCACACTTTCAGATGAACAATAGACAATTTATTCATTAATGTGTCAAAGGCAACGAGTACAAAGACCATAATTGGATTAAAAGAGCAAAAAGTAAGTTAAAGATACATGAAACAAGCAACAGAAACTGTCCAACTGAGATGAACTCGGATAATCATTTTAAGGCAATTCTTGGGTTCAGCCTAAAAGGATCATCTGAACGAACTACTTCAGGATCACACAGAACAGAACACCGTGAAAGAAAGGGAAATCTTCTGAACTTACTTCGGCAACCCAGTTTCAGGGTTGAGAAGAAATTGACTTTCATCTGACAGCACAACTGGACCTCTCCTAGGTCTTGTGCAAATAAAGTAACTAACATCTCCTCTGTGCCTCTGGGATGGATCCTTGATTTCCGGAGGTGCGGGCAAACTTTCGATAGCCTCCAGGCTCTCAACCCCAGCATCTTTCAGAATGGACTTATCACCAAGAACGAAACTGTGGAAAGAATTAAGAAAAAATTTAAAAGAGAAAGCCACACACACAAGGGGGAGCAAGGTTGGTGCCATCCGAAAAATCATTGATGCGGAAACTACACAGAAATAAGAATCCCTTAAGCTTGAGGAAATGTCATATGAAAGCCCACAAATATTACCTTTTCAAATCTGCATCAGATTTTGGAGGAAAGCAGAATAGCAGCTTCTGAACCAAAAGGGCAGCTGTTTCTCGGTTAAGTGCAATTAGAACCGCATTCGGCCCCGCATCACATGTATACGCCACCTGTCAGTTATTAAAATATTTTCAACTACTCAGAAAAATAGTATGAACAGTATCCAACTCAAATAATCTTAGAGAGTATAAATTCTTACTAAAAATACAATCAGACATACCAAATTCAAGATATGACTGCTCACAGAACACTAGTAATCTTAGAAATTTAAGATCACCGTTTTTTAAAATTACCACGCTTATTTTATACTCGTTAATAGTTTCCCAACCTTAGGCGTTCCGGCTGCACGGTTCCACTTTTCAACAAGGCTGATTATCCTGAAACATAGTTACTTCGTCAATATTGAATTCCAATTTTCTAGTTCCGCACCTCAATGAAAACACAAATGAATTACTGTAACCGCTGAGCTTTTCAAGTAACAGAAATTCAAAACAGAGGCTTGCCTGTGGGTTGTATCATTCATGTAGAATAAGGGGGGACATGTGTAGAGGCAAATAGCATGAGTTTTTCTCAAACACAAAAACCTCAACAAATTTATGGAGAACCCTGACTAAGCAGCACAGGTACCATAGTACAGCTCCAGCTCAAGTCCAGCCACTTCTGCCCTTTTCAGACTGGAGAAGTTCCAGTTCTGCCCATCCAAAAGCCTTCCAGGGCTTGAAATAGATTAAAGCTCTGCCAAACTCAAGCTTTGGTATCGAATTTGCAGCTGAAGCCTAGCAGTTGAAGCTGTCGAAGGTCCAGTCCAGCACAGGCATACCCAGTCCAGCCCAGAACAAAGGCCTCCATCCGGGACAGAAATGAAAGCACAGCCTTGTTTTTGTCTTTTTATAGTCAGTTTTCCCTTTTTTTTAACTTTGTAAATGGGAGTTCTGCCTGAAAAACGGTTCACTCTTTATAATTTATTCTGGGCAGAACTACCAGTTTTATCCTGAGAAAAATTATGAAGTCCTTACCAGTCTAAGGCATAGAAAAGAACTTACTTGGGAGATATTCCTCACCCAAATTCACAATTGCTTGTTCAAAAATTAGTGACTTGGGGCGCAAGTTATCTATTTTTAAAAGAAGTCTGCTAGGATTTTGATCGGTGCATAATTACATATCATTTTGTACCCTTTTAACTTATGATTTGGTTATGTTTTTGAGTTAAACTTGTGCTTTTAATAAGTTTTGTGTTTGTTTCAGTGTTATAAGCTTGAGACTCACTAATTGCATTTTGGAGACAAATTAGCTCAAAACGGTGTCTGCAAATCAGTCAACTTCACGGATTGGACTGTACTTACTCAAGAAGAACCAGATAATGAGCCATATATCATTGGAAAGATATGGAAGTCTATTTTCTGTAGAATTTTACGGTTCATGATTCCGAGTCTTCTAGAGAAAGTTATACATGTTTTGGCAACTTAAGGTCAAATTCGGCAGCATCTGCGTTATTGGGCCAAAAATCACATTTGAAGGCCTTCCCTATTTTTCCTTGAGTTGGGTTGCATATTCTTGGAAAGATAATTCAAAGAGCTTCAAGATCCATATTTTTCCAGATTTTTCAGAATGAAGACACAAGCCCAAAACGAGCCCACAAGCTGGCTGCAATGCATTGTCATGCATGACTTATGCATGATGAAGTGTTGTTGATTGTGGGAAAGTTTGGTGAAGCATATTCAATACCTATTTTTGAGTGGAATTTTGCAGCAGCCAAATGAATTAATTGAAGTGGAAGTGGATGATGCAACACTAAGCTTAATGACAAGAAGAATTGTTTTCAAATGCAATAGTGTGTTAGGTGAATTAAGTGTTGTAAGTTGGTGAAGTGAGTGTGGTTAGTGAACTCTATTGTATAATTCAGATTTTCACTTCCCCTAGGCCTATAAATAGGGAAGTTCTCTAAGCTTGTAATCACAACCCCAAGGGGGGGAGCTCTCAAACACTTCTCTAGAGCTCCCTTCTCTTCTCTCCCTCAAATTCTCTTAGTTTCCCTTTGTAGTTCTCAATTGTTGTAATAAGATCATTCTACCAAATTTTCTTTGTACTAAATCTCAAACACTTCCCAAAACTCTTCTCCCTTCTCTTTTCCAAACACTTCTCTCTATTCTCATCCAAACTCTCCATGTTCTCAAGTGTTGTACAAAACTTTTTGCTTCTTCTGTTTTCATTTCTGTTTTGTGTAGGAAAACTGAATTGGATCATTCAATCACCAATCTCTGTGGAATCGAACCTCGCACTTACATATGCTAAACTACCAACGGCTCGTACACTTGCGAGTATCACAAGTTGAGGATGCAGCTGAATCCATTTTAGTGCAGCTGAATCTACACAACAAATTTGTATCGCTAGCAGTGGCACGCTCGACACACAAAAAAAGTTAATCTATTGACCAACCATGATTTATGGATTAATGGGGAACTTTGCTCTACCATTACAAAAAACAAATCAAAACGGGTGAACAATTTGGCACGCCCAAATGGGACCTCTCAGTATATATACTTTCAAAACATTTTGAAAGTATATGTATATTGGAAGTTCTAGCCAGAATCCACGTCGCACAATGGAACGAGACCAAGCAGCTTTCTGAGAAGGACCAGAATCAGAAGAAAGTGATGCTAGACAATCAGCTCATGGAGGTCCAGGAAGCAGCGTTCCAGAACTGGTTCTAGGAGGCTGAATCAAATACAGGAAGCTGTGTTGGGCAGGAGGCTACAACACAAAGAAACCAGGATTCTTTTAATAATATAACAGCCATGATGCAATGGCAAGTCAATAGCCAGTTCAAAAAGACCGTGAGGCCGCCATGGCCAGAATTCCAAATCCTGATGTTGTGGTTCAGCGCTAGACCTCCCCTACGGTCCTCCACCAGGACTAGCATGGCCATATCAAGAGAATCCTCTCATTACACGGATAGCTGGAGTGCCGGGTCCTGAAGAAATCCAAGCTGGACAGAGGGGAGGAGCCCCTCTCGACCAAGAACATGAGGCTCCAACAAGGCCAGAAGGTCCTCGCGCAGTTCAGGTTCCCAGAATCAGCCAGAACCACCTGCTCCACAACCTAGCCCCACGAGATCAATCCCTGCCACTTCTGCTTGAGGTACCAGCTGTGCCACCCTACAAACCAAGAAGAATGGACCCCAATCCATTTCCTCCACCGGCAAGGGGCAGGAGAGGCAAAGGTTGAATTAACCCTTTTGCCAACAATGACAGGAATAGCTGGAGGCAAACTAGAGGAACCATCCGGACGTCGAAGAAAGAGGAAGAACACAGGGAAGAAGCTCTTCCCCGACCAAAACAGAATGGAGCACATGTTTGATCATCATTAGCCAGAACGGGACGAAATCCACACCCTGTCAATGCTTTGAATGACATGGGGGCATTCAGGAGAATGATCAGGGAGATGATGGAGCCGGAAGCCAGGAGAGGAGAAAGGCCTACCTCCAGGAAAGCCGTACCCGGCTTATATAGACTAGATTCCTCTACCTCCAGGTTTCAAAGTACCAAACTTCACCTTTTTTAATGGAGAAGATCCTCATGCTTCGTAATGGAGCACATAGGAAGGTTCTCTGTCCAATGCATAGCAATAGAGAATAATCCTCTGTTAAAACTAAGGCTTTTTGGGAATTCCCTCTAGGACAAGCTTTCACCTGGTATACCAATCTACCAGCTAATTCTATTCAGACCTGGGAGCAAATGGAAAACGTTTTCCATGATTACTATTTCAGGGTCCAGCCATAAGTCACCATCAGTGATCTTGCCGCTCTCAAGTAAAGCGAAGATGAACCTCCCAGGATTTCATAACCAGATTCAGAAAGCTTAAGATAAAGTACCGAATCTCTCTGGAAGAAAGACACTTCATTCAAATGGCTCAAACATCCCTCAAGATTTCCTTGAGAAAAAGATTTGATGGGATGCTATTCGAAATTCTGGCAGAAGCTGGCGGACAAAGTATCCAAGTATAAGGAACTGCTAAGGGAGGAACTCTTCCAAAGGCACGTACTACAAAACCCCTTCTTCCTCAAATGGCAAAGTGAAAACATCCCATCAGCTGCAAAGCTCTTACAAAGCCACCAAAGGACCAGAAGCCTCCACCATTCACAGGAGGATTTGTTCCAAACAAACCGACACAGGACAAGGTCTACTCTTTCAAATCTGACCAAAGTTGATGCTCTGTTTAATGAGATGCTAGCGCAAAAGGCAATAGAGACACCTCATAAGCTGCCCAAACAGGAGGAACTTAAGGGCGGGCAGATTGCAGATTGCACAATTCCTGGAATCATTCCACCAATAGTTGTGTTGTTTTAAGAGATGTCATCCAGGAAGGAATAACGGGAGGAAGATTGAAGCTGGAGAAAAAACCTCCCTCAGTTACAACAGATCCGTTTCCCCAACCCCAAGTCAACATGGTCAATTTAATGGTCAAGGAGCAGAAGAGGAGCGAGCCGGCAGCAGAAGCTAGCTCGGCAGGAGCAGAAGAGTCACAAGGGAGATTTTTCAAAAGTCAAAGGCAACCATCTCGAACGGAGTAGTACTATGCAGTAAATGCAAATGTGAAAATGAGTTAGAAGTGACTCTGGACAGCAGAACTATCCTATACCCAGCGTATTTGATCGGATTGGAACATCGCACCAGCAAGGCCCAGTTCGACTTCCTCTAAGGGCGGAACCGGGGGCAGGTTCTGTTAGGCCTGTCAGGCATAGCAGGAGAAAGCCAGAACAGCCCAAGGAGGAGATACCAATTAAAATGCCCAGGAAACGACAAACCTTTAGCAACTATCATAGAAGGTAGATGGTATTCCGTTGGAAAAAGCGGTAGACCGACTCTGGAGCTAACCAGAAGTCAGAAGAGGAGAGTTCAAAGGCAATATTGCACCTTCCTCAGGAAACGGGAATAACTTCAGGCACTTCCAGGAAACCAAGTTCTGCCAAAAAAGGAGAAAACCCAACAAACAATTTGCCAACCACAAGGGCTGATAGAGGCAGAATCTCCAGGCAAATCTTCCATCCATCCGGTCTTATCCTCAGCTGGTAGGGCAGAAACTTCAAAAACACAAATAGGGTCCGAACCCAATTCCGTAGAAGAGTAAGAAGGACTGGACTGAAGAATATGAGGAGGAACAGTTAGATTATGAACCATCTCCAGAGGACCAAGTTGGGCTCCTCGAAACAGGAGAACAAGAGGAATATGGAGAGGAACAGATGGACTATGATGGAGGACTGGACGGAAGAAACTGAGGCTTTTGGCGCAGAATTGGAAAGTCTGTTGTAGGGTGATCTAGGCATAAATATGGTATTCATCTTGTCAGAAAAATTCAGGGCCGCAAAAGGGCAAGGAAGCACTTTGGAGGGAGACGTATTCTCCCAGGAAAGCTTTGAATGCAAGCTGGCAGAATTAGAAGGGGCGCCAGAACAACGGCCACCTCCTGCCAAAACGGATGGAATTGCCATCAAAACGGTCGCAGAACAGCTCTGTTTCTCTAGGCAAACCAAGGAAATGGCTAATCACCTCAGACCTTTGTTCATAACAGCAAACGTTGGAGGTATTCCTATTTCCAAAGTGATGGTGGATGGAGGTGCAGCCATTAATCTTCTCCCACACAGGTTCCTGAGCAAGATAGGCAGAAAGCAGAGAAGGATCTAATTCCAACACGTCTAACCGTCACCAACTTCCTAGGGGAAAATATTTTATTTAATGTTTTTTTTTTTAAATTTTAGAATAATTAATTGTTTACTTTTATTTAGATTAGGAAGTAATTGTTTTCTTGTCATTTAAGTTTTAAGAAGTTTCCTACGATTTTGGAGTTCTATGTTTTCTATTTCAAAATTGACGGCATATTAATATCATTATTAAAAATTATTGAGATTTTCTCTCTTCTTTGGTGAATTTCATAAAGCTGATGGATGTAGACGTTTGTCGATCATTTGCTTGTTAACGATCATTTGCTTCCAGGCTGTATCAGTACAAAGGTCATACAATGTCATGATGTTGGTGGAATTCAAGCTACTTGAACTCAAAGTTCAATATTTGACATAGACATTTAGGAGGAAGGGAATGTAGAGAAAGGGAATGAATTGCTAATAGTTATCACAATGTCACACTTTCAGATGAACAATAGACAATTTATTCATTAATGTGTCAAAGGCAACGAGTACAAAGACCATAATTGGATTAAAAGAGCAAAAAGTAAGTTAAAGATACATGAAACAAGCAACAGAAACTGTCCAACTGAGATGAACTCGGATAATCATTTTAAGGCAATTCTTGGGTTCAGCCTAAAAGGATCATCTGAACGAACTACTTCAGGATCACACAGAACAGAACACCGTGAAAGAAAGGGAAATCTTCTGAACTTACTTCGGCAACCCAGTTTCAGGGTTGAGAAGAAATTGACTTTCATCTGACGGCACAACTGGACCTCTCCCCGGTCTTGTGCAAATAAAGTAACTAACATCTCCTCTGTGCCTCTGGGATGGATCCTTGATTTCCGGAGGTGCGGGAAAACTTTCGATAGCCTCCAGGCTCTCAACCCCAGCATCTTTCAGAATGGACTTATCACCAAGAACGAAACTGTGGAAAGAATTAAGAAAAAATTTAAAAGAGAAAGCCACACACACAAGGGGGAGCAAGGTTGGTGCCATCCGAAAAATCATTGATGCGGAAACTACACAGAAATAAGAATCCCTTAAGCTTGAGGAAATGTCATATGAAAGCCCACAAATATTACCTTTCAAATCTGCATCAGATTTTGGAGGAAAGCAGAATAGCAGCTTCTGAACCAAAAGGGCAGCTGTTTCTCGGTTACGTGCAATTAGAACCGCATTCGGCCCCGCATCACATGTATACGCCACCTGTCAGTTATTAAAATATTTTCAACTACTCAGAAAAATAGTATGAACAGTATCCAACTCAAATAATCTTAGAGAGTATAAATTCTTACTAAAAATACAATCAGACATACCAAATTCAAGATATGACTGCTCACAGAACACTAGCAATCTTAGAAATTTAAGATCACCGTTTTTTAACATTACCACGCTTATTTTATACTCGTTAATAGTTTCCCAATCTGAGGCGTTCCGGCTGCACGGTTCCACTTTTCAACAAGGCTGATTATCCTGAAACATAGTTACTTCGTCAATATTGAATTCCAATTTCTAGTTCCGCACCTCAATGAAAACACAAATGAATTACTGTAACCGCTGAGATTTTCAAGTAACACAAATTCAAAAAAGAGGCTTGCCTGTGGTTTGTATCATTCATGTAGAATAAGGGGGGACATGTGTCGAGGCAAATAGCATGAAACTGGTTACTGTCAGTACAGGCCAGTTGTGCAAAAGAAGCAAAATCACGATTTTTTATGGCTTCTTCCATTTTTAATATGCGTTTGGGTACCACTTCCTGTAACAGTATAAAAAGACAAACAGAAATATACAAGTTAGATCAGGGTTAAATGACCCCATCAAAATAAGCGACAGCAGCAGATGACCTAAAAGAATTTAAAGTTTCTGTTTTTAGATGCATCGAATGCAAAACCACAGAGCTCAGTCAATTTGATAACCTTCTCTTACTAAACTAGGCAGTGAAAGGACAATGGAGAATGTACCTTCGCTCTATGTTGTAAGAGCAAACTTGTTTCAACAGTATCACGCATTCCTGTAGCGCTACTCGTTTCCTTCTGCTGTGAACTTACCTGGAATAAATATAAAAAAATCAAGATTTGAATAACTTAGGGTATAGGGTGATAAACCTAGTCAGACATTCAGAATACATCTTTGGCTTCTGTCAGGTTCAACGTTCCAAAATAAGCATGTGCAGTCATTATAAACACCCATCATATAAATTTTTGGGCTGGGTATAACTGCCAAATTACGTTTCCATTCCGCCAAATCCACCTCATGACAACAAAACATGCACTAACATGACTTGTAAAAAATAATAGAAATTTAGTGAAATACCCATTCCTAGACATAAAATTATAAATATACCATATACCATTCAATATATATAAACACACCAAAAAAAAACCCAAAACTGACAGCTATTACATTTTTTAATTAATTAGATAAATGAAATACCTTTATTACCCATTTAGTATTAAATAAGTTTATTTGAAAAAATTTGGGCGCTCTCTCTCTCATTTCTCTCTGTTCGCTCTCATCTCTGTCCATTCGCTCTCGTCTCTCTCCAGTGATCTTGGTGCTCCGGCCACAGCCAGTTGTAAGACCGGTCAGAAAAGGATCGGCCAGGGCCGACGATAAGTCTGGGCTAAAGCCCGGCCACATCTGCCACTCACGACGCCGCTGCGAGCTCGGAAAGGTATGTGGATTTCGAGTTTTTCGACGTCATTTCCGGCGACTTGGCGGTTGTTTCCGTCGAATCGAGGTATGGAACTTCATCTACTTTCTGTGCTCTATCTGTTTATGTATGTGGTTATGATAGATTTTGGAGTTTTGGAAATTAATCAATACACCCTAGATTTTGGTGTTTTTGTATGTGCAATTGTAGATCCAATTCTTCTTGATTTTATATGTTTATTTTTGTTATTGCCGATTTGGAGGCAAGGTTGGAATTTTTGATTTCGTTCTAATTTGTATTTAGATATTCGTTTGAGTTTTAAATTGTGATTTTAATTTCTTTTTGTTTATAATTTGGATTGATTTCATATTCGGTTTGGTTGTGGATTTGTTGTTTGAGCTGTGGTTAGAAATTTGTGATATTCGATTTGGTTTTCATATTAATTGAGGTATGATTTTTCAGTTAAAATCTGAAGTATATTCGTGTTTTTTTCTGTTTTTCACTTTAAAGTTCCAGGTATAGGGTAATAACACTGCTTTTTTGCTATGAAATCCTATTTCTAATGCATATCTACCACTGTAAAGTTCAAGTATAGGGTAATAACACTGCTTGTTTGCTATGAAATCTTATTTCTAATGCATATCTACCACTGTAAAGTTCCAAGATAGGGTAATAACACTGCTTTGTTGCTATGAAATCGTATTTGTAATGCACGTCTACCACTGTTAAGTTCCAGTCTAGGGTAATAACACTGCTTGTTTGCTATGAAATCCTATTTCTAATGCATATCTACCACTGTTAAGTTCCAGTCTAGGGTAATAACACTGCTTGTTTGCTATGAAATCCTATTTCTAATGCATATCTACCACTGTAAAGTTCCAGGTATAGGGTAATAACATGTTTTTTTGCTATGAAATCGTATTTGTAATGCACGTCTACCACTGTTAAGTTCCAGTCTAGGGTAATAACACTGCTTGTTTGCTATGAAATCCTATTTCTAATGCACGTCTACTAGTGTTATTACCACATCCTGGAACTATACAGTGGTATACATGACGTTACAAATAGGATTTCAGAGGAAACAAACAGTATTAATACCATATCCTGGAACTTTACAGTGGTAGACATGCATCAGAAATAGGATTTAGAGGAAACAAGCAGTGTTATTACCCTATATTGGAACTTTCCAGCCATTAATCAGAAATTTCAGTAAACTAGCGACTAAAATAATGATAGTAAGCAGTTAGTGCAATAGTGAAATCCAATATAATTTCAAGATTTTGTCCTTGATTCGAATCTAAAATATTGTTATTACCCTAGCCTAGAACTCTATAGCAATTAATGAAAATTTCAGTATAGGTTTGGTTTGTAAATGACTTACCTTTGAATCGTTTTCTTGTTGAAATTGTTCTTTGAAATTTGGTCTTGGTTTTGTAGGTGAGGTCAGTGTGTGGTGTTTTTTTTTGAAAGTATATCAAGCTTGGTTGTGGTTAAGGAGTTTCGGTTTCGAGAGATGAAGAAGACGCTTTGATGAAGACGATGACTAAAGGGATCTTTGGCAAAGATGGTTAATCGAAGTCACTGGAAGTTACAGTTTTGTTTTCCATTTTTTTGGACAAAAGTTACAGTTTTTTAGATGGTCAAAATGTTTGGGCTTGTTTATAAATTTGGGCTGGGTTGGTTTTGGGTGTCTTTTGAGTTTTTTTTCTATTGGGCTTGATAGTGGCAGTGCTTGTAATTTATTGGAACTTCAACACTAATTTGTTATTTAATAAATGAGTTTTGAGTATGTTTATAAAGTGTTTTTCATATGGGGTTTTTTTATAAATTCAGCTCCCATTTTGGGTATATTAGTGAAGCTCCCGAAAAATAAACTCAACTTTATAAAAATTATTCTTTTTAATAGTAGCAACTCTGAAATTAAATACATTAAATCAAACTTTTCTCTCTTACTATTTTTTTTATAATCTTGATTACTTAATATCTTCCTAACTCTTTGTGCAACTGAACAGGGATATTTTTTTTATAATAAATATAATATAATATTCAAAGGTAGTATTTTGCTAAACTGAAAAGTATCATCATGCCATTGATACTGACCAGAAAACACATTTAAGATAATATGGTTGATACCACAAAACCAGAAAGATATGCATATCACGAATAGAAATAACGTCAAACCATCAAACTACCCAAAAATATATATTTTCAAAAAAAGAGAATGAAATGCATGGCCAACTCAGAGATGGAAAGTCGAAAATTCAAAAGAAAGAAAGTCACATCCACAGGCCAAAATTTGCCAATAAAATCATTTGACAGAATGAATAGAACATATATCACATACCACAGCAATAACAATGACAAGCTCATCCCAGTGCTTCTCGTCCGCGAGTTGAACTGCAAGACTGTCGGTTCCCTTCTCATCCTTAATAGATAATGATACTAAGAATCAGCACTAAAGACTCAATAGATTAACTTGGTTTTTTACAGAGGGCATAACAATAACCATAAAAGAACTAAACTTACTTTTCCCATGATCCACTTGACAAATCCCCCATGCAAACTGCGACAAGCACTGCCCGAACCTCGCCTGTATGAGCAAACAAATTCAGAGAATTATCACCACCAACTACAATACTTGAATCTCTATAATGTGAATACAGAAGAAAAAGGATTTATAACACAACTACTAAGATGAACTTAAAAACACACGTAATGAAATCCATTACCATGAGGTCTATATAGTAGCAAACATAATAACTCTGATACTTATCATGACTTAAAAATTCCAAGAACAGCAGCCACATTAAAGCAATGAAAATGAAGTGCAAGGCATGTTGTGCGCAGCGGAAGCGGATTGCACTTGGTGGACAATACGGAACCGTTGAAACAAACAAGACAAATATGAAAATAGCAAAATCCAAGAGACACAAGGATTTATACTGGTTCGGCCCGTGTGTAGCCTACGTCCAGTTCGAAGATGGCAAGAACTTCCACTAGCTTCCAAAGGAGATTACAAACAAAAAAGATTAAACACTCTCACCTATCCTAGGAATTACAGAGTTTAACTCTCACAACCCAAATCCCAAATACACCCAAGTCACTCACACACAGATAAGGTGCAGCAGCAAAACACAATGGTGCATACGGTTGCCCCTAAGACAAGAGCACTCTCTCACCTCTTGTGCTCACCAAAAACTGCCCACCTCCTCATACTCATTGCCGCACCCTCCATCTCCTTTTATGAGCCCATGCAGCAACTTTCCAAAAGCCAACTTTAATTAATAATCACCTGCCAAGTTGCCAACCCACTTTAGAATTAATGACCACATACCAAACCCACTTACGTTCAGCCAAAGGGAGGGAAAAATCTTCATCATTTCACTTTGTCTCCCACTAAACATAATTAATCCATGCAAAATATTAATGGCCACAAACATTCAACGATTGTGGCTTCATTTTTTATCTTCCTTTGGTAGCTTTCGGCAAATGCATGAGAAAGGAAAGAATAATCTCTTCCTTTCTCCAAGTGGACGACATACAAGAATAAACAACATAATATTTGAGCCAATATTCAACAATCTCCACCTTGGCTCAATATTTTACAAGCCACAGTAGAACCTTCATTGCCCAACTTCCTCTTACCAAATCAAGCTCAAGCACTCCTTGAACTTGCACCAAAAATGTATGCTCCAATTGAACCGGATGACCCCAACAGAAGAACCTCTTCTATATCACCCCATAACCAAGCACACCAGCTGAATGTATGTGCATAAACCGCACAAAACCTTAAACGCTTGAACCTCAAGCTTCTTCCGCTCCAGTACACGCAAAGTCTAGACAACCAAGTAGCAGGAACGAACAATTTCAGCTGCCCAAAAGAGGGAATTACCCTCCCAAAGATAACCCCTTAAAAAAAACCCCAAATTGAAAATTTGATGAAGAAAGGAAAAAAAAACACCCAAAAGTAACCAACAATGTTACATGGAGAAAAATAGCAAACAACCCAAAACTCACAAAAAAACACAAATTCTTGGAACTCCACCGTGAGGGGAAATTTCCAAAAAATAACCAAAGACAAATAAAAGATCACACCCCAAACAATGGCACACCGAAAACATCGATCATAGGGCGAACTCAAATTCATCCTCCCCGGCGATATTCGCGGAAGCACCTGCATTATTAGATCCCTCATTTTCTTTGATTAATGGGCAATCAACTTTCCAATGCCCTTCTTTGTGACAGTAGTTGCATTTGCCCTTCCGAGCCTTCCCTCTAGAACGTGACTTTCCTCCACCACTGCTTGATTCTGTTTCTTTACCCTTGCCTTGAACCATCAAAGCCTCTGTTCGACTCTCAGTTTAAGTTCTCTGACATCTTGTTCTTCAACTCGCGAGAATTAAGCGATGCCTTAACATCCTCCATAGTCACAGTATCCCTACCATACAACATGGTCTCCACAAAATTGCCATAAGAACTAGGTAAAGAACACAACAAAATCAAGGCCTGATCCTCATCATCAATCTTCACATCCATGGCCTTCAAATCCATGATAATCTTGTTCAGCTCATCAAGATGGTTTTGAATAAGTGTACCTTCTGCCATACGAAGGGTGTACAACCGTTGCTTCGTATACAAGCGATTTGCAAGCGATTTGGTCATGTACAAATTCTCCAATTTCAGCCATAGCTTCGCAGGAGTAGTCTCGTCAGCCACCTCACGGAGAACAACATCCGCTAACTGCAACTGAATCCAGAGAGTGCCCGATCCAAGGCATCATCCTTCTCCTCGTCAGACCACGTTTGTGGCAAGCCTTCCTTACCCTTTAGCGCTTTGAACAGCCCCTGTTGCACTAACAAGGCTCTCATTTTCACACGCCAAATCCTGAAGTCGTTCCTCCCATCGAACACAGCTATCTCATACTTTGCTGATATGTTTCCAGGTTTCATCATCACGAACACAAAACTCCCAAGTCGAAACTTGGAAAGCTCTGATACCACTTGTTGTGCGCAGCGGAAGCGGATTGCACTTGGTGGACAATACGGAACCGTTGAAACAAACAAGACAAATATGAAAATAGCAAAATCCAAGAGACACAAGGATTTATCCTGGTTCGGCCCGTGTGTAGCCTACGTCCAGGTTCGAAGATGGCAAGAACTTCCACTAGCTTCCAAAGGAGATTACAAACAAAAAAGATTAAACACTCTCACCTATCCTAGGAATTACAGAGTTTAACTCTCACAACCCAAATCCCAAATACACCCAAGTCACTCACACACAGATAAGGTGCAGCAGCAAAACACAATGGTGCATACGGTTGCCCCTAAGACAAGAGCACTCTCTCACCTCTTGTGCTCACCAAAAACTGCCCACCTCCTCATACTCATTGCCGCACCCTCCATCTCCTTTTATGAGCCCATGCAGCAACTTTCCAAAAGCCAACTTTAATTAATAATCACCTGCCAAGTTGCCAACCCACTTTAGAATTAATGACCACATACCAAACCCACTTACGTTCAGCCAAAGGGAGGGAAAAATCTTCATCATTTCACTTTGTCTCCCACTAAACATAATTAATCCATGCAAAATATTAATGGCCACAAACATTCAACGATTGTGGCTTCATTTTTTATCTTCCTTTGGTAGCTTTCGGCAAATGCATGAGAAAGGAAAGAATAATCTCTTCCTTTCTCCAAGTGGACGACATACAAGAATAAACAACATAATATTTGAGCCAATATTCAACAATCTCCACCTTGGCTCAATATTTTACAAGCCACAGTAGAACCTTCATTGCCCAACTTCCTCTTACCAAATCAAGCTCAAGCACTCCTTGAACTTGCACCAAAAATGTATGCTCCAATTGAACCGGATGACCCCAACAGAAGAACCTCTTCTATATCACCCCATAACCAAGCACACCAGCTGAATGTATGTGCATAAACCGCACAAAACCTTAAACGCTTGAACCTCAAGCTTCTTCCGCTCAAGTACACGCAAAGTCTAGACAACCAAGTAGCAGGAACGAACAATTTCAGCTGCCCAAAAGAGGGAATTACCCTCCCAAAGATAACCCCTTAAAAAAAACCCCAAATTGAAAATTTGATGAAGAAAGGAAAAAAAAACACCCAAAAGTAACCAACAATGTTACATGGAGAAAAATAGCAAACAACCCAAAACTCACAAAAAAACACAAATTCTTGGAACTCCACCGTGAGGGGAAATTTCCAAAAAATAACCAAAGACAAATAAAAGATCACACCCCAAATAATGGCACACCGAAAACATCGATCATAGGGCGAACTCAAATTCATCCTCCCGGCGATATTCGCGGAAGCACCTGCATTATTAGATCCCTCATTTTCTTTGATTAATGGGCAATCAACTTTCCAATGCCCTTCTTTGTGACAGTAGTTGCATTTGCCCTTCCGAGCCTTCCCTCTAGAACGTGACTTTCCTCCACCACTGCTTGATTCTCTTTTCTTTACCCTTGCCTTGAACCATCAAAGCCTCTCTTCGACTCTCAGTTCAAGTTCTCTGACATCTTGTTCTTCAACTCGCGAGAATTAAGCGATGCCTTAACATCCTCCATAGTCACAGTATCCCTACCATACAACATGGTCTCCACAAAATTGCCATAAGAACTAGGTAAAGAACACAACAAAATCAAGGCCTGATCCTCATCATCAATCTTCACATCCATGGCCTTCAAATCCATGATAATCTTGTTCAGCTCATCAAGATGGTTTTGAATAAGTGTACCTTCTGCCATACGAAGGGTGTACAACCGTTGCTTCGTATACAAGCGATTTGCAAGCGATTTGGTCATGTACAAATTCTCCAATTTCAGCCATAGCTTCGCAGGAGTAGTCTCGTCAGCCACCTCACGGAGAACAACATCCGCTGAACTGCAACTGAATTCCAGAGAGTGCCCGATCCAAGGCATCATCCTTCTCCTCGTCAGACCACGTTTGTGGCAAGCCTTCCTTACCCTTTAGCGCTTTGAACAGCCCCTGTTGCACTAACAAGGCTCTCATTTTCACACGCCAAATCCTGAAGTCGTTCCTCCCATCGAACACAGCTATCTCATACTTTGCTGATATGTTTCCAGGTTTCATCATCACGAACACAAAACTCCCAAGTCGAAACTTGGAGCTCTGATACCACTTGTTGTGCGCAGCGGAAGCGGATTGCACTTGGTGGACAATACGGAACCGTTGAAACAAACAAGACAAATATGAAAATAGCAAAATCCAAGAGACACAAGGATTTATCCTGGTTCGGCCCGTGTGTAGCCTACGTCCAGTTCGAAGATGGCAAGAACTTCCACTAGCTTCCAAAGGAGATTACAAACAAAAAAGATTAAACACTCTCACCTATCCTAGGAATTACAGAGTTTAACTCTCACAACCCAAATCCCAAATACACCCAAGTCACTCACACACGGATAAGGTGCAGCAGCAAAACACAATGGTGCATACGGTTGCCCCTAAGACAAGAGCACTCTCTCACCTCTTGTGCTCACCAAAAACTGCCCACCTCCTCATACTCATTGCCGCACCCTCCATCTCCTTTTATGAGCCCATGCAGCAACTTTCCAAAAGCCAACTTTAATTAATAATCACCTGCCAAGTTGCCAACCCACTTTAGAATTAATGACCACATACCAAACCCACTTACGTTCAGCCAAAGGGAGGGAAAAATCTTCATCATTTCACTTTGTCTCCCACTAAACATAATTAATCCATGCAAAATATTAATGGCCACAAACATTCAACGATTGTGGCTTCATTTTTTATCTTCCTTTGGTAGCTTTCGGCAAATGCATGAGAAAGGAAAGAATAATCTCTTCCTTTCTCCAAGTGGACGACATACAAGAATAAACAACATAATATTTGAGCCAATATTCAACAAGGCATTCACAATTGTAATCATTATAATTGAAGCGAGATACAGGCAACCTGAAAATGAGATAATTTAAGAACTATTAAACTACCTTGCAATAGCAGAAAGCTGGCAAGTAGAAACAGAGGCTTACCTATGACATGCTCATTGCTTTTATTGACAAAGAATGATTAATCCAGTACCCAAGTAACATTATTAACACAGTCATGTGTTCTCAAACTTAAGGCAATAATCATGTAACAAATTAACAATAATATGATCGGTGTTATCCGTTACCAAGACAAGCAAAACCAGACGGCCGAGGAAGCCAATCCGGCGGAGTAGGAAAATTGTTGTATGAAGCAATATGTAAATTCAATTTCTCCCAATCCTTCTTAGTAATCTTGATTCCCTTTTCCTTATCATGAACGTCGGTAGCTCGACTACGAATTTCCCTTAAACAGCTCTGGAATCTGCCTCCAGAAAGAGAAATCTCCTACACTAACCGGAAAAATACAAAAAGAACCACGAATCAGTGAAATCCCAAAACGATCATGGTGTTTGGAAAAGCAACTATTAAACCTCTGAGAATTCTGTGGCAAAAGCAACAGTGCCAATTTCAAAAACTCAATACTAGTGATACAGCTACTATAAATTTTCAATTTCCTTTCCATTTCTACTTCTTCTTGCCAACCAAATGGGGCAAAAACTTAGAACCCAAAATTTTTTTTGCCTTCCAATGGGGACCCACCAAGTTTATGTCAAAGCTAACAGCAAATAAAGACCTTCAAATCCTCTGTTTCCCATGCATTTTCCCGGGAACCAAACACAAAGAGACTCCTGAGAAGACGAAAACAAACAAAAAGCTTTTACCTTTCCATTGAGCCACATCCGATCCTGGTCAAAGGTGGGGCTGACGGAGGCAGGAGTGGTGGTGCAGAGGTGCTCCGGATCAAGCGTCACGCTGATCCTGTCATTGACCGGCAATATGAGCGTCTCGTCCCTCTTCCCCCAGTACTTGATCACGGACATGTTCATGGGCGTCTACGCCGTCACCATCAGTACCCATTTTCTGGGACTCTTCGGCCATTTCCACAACGCCCACTTGGGTTCTCAAAAAGCCGTCGGGAAAGCGGTAAAATTTTCCGGGAAAAAAGAGAGGGTGAGAGCAAAACGAGAGTCGGTGTTAGGAGTTTTTTATAGTGGAGAGAGTGGAGGAAGACGCCAAATAGTGGGATTTGTTGTTCAAATTTTGAAGGCGTCCGTGGTGGGGCCCACCTCGGGCGCGTCTAAAAATTAAGGCTGTCATAAGTAGACGCCATAGTTGTTGGACTTGGACTTCAATTTTTACTTCGCTTTATTAATTTTTCTCTTTCTTTTTAATGAAAATTAATGGCTCACCAAATTTTAACTGAATGTCAATCCAACAAAGTGGTTGCTATCTTCTATCGCCTCTTAATCAGGGATGGACCCATGATTTTAACATAGAGTGAGTTAAATGTGCCTAACTTAACGCTGTCTAAAAATTCAGGCTGTCATAAGTAGACGTCATAGTTGTTGGACTTGGACTTTAATTTTTACTTCGATTTATTAATTTTTCGCTTTCTTTTTAATGAAAATTAATGGCTCACCAAATTTTCACTGAATGTCAATCCAACAAAGTGGTTGCTATCTTCTATCGCCTCTTAACCAGGGACGGACCAAGGATTTTAACATAGAGTGAGCTAAATGTGCCTAACTTAACGCGCTCTAAAAATTCAGGCTGTCATAAGTAGCCGCCATAGTTGTTGGACTGTGACTTTAATTTTTACTTCGATTTATTAATTTTTCTCTTTCTTTTTAATGAAAATTAATGGCTCACCAAATTTTAACTGAATGTCAATCCAACAAAGTGGTTGCTATCTTCTATCGCCTCTTAACCAGGGACGGACCCAGAATTTTAACATAGAGTGAGCTAAAAGTGCCTAACTTAACGCGTCTAAAAATTTAGGCTGTCATAAGTAGACGCCATAGTTGTTGGACTTGGGCTTTAATTTTTACTTCGATTTATTAATTTTTCTCTTTCTTTTTAATGAAAATTAATGGCTCACCAAATTTTAACTGAATGTCAATCCAATAAAGTGGTAGCTATCTTCTATCGCCTCTTAACCAGGGACGGATCCAGGATTTTAACATAGAGTGAGCTAAATGTGCCTAATTTACAAACCTACTAAAAAGATAGAAAACTTTTTGGGCCTAAATTTGGTGTGCCTGGTCCAAAGATAAAAACCAACATCATTTTAGGCCGCTAAATTGGACCTAAAAATGACGTCCTTGACGCCCTGAGCCCATTAACGAGCCCAGCCCATTAAGCAAAATAAACAGGCCAAAGCAATGTCACTTAGCCCAAAAAATGTTAGAGGCCTGGAAGCGATCAAGAAGAAACCTGGGCCTCGAAGAAGGCCAAAACAGTTTTGAGCCAAAGGAACAAATGGGCTTGACAGCTTTTAATTAAAAAAAGGGGGAAACGGACTCATGTGATCCCTGACTTAGAAAAGTCAATAACTTCGGCCGAAATTAAAGATTGAGCAGGGGCAGGTGGGAAAGAAGGACGTTTCTGAAAAAACTCTGTTGCTAGGAGATCAAACTCCGTTTTAATTAATTCAGAAGATATTTTCCTGTCCCAGAGAAGACACCATTTTCAAGGGATAAAAGACTCTACCTCGAGTAAAAAGAAGATAAGCGGGAAACGGGGAGCTGTTCAAAAAACTAGAACTTACCATCTCAAACTTCAAACTCTTGTAAAAACAGTTGAAATGGAAAAAGGTTATGGCACCCCATCAAAATCCAGAGAAAGTGGTCACTTCAGGAGCTGATTGTTGAGTGCTTGCTTGCTAGAAAATAGATAGAACCCCCTTTCTTTTTCTTTTAAAACTAAATATCTTTTTGAGATTATTTGCCGCCCAATATTAAAAGGATCAAGACTCCTGCTCTCGAAGAACATTTCTTATATATATATATATATATATATATATAAGAGGGTGAACAAAAAAGACACAATCAATCAACACAACCAAAAACTCAGTCAAAAGACAAACACTCAAAATGATCACTTGATCATAGAAAAGTTCCAAACAAAATCCAGACAGACCAGAAGTCTGAAGCACTTCAAATTCAAAAGCTTCCCAACAAGCTTGCAGAATCATCTTGCTTTTCTCAGCAAAGACGGTTAGAACACTGCCTCTGATTCGAATCCCAGTTCACAAGTCAACAAAAACGAGATTTCTCTCGTTACAAATTGGTTCAGCAAAAGCCAAGCCAAGTAGAGTTTGAGTTTTTCTCAAACACAAAAACCTCAACAAATTTATGGAGAGCCCTGACTAAGCAGCACAGGTAGCATAGTCAAGCTCCGAGCTCAAGTCCGAGCCACTTCTGCCCCTTTCAGACTGGAGAAGTTCCAGTTCTGCACATCCAAAAGCCTTCCAGGGCTTGAAATAGATTAAAGCTCTGCCAAACTCAAGCTTTGATATCGATTTGCGGCTGAAGCCTAGCAGTTGAAGCTGTCGAAGGTCCAGTCCAGGCAGGCATACCCAGTCCAGCCCAGAACGGAAGCCTCCATCCGGGACAGAAATGAAAGCACATCCTTGTTTTTGTCTTTTTATAGTCAGTTTCCCCCTTTTTTTTTAACTTTGTAAAGGGGAGTTCTGCCTGAAAACGGTTCACTCTTTTATCATTTGTTCTGGGAAGAACTACCAGGTTTTATCCTGAGAAAAATTATGAAGTCCTTACCAGTCTAAGGCATAGAAAAGAACTTACTTGGGAGATATTCCTCACCCAAATTCACAATTGCTTGTTCAAAAATTAGTGACTTGGGGCGCAAGTTATCTATTTTTAAAAGAAGTCTGCTAGGATTTGTATCGCTAGCAGTGGCACGCTCGACACACAAAGAAAGTTAATCTATTGACCAACCATGGTTTTTGGATTAATGGGGAACTTTGCTCTACCATTACAAAAAACAAATCAAAATGGGTGAACAATTTGGCACGCCCAAATGGGACCTCTCAGTATATATACTCTCAAAACATTTTGAAAATATATGTATATTGGAAGTTCTAGCCAGAATCCACGTCGCACAATGGAACGAGACCAAGCAGCTTTCTGAGAAGGACCAGAATCAGAAGAAAGTGATGCTAGACAATCAGCTCATGGCAGTACATGAAGCAGACGTTCCAGAACTGGTTCTAGGAGGCTGAATCAAATACAGGAAGTGTGTTCCGGGCAGGAGGCTACAACACAAAGAAGCTAGGATTCTTTTAATAATATAACAGCCATGATGCAATGGCAAGTCAACAGCCAGTTCAGAAAAGACCATGAGGCCACCATGGCCAGAATTCCAAATCCTAATGCTGTGGTTCGCAGCTAGACCTCCCCTACGGTCCTCCACCAGGACTAGCATGGCCATATCAAGAGAATCCTCTCATTACACGGATAGCTGGAGTGCCGGGTCCTGAAGAAATCCAAACTAGACAGAGGGAGGAGCCCTCTCGACCAAGAACATGAGGCTCCAGGCAAGGCCAGAAGGTCCTCGCAGTTCAGGTCCCCAGAATAGAGCCAGAACCACCTGCTCCACAACCTCTAGCCCCACGAGATCAATCCCTCCACTTCTGCCCTAAGGTACCAGTTGTGCCACCCTCCAGACCAAGAAGAATGGCCCCAATCCATTTCCTCCACCGAGCAAGGGGCATGAGAGGCAGAGGTTGAATTAACCCTTTTGCCAACAATGACAGGGAATAGACTGGAGGCAAACTGGAGGAACCATCCAGACCTTCAAATGGGGACCCACCAATGGGGACCTACCAAGTTTATGTCAAAGCTAACGCAAATAAAGACCTTCAAATCCTCTGTTTCCCATGCATTTTCTCGGGAACCAAACACAAAGAGACTCCTGAGAAGACGAAAACAAACAAAAAGCTTTCACCTTTCCATTGAGCCACATCCGATCCTGGTCAAAGGCGGGCTGACGGAGGAGGCAGGAGTGGTGGTGCAGAGGTGCTCCGGATCAAGCGTCACGCTGATCCTGTCATTGACCGGCAATATGAGCGTCTCGTCCCTCTTCCCCAGTACTTGATCACGGACATGTTCATGGGCGTCTACGCAATCACCATCAGTACCCATTTCTGGGACTCTTCGGCCATTTCCACAACGCCCACTTGGGTTCTCAAAAAGCCGTTGGGAAAGCGGTAAAATTTTCCGGGAAAAAGAGAGGGTGAGAGCAAAACGAGAGTCGGTGTTAGGAGTTTTTTTATAGTGGAGAGAGTGGAGGAAGACGCCAAATGGTGGGATTTGTTGTTCAAATTTGAAAATTTTGAAGGCGTCCGTGGTGGGGCCCACCTCGGCTCGCCTAAAAATTTCAGGCTGTCATAAGTAGACGCCATAGTTGTTGGACTTGTACTTCAATTTTTACTTCGCTTTATTAATTTTTCTCTTTCTTTTTAATGAAAATTAATGGCTCACCAAATTTTAACTGAATGTCAATCCAACAAAGTGGTTGCTATCTTCTATCGCCTCTTAACCAGGGACGAACCCAGGATTTTAACATAGAGTGAGCTAAATGTGCCTAACTTAACGCTCTAAAAATTCAGGCTGTCATAAATAGACGCCATAGTTGTTGGACTTGGACTTCAATTTTTACTTCGATTTATTAATTTTTCTCTTTCTTTTTAATGAAAATTAATGGCTCACCAAATTTTAACTGAATGTCAATCCAATAAAGTGGTAGCTATCTTCTATCGCCTCTTAACCAGGGACGGATCCAGGATTTTAACATAGAGTGAGCTAAATGTGCCTAACTTACAAACCTACTAAAAAGATAGAAAACTCAACGATATAAGTGAATCATTTATAACAAAAAAATACACCTAGCTATGAATGAAATACTCACTTCAACTGAACAAAAAACTTCATTACAATGAGTGTTAAGATTTTATTTTATTTTATTTTTTTTGAATAAGCCCAATGCATGTTCAACTTAGGTTTGAGCTTTGGCATCCATAATGCCAAAAGGAGGAATTTTTTTTTTTTTTTTTACTTGAGTGGGTTGTTGGGTAGAAGAGAGAATAGGTTAGAAAAGAGTATAATTGAGTTTTGCTTTTAAAAATATATTTTGAATTGTTGATGTGCTGTGCTATATGTATTTTGGGCTAAAAAAAATTAAAAATCACCTGGGCTAGCCTTCCCTGCTCTTAATCAAACATGGCTATTTAAAAAGTAAATTCTAAAGTGGCTAATCTTGATTCGGCTCATTGAATTACAATGTGTAATTACTCAAATAAAGTAGTTAACCTAATGCTAATTTATTAACTTTCAGCGATTGAGCGCTATTTATACAAGTTGATAATCTTTATTAGTTGGAGAGTAATGGATTGTTCTTAGCAATTGTTGCTGCAATCAGCCTTGTAATGATTCAAAGTCATTTATAAATGTTTTACTGTTCTTTTTTATAATTAAAAGTGCATAAGAGAAATAAGATAGCAGTGAGAAGATAAATGATAAATGTGTAGCTTTCTTCATTTTTACCACTCATGTTTTTCTTATTTATTTTATAAGACGGTGCTTTTATTTGTGACGTGGGATAATAACTCTCAACAATAACGTAGGCTAAATACGGGGACAAACATAACCCACGCATACTGCATGCTTAATTAAGTTCTCTTTTTCTTTTTTCATTTTGTTGTTTTCTCAATGGGACTTACCTTTCTCGTTTTTAACATTTTTTGTTAGCTTGTTATATTTCCAATAATATAAGGAACATGAGACGCAATCTACCAAAGCATCAAATCAAACACACACTCAAGGTACTCCATCAATAAATAAATAGAAAAGTATCACACACTCGAAGAAAGATTGGGGGACTTGGGAACTTTTTCGATTTTGTTTTCTCCGACTTCATCTCTTTTGTTACATGATAAATCATTCAAATAAATAAATTTATTTTTTCTATACAAGCAATATTAGAGATGGAGAGAATCAAACCTAAGACATCGGCTGCAGAATTCAGAGTTTCACTTTAGTCTATATAGTTCGATTCTTGCCATTTACGTTTTGTAATTCAATAATTATTGTAATTTGAGGGTAATGACTTAATCTTGTCACTTTTTACCATTAAGAACGGACATTTACTATATTTGGGATGTTAATGTCTCCATAATTTGAACCATACAAACAACGAAACATGATAGAAATGTCTTGATATATATTTGGAATGGTATAATGTCTCGATATTATGTCATCTCCTATAGAAACTCTTCGTATCAAATAGGTATTTGTACTCAATACTGACTTGTTAGCAAATGAACGGGTCATTATAATCGTTAAGCTCATTACTCTTTGTTTACTAACTTTTTATCTTGTAAAGTCGTTGAAGGAGTTTCTAAGTTTGAATTACCCAGCAAAAAGCAAGATATAATTTTATGCATTAAAAGATAAACAATAGAAAAGTTATGAACTCTGCAGTCCAACCCCATATGTTGTTACGGATGAAAAAGAACCAGAGATGATTTTCCATTGAAGAGGAGAGGAAAAGAGTCGAACTCTTAGCGAAGCGTAGAAATGAAATAGTCTACTGTATAATGAGTCCAAATTTGAGGACAAAAGTACGGTGTACATATATAGCATTTTTAACAAGAGAAAGCATGTCTCATGCATCCACTTCGACTCAACTTTCCATGGTTGACGAGAGTTTGTGGCGATTATTCATTAATGTGTCAAAGGCAAAGAGTACAAAGACCATAATTGGATTAAAAGAGCAAAAAGTAAGTTAAAGATACATGAAACAAGCAACAGAAACTGTCCAACTGAGATGAACTCGGATAATCATTTTAAGGCAATTCTTGGGTTCAGCCTAAAAGAATCATCTGAACGAACTACTTCAGGCTCACACAGCCATTTGAATCGTCCTGAGAAAGAACAGAACTCCTTGAAAGAAAGGGAAATCTTCTGAACTTACTTTGGGAACCCAGTTTCAGGGTTGAGAAGAAATTGACTTTCATCTGACAGCACAACTGGACCTCTCCCAGGTCTTGTGCAAATAAAGTAACTAACATCTCCTCTGTGCCTCTGGGATGGATCCTTGATTTCCGGAGGTGCGGGCAAACTTTCGATAGCCTCCAGGCTCTCAACCCCAGCATCTTTCAGAATGGACTTATCACCAAGAACGAAACTGTGGAAAGAATTAAGAAAAAATTTAAAAGAGAAAGCCACACACACAAGGGGGAGCAAGGTTGGTGCCATCCGAAAAATCATTGATGCGGAAACTACACAGAAATAAGAATCCCTTAAGCTTGAGGAAATGTCATATGAAAGCCCACAAATATTACCTTTTCAAATCTGCATCAGATTTTGGAGGAAAGCAGAATAGCAGCTTCTGAACCAAAAGGGCAGCTGTTTCTCGGTTACGTGCAATTAGAACCGCATTCGGCCCCGCATCAAATGTATATGCCACCTGTCAGTTATTAAAATATTTTCAACTACTCAAAAAAATAGTATGAACAGTATCCAACTCAAATAATCTTATAGAGTATAAATTCTTTTCCCAAATAATATTTAGTAGCAGAAGGATGCCATAAGCTAAACACAAAGTAAGATAGGTGCCACATGGGATAAGCAGGTTCACATTAGTATTTCTGAAGCATTTAAGAGTCACAACCGAAATTTAGTACTTTTACTAGCCTGTTATAATATTGCCATTCAGGAAAGGTATATCCCCAGGGAAACTTCCAAGCATGCTTTGAGCAACAACGTTTATTATGAGAACAAAGTCTGAACCAAATTACTTGAAAAGCTAATGCCAAAAGTTTTCTTTTCCACTAATAATTTGTAAATTTATTAGTTACATCTTCGGAAATTCTTTACAGCTTGCTTCTGTTGAGGATGTGCAATTTGCTTCTGTTGAGACTTTAGATGAAGAAAACATGCAAAATTGAAGCTTTAACTAGGTTAATCTTTTTATGCTGAAGGACTTCTATTGAAAATACAATCAGACATACCAAATTCAAGATATGACTGCTCACAGAGCACTAGCAATCTTAGAAATTTAAGATCACCGTTTTTTTAAGATTATCATGCTACAAAGAACAGCAATAAGTATTTTATACTCGTTAATAGTTTCCTAACCTGAGGCGTTCCTGCTGCACGGTTCCACTTTTCAACAAGGCTGATTATCCTGAAACATAGTCACTTCATCAATATTGAATTCCAAGTTTCTAGTTCTGCACCTCAATGAAAACATAAATGAATTACTGTAACCGCTGAGCTTTTCAAGTAACACAAATTCAAAAAAGAGGCTTGCCTGTGGGATGTATCATTCATGTAGAATATGGGGGGACATGTGTCGAGGCAAACAGCATGAAACTGGTTACTGTCAGTACAGGCCAGTTGTGCAAAAGAAGCAAAATCGCGATTTTTTATGGCTTCCTCCATTTTTAATATGCGTTTGGGTACCACTTCCTGTAACAGTATAAAAAGACAAACAGAAATATACAAGTTAGATCAGGGTTAAATGACCCCACCAAAATAAGCGACAGCAGATGACCTAAAAGAATAAGACACCGTGTTTTTCTATTAACGGTGCACTAAAATGAGGGAGCTTGAAGGTACAAATAATTCAAAATTATAGAATTTATGGATTAAAGTTCTACAGTTTGTAAAATTCTTGATTGGTTAAGCTATTGAGCATAATGTGGTATAATACGGAATTTAAAGTTTCTGTTTTTAGATGCATCAAATTCAAAACCACAGAGCTCAGTCAATTTGATAACCTTCTCTTCCTAAAGGTGAATCCTATCATTTAAACTAGGCAGTGAAAGGACAATGGAGAATGTACCTTCGCTCTATGTTGTAAGAGCAAACTTGTTTCAACAGTATCACGCATTCCTGTAGTGCTACTCGTTTCCTTCTGCTGTGAACTTACCTGGAATAAACAAAATCAAGATTTGAATAACTTAGGGTATAGGGTGATAAACCTAGTCAGACATTCAGAATACATCTTTGGCTTCAGTCAGGATTCTATACAAATTGCGGCACCTCAACGT
This sequence comes from Prunus fruticosa, assembly GCA_018703695.1. NCBI lineage: Eukaryota > Viridiplantae > Streptophyta > Magnoliopsida > Rosales > Rosaceae > Prunus > Prunus fruticosa. Next base: position 27,118,579 of record CM031918.1, on the reverse strand, counting down.
TCCAAACTAAGCAGGTGCAGTCATTATAAACACCCATCATATAAATTTTTGGGCTGTGTATAACTGCCAAATTAAGTTTCCATTCCACCAAATCCACCTCGTGACAACAAAACATGCACTAACATGACTTGTAAAAAATAAACTCGACTTTATAAAAATTATTCTTTTTAATAGTAGCAACTCTCAAATTAAAAACATTAAATCAAACTTTTCTCTCTTACTATTTTTTTATAATCTTGACTACTTAATATCTTCCTAACTCTTTGTGCAACTGAACAGGGATATTTTTTTATAATAAATATAATATAATATTCAAAGGTAGTATTTTGCAAAACTGAAAAGTATCATCGTGCCATTGATACTGACCAGAAAACACATTTAAGATAATATGGTTGATACTACAAAACCAGAAAGATATGCATATCGCGAATAGAAATAACGTCAAACCATCAAACTACACAAAAAAATATATTTTCAAAAAAAGAGAGAATGAAATGCATGGCCAACTCAGAGATGGAAAGTCGAAAATTCAAAAGACCCTTGGGAAAATCTTTCAAAAACAACCAAGCACAAGATGACAAGAAAGAAAGTCATATCCACAGGCCAAAATTTTCCAATAAAATCATTTGACAGAATGTATAAAACATATATTACATACAACAGCAATAACAATAACAAGCTCATCCCAGTGCTTCTCGTCCGCGAGTTGAACTGCAAGACTGTCGGTTCCCTTCTCATCCTTAATAGATAATGATACCAAGAATCAGCACTAAAGACTCAATAGAATAACTTGGTTTTTAACAGAGGGCATAACAATAACCATAAAAGAACTAAACTTACTTTTCCCATGATCCACTTGACAAATCCCCCATACAAACTGCGACAAGCACTGCCCGAACCTCGCCTGTATGAATAAACAAATTTAGAGAATTATCACCACCAACTACAATACTTGAATCTCTATAATGTGAATACAGAAGAAAAAGGATTTATAACACAACTACCAAGATGAACTTAAAAACACACATAATGAAATCCATTCTATATAGTAGCAAACATAATAACACTGATACTTATCATGACTTAAAAATTCCAAGAACAGCAGCCACATTAAAGCAATGAAAATGAAGTGCAAGGCATTCGCAATTGTAATCATTATAATTGAAGCAAGATACAGGCAACCTGAAAATGAGATAATTTAAGAGCTATTAAACTACCTTGCAATAGCAGAAAGCTGGCTGTGATCTTCATTCGCATTCATTAACTTTGCGAGGGCAAAAACTGCAAGTAGAAACAGAGGCTTAGCTATGATATGCCCATTGCTTAATTACTATTTATTGACAAAGAATGATTAATCCAGTACCCAAGTAACATTATTAACACAGTCATGTGTTCTCAAACTTAAGGCAATAATCATGTAACAAATTAACAATAATATGATCGGTATCATCCGTTACCAAGACAAGCAAAACCAGCTGCCGAGGAAGCCAATCCAGCAGCAGTAGGAAAATTGTTGTATGAAGCAATATGTACATTCAATTTCTCCCAATCCTTCTTAGTAATCTTGATTCCCTTTTCCTTATCATGAACATCGGTAGCTCGACTACGAATTTCCCTTAAACAGCTCTGGAATCTGCCTCCAGAAAGAGAAATCTCCTACACTAACCGGAAAAATATAAAAAGAGCCACGAATCAGTGAAATCCCAAAACGATCATGGTTTTTGGAAAAGCAAATATTAAACCTCTGAGAATTCTGTGGCAAAAGCAACAGTGCCAATTTCAAAAGCTCAATACTAGTGATACAGCTACTATAAATTCTGTGGCAAAAGCAACAGTGCCAATTTCAAAAGCTCAATACTAGTGATACAGCTACTATAAATTTTCAATTTCCTTTCCATTTCTACTTTTTCTTGCCAACCAAATGGGGCAAAAACTTAGAACCCAAATTTTTTTTTGCCTTCCAATGGGGACCCACCAAGTTTATGTGAAAGCTAACAGCAAATAAAGACCTTCAAATCCTCTGTTTCCCATGCATTTTCCCGGGAACCAAACACAAAGAGACTACTGAGAAGACGAAAACAAACAAAAAGCTTTTACCTTTTCATTGAGCCACATCCGATCCTGGTCAAAGGCGGGACTGACGGAGACAGTAGTGGTGGTGCAGAGGTGCTCCGGATCAAGCGTGACGCTGATGCTGTCGTTGACCGGCAATATGAGCGTCTCGTCCCTCTTCCCCCAGTACTTGATCACGGCGATGTTGGTGGGCGTCTGCGCCGTCACCATCAGCACCCATTTCTGCGACTCTTCGGCCATTTCCACAACGCCCACTTGGGTTCTCAAAAAGCCGCCTGGAAAACGAAGATTTTCCGGGAAAGCGGTAAAATTTTCTGGGAAAAAAGAGAGAGATCTAACGAACAATATGAATCTGAGGGTGAGAGCAAAACGAGAGTTGGTGTTGGGAGTTTTATATAGTGGAGAGAGTCGAGGAAGACGCCAAAGGTTGGGATTTGTTGTTCAAAGTTGAAATTTTTGAAGGCGTCCCGTGGTGGGCCCACCTCGCCGCTGTCTAAAAATTCAGGCTGTCATAGGAAGACGCCATAGTTGTTGGACTTGGACTTCAATTTTTACTTCGATTTATTAATTTTTCTTTTTCTTTTTAATGAAAATTAATGGCTCACTGAATTTCAATCCAATAAAGTGGTAGCTATCTTCCATCGCCTCTTAACCAAACATGGCTATTTAAAAAGTAAATCCTAAAGTGGCTAATTTCGATTCGGCTCATTGAAGTACAATGTGTAATTAATCAACTAAAGTGGTTAACGTAATGCTAATTTATTAACTTTCAGCGATGGAGCGCTATTTATACAAGTTGATAATCTTTATTAGTTTGGAGAGTGATGGATTGTTCTTAGCAATTGCTGCTGCAATCAGCCTTGTAATGATTCAAAGTCATTTATAAATGTTTTAATGTTCTTTTTTTTTATAATTAAAAGTGCATAAGAAAAATAAGATAGTAGTGAGAAGATAAATGATAAATGTGTGCGAGAGAGATAATGTAGGCCGTGTAATTCATAAAATGAAAAATATAAATAATTTTATACAAATTTTTAGCATCAAAAAGTAAGTTTTTGGCTTATGTGTAGCTTTCTTCATTTTTACCTCTCATGTTTTTCTTATTCATTTTATAAGATGGTCCTGATCGGTGCATAATTACATATCATTTTGTACCATTTTAACTTTTGATTTGGTTATGCTTTTAAGTTAAACTTGTGCTTTTAATAAGTTTTGTATTTGTTTCAATGTTATAAGCTTGAGACTCACTAATTGCATTTTGAAGACAAGTTAGCTCAAAACGGTGTCTGCAGATCAGTCAACTTCACGGATTGGACTGTACTTGCTCAAGAAGAACCAGATAATGAGCCATACATCATTGGAAAGCTACGGAAGTCTAGTTTCTGTATAATTTTACGGTTCATGATTCCGAGTCTTCTAGAGAAAGTTATACATGTTTTGGCAACTTAAGGTCAAATTCGGCAGCATCTGCGTTACTGGGCCAAAAATCACATTTGAAGGCCTTTCCGATTTTTCCTTGAGTTGGGCTGCATATGCTTGGAAAGATAAGACAAAGAGCTTCAAGATCCATATTTTTCCAGATTTTTCAGACTGGCTGCAATGCATTGTCATGCATGACATATGCATGATGATGTGTTGTTGATTGTGGGAAAGTTTGGTGAAGCATATTCAATACTTATTTTTGAGTGGAATTTTGCAGCAGCCAAATGAATTGAAAGATGTTGAAGTGGATGATGCAACACTAAGCCTAAAGACAAGAGGAATTGTTTTCAAATGCAATTGTGTGTTAGGTTAGGTTGGTGAATTAAGTGTTGTGTGTTAGGTGAAGTTAGTGTGGTTAGTGAATTCAATTGTATATTCAGATTTTCATTTCCCCTAAGCCTATAAATAGGGAAGTTCTCTAAGCTTGTAATCACACCCCAAGGGGGGGAGCTCTCAAACACTTCTCTAGAGCCCCCTTCCCTTCTCTCCCTCAAATTCTCTTAGTTTCCCTTTGTAGTTCTCAATTGTTGTAATAAGATCATTCTACTAAATTTTCTTTCTTCTAAATTCTCCAAACACTTCTTTATTCTCTTTCAAATTCTCTAAAGTCTCCATGTCTCAAACACTTCACAAACACCTTTCTCTTCCTTCTCTAAGTTCACAAACACCTTTCTCTTCTCCAAACACTTTCCAAACACTTTCTTCTCCCTTCACAAAGCTCTCAAAGTCCTCAAACACTTTCTCTTCCAAATTCCCCATGCTCTCAAAAACATTCTCTTCTCTTTCAAACATCCTCAAAGCTTCCCAAACACCTTCTCTTCCAAATTCTCAAGTTCTCAAATGTGTACAAACCCTTTTTGCTTCTTTTGTTTTCATTTCTGTTTTGTGTAGGAAAACCGAATTGGATCATTCAATCACCAATTCCTGTGGAATTGACCTCGCACTTACATATGCTATACTACCGAACGGCTCGTGCACTTGCGAGTATCACAAGTTGAGGATGCAGCTGAATCCATTTTGGTGCAGCTGAAATCTACGCAACAGGTACTTTTATTTGTGATGTGGAATAATTCTCTTAACAATAACGTAGGCTAAATACCGGGCCCCACGCATAATGCATGCTTAATTAAGTTTTTTTTTATTTTTTCGTTTTGTTGTTTCTCAATGGGACTTGCCTTTCTCGTTTTTAACATTTTTTGTTAGCTTGTTATATGTCCAATAATGTAAGGAACATGAGACGCAATCTACCAAAGCATCAAATCAAATACACACTCAAGGTACTCCATCAATAAATAAATAGAAAAGTATCAAACACTCGAAGAAAGATTGGGGGACTTGGAATTTTTTCGATTTTGTTTTCTCCGGCTTCATCTCTTTTGTTACATGATAAATCATTCAAATAAATATATATATATATATATATACAAGCAATATTAAAGGTGTGGAGAATCTAACCTAAGACCTCACCTGCAGAATTCAGAGTTTCACTTTAGTCTATATAGTTCGATTCTTGCCATTTACATTTTATAATTCAATAATTATTGTAATTTGAGGGTAAGGACTTAATCTCGTCACTTTTTACTGTTAAGAATGAACATTTACTATATTTGGGATGTTAATGTCTCAATAATTTGAACCATACAAACAACGGAATGGGATAGAAATGTCTTTATATATATTTGGGATGGTATAATGTCGCGATATTATGCCATCTCCTATAGAAACTCTTCGTATCAAATAGGTATTTGTACTATAAATACTGACTTGTTAGCAAATGAACCGGTCATTATAATCATTAAGCTCATTACTCTTTGTTTATTAAATTCATATCTTGTAAAGTCGTTGAAGGAGTTTCCAAGTTTGAATTATCCAGTAAAAAACAAGATATAATTTTATGCATAAAAGATAAACAATAGAAAAGTTATGAACTCAGCAGTCCAACGCCATATGATGTATGAAAAAGAACTGGAGATGATTTTCCATTGAAGAGAAGGGGAGGAAAAGAATCGAACTCAACTTTCTGTGGCGATTATATTTTAAAATTACATGGGCTTTGTCTTGGCTGTTTTACTTGCACAAATAGTAGAATCTTTGACATTATTCTGTGCTCATGGCTTTCAGGCATATCCCAAACAAAATTAATGCTTTTAATTGGGGCAGATGGTTTTATTGCTGAGAATTCTGCAATCAAATGTGGACTAATGTATGAAAAACAATGTTTGTTACTAGCACATTCTACACATTTTGTCTTCAGTGAGTGTGTCAATATGGAACAATTCAAGGTTGGTAGGTTGGTGAAGGTGATTTGGAAATTGACCCATTGTGTGTAATATTAGTTTTCTTTTGTGAAGACGTCAATTTCTTAATCTTATTTTGCGTGTTGTTTTCTAGAGTAGTATTAAAGACACCAATTTTTAAGTATCAACTAATATATGACAATATCTTATTTGCTGTGAATAAATAAGTTCTAAAGTGAACTCAGATATGAAACAAATGAAACACTGTCATATCAGTTGATATATATTAAAAGTTAATTTCTCTAGTACTATTTCTCAAAACTATACACACATTTTCTAAAAGCGCAAGAGTTACAATATTATTTATCAGGAATCTACCTTGACTGTTAATAAGATGAGGCACATCAACAAAATCAGCTCCAGTAAAAGTAGACTCCAATATATCAAAACTGTGGTTACTCTCTCACTCTTCAACTTAATTTTCACTATAAAAGATCTAACATTGTGCGCCATTATTGGAAGAAAAGAAAGAACTATAAACACAAATAATGAATAGAAAAGTAATCAAGTGATCCAGTTTGAATAGTATGTTACTGCCAAATAGGAAATAAATTTGTAATATTTTTTTCCAAGTACTGCCAAGATTTTATTTGGTAAACAAGTACTACTCCCAAATGTAGACACTCTTGAAAAAGAAAAGCAAAAATGAAGCAAGAAATCTTGTTTCTCATTGCATATACATGCGTGGTAGATGGTCATTCCAATTCAAAGTCAACCAAGCTAATAACCCGAAAAAGAAAAAAAGTCAACCAAGCCACTTTATACGATGAGGCCCAGAGATTAATTAATGTATAATTTCCTGTTCATATTACATTGAGTATATTTTAATTTGAATATTCATTTCATATTGTTTTCTTTTAATTAATGAAAGATAGATTATTCGAACTTAAGACTTCGAACATTGAATAGAAAAATACCACTATATTAAAACACACCAAAATATGTAATAATATTGTATATTTCATAATTGTCAACGTGAAAAATACATAGACAACGTAGATTAGTCGAGTTGACTCCAATAGTATGTTTATCCTCTAGTATCCGAGTTTGAATTTCTCTCCATATAACTTAAGAGTAATTTAAAATATCGCATTAAAAAAACGTACGGGGAGTTGGTGAGAGGCAAACAGTATTTGAGAGGGCCGTAGTCTGCTTGAGTGGCTATTAATTAAGTGCTCAATAAACTTGGCTTCATTTAATACTCCACGTGTGTCTCACTCAGCAAGTCCTCTCCCCAAATCTGCTCCAGCAGTCAAATATAATGATAATGAAAAGGCAACCATATATCTATATGCGTATATAGTTTTCTCAGTCAAAATACGACAGCCCAGCCCTCCATTGTTGGCTTGGCTTGCTTTGTTTTATATTGACAATGACCTGGACTGTCCCATTAATTCAATTTTCTTAGCTAATAATATATATTAGGACGGCCCTCTCACCTACTTTTATTTATTTTCCATCTTACCTATAATTTACCTATAATTTTATGTATTTATGCCTCGTGTAACCATTTAAAACTTAATGCAGAGGGAGCAACACTAGCTTAGTTGTGAAATTTTTTATTTAATATTATACTTTGTTTCAAATGTTAAAAAGGGTTATGAAAGGAGTGGGAGGCCAAGGCCTCTTCGGACTTAACTTCGGCTCTACTACTGATTGCACGTATTTTAAATTTATCTAAAAATTATGTACACAATAAGTAGATTGTAGTTTATAGAGCTTTTCGTTGTTACCAAAGAAAAAAAAAATTGGCTCAAATCCTTATTCTAAGTCGTGATCAAGTACATGGAGAGAGTGATTAAGTGATTTTTATTATTTTTAATAGATTGAATAAAATGCTTGTATATGTTATAATATATTCTGAAGCTTGCTGGTGCTATGAGTTTCGCACATTCAAACTTGAACGGCCCCCCAGCGAGGCTACCCTAACTTCGTTGCTGAAAAAGGTTGACTTGAATGAAAATTAGAGTATCAATTGGGAAATCTTTATTTGGTGGTTTCAGTTTGTGGGGGTTCAACATTTAGGTCCAACAAAAGGTTAAATTTTACATATAACTGTTGTATAAACACTTTTCTCGTGACAAGGGACATATAGTTCAAGTGATTAAGAGCACTTATAATATCATTTTTGCTTAAGTTTTTCATGTGATGTGACTGCTTGAATATGAAAGAGAAATTTCATATTACCAAAAATTCTGTTTACACTCATGTTTCAATGGGTTTCTATTTTTATTTTCACCATTCTCTTCTCTTCTCTGGACACCCAACTCTTCCCAAAAATGCCATTTCTCTACTTCATCAAAATAATTTTATGTGGACACCTATCTCCATCACCTCACTTCATCTCATTTAATATGCAATCAATTTAATATGCAATGATTACATACGTGTAAAGGAGGATGAGAGAATGATGACTATTTTAAGAGCATATATCTCTGCACTCAAGGTCTTAAGTGTAATAAAAAACAAACAAAAAAACCTTGATAGGCCAGATCCAGATAAACCTGGTTTTCATAAACTTGTTGGTCAGCTTGATAGTGGCTTATTAGTGTCCAAATTGGTTGGGAAAGAAATGTCCACCAATTTTAGCAGATACCCTTTTACACAATGTTGAACAGAGCACTTAACTTGTTACTGACTAGGGCCCAAGGGTATATCCTAGGTATGTTACCTTAGGCCTAAAATAACCCTTTTGTTGTGATGATCTTTAAAGGGTGACCAAGAACATACAAAATTTTGTTTATTAAACCATATTGTAAGATGAGAATGAAGAAGGTAGAAAAATAGGTACAAATGGGAAGATAGCTAGCATTCTTCTTATTTTTAATCAATTTTTATATATGCCTAACAACGTAAACTTGAAAATAATTATATAAAAAACGAAAATAATGAAATTCCAAACTCTTTTGGACCTGAAAGTCTAAACGTTTTCAGTTCTTCAATTTTCCACTCACTCTTTGGTTCTCCATCAATTTATTTTTCTCATTGAAAACTATCTCGCCGTCTTATATCAAATTCAATATCATCTCTGGTTTTTGCTACTCTTAACTTTTCTATTTCCGAAGAAAGATAAGGAGCCAAGGTCTTGCATAAAAAATGTAAAATTATAGTTCCAATCTTATGAATGTCTTTTGATTCAAAATGGCAGAGCTTAACGAGTATTATTAGCACTCCTCTATTGTTTAATATGTAATAAATGCGTGTGTAAAGGAGAGATGAGATGATGATGACTATTTCAGAGTGCTAATACAATATTCGTTTACCCTGCTTACGTGATTAGTGTTGTAGACACAATGGATTTTATCTCCACGTGATTAGTGTTGTAGACACAAGGGATTTTATCTCCGGTTGTAAGTAAGATTCTCACCACAAGGAGGCTATAAAGGCTCCAACATATGCAATTCCATCAAGGCCTGCAGGCCAATCACTGCTTTCTTCACTGGTTCATACTTTTTTCTCTTTAATATGTTGGAGTAGAAGGATTTAAAATTCGGATATTTCAGTTCAAACCTCTCAGTTTAACCATATAATTGAACCTAAAAGCTCCTTTCCAAACATAAAACAAGAAAACTTGAATGGATTATAAGTTATGTTCTTGAAGCATGTGATTCATAGCTAACAAGTCAAGAAGCTAATTGTAACCAACATAAGACGTTATGCAATAGTGCTTGGAAGTGTGTGTGAATAAGAACAAGGACAAGAACAAGTATATAAAGAGAATGATACATGAAAAATAATAAAAAGATAAATTAGTCACACTACTCTATCAATGATTGATAAAGCAATAATATGTATATGCTCTTCTATCTAGACATTAAGTAGGAATCTTACAGAGTGAAGTATTGGTTTGATATGTTAAAGGCATAAAACTAAAACAACATAAAATGCAGAACTAGAAATTAAGTTAGAGAGAGAGAGAGAGGGCCATACCATGGCCGGAAGGGATAGCGTATCTCAAACTTTCTTCTTTTCCTGAGAGAAAATAAATGTTGATAAGTGGCTTTATGTCTAAGACCTATTTTATATCCCCTGAGCTATTTTTATCAAGAAAGTTACCTTCAGATTGATTAATAAGTAAGAGTATCCACTATGTCTTCTCAACATCAGGAAGAGATTTCAGTAGAGATAATTCTTCTGGGTTACCACTCAATATTATGCGTACAGCCTTAAAAACTTGCAATCTACTGAGGTTAAATATCTTTGAAATTACTCCAAGGACCTCCTCTCCTTTGAGTTGCAGTTGCATTTGACTTGCCAAAAACTCCTGCAGTAACTTTGACACCTCACCAGCTGCATGTTCCAATGGATCTTTTTTCGCTTTCTTATTTGGATGCGAGTCAGAAGTTGAAGTTAACGGATTTATACAAGCATGAGAGTTTGGAATCAAATTGCCGTGATTTCTTCAGCACAAGCACAGAGAGAAAGTAAACATCAAAGAGAGCAAAAACAGCACAACAGAAAAGATTCGTTTTTCTTATATTGTTTTTCATAGAACCACGATAACTAGACACACAAAGATATTAAACTCAAAAAGTATTTGTTAAAAAGCAGAGAGAAAACACACATCTGATTCTAATATATATGAATTCTGACGTATAACAGTATTGACTAAACCAACCAAGGATGCAATGCATGGTGACTATTACGACCAGAAAGAGACAAAATGCGATAAAAGTTCATACCTCATTGTCACATGAAGTATTTGAGTCTTTCATTTTATTATCTATGTAAAATTTTCCAAAAATAATAAGACCTCTCCATCACTTTATACGTTTTCAAGAACTAATTTTCAAAGACAGGAAAATGTGAAAATATGAGCCATTATCGCATTAGTAGACTACTTCATGATTTATCTTTCACACTAAACCTTAAAAGAATACAGATGTGATTTCAAACAGAGAGCTTATCTTCTAAAGGTTTCCACTTACCATGCAAACAATATATACACAATTGAAGGACATAAGTACTAATCACAGAAACATTCCATGTTTGATGCCTAATTGCTTACTATAAGTTCAACTCTGTTACTAACTATGATGCTACCAATGAAAACCCGGAAATTTTTACCACCTGCACTTCAAAACAATAATAAACTGAATGTCCAATCGCAATCTAAGGAACATTACATTTGATTAAGCCTCGCTTATAAACTCTTTTACACACACATATAACTTAACATCTGTCTATTAAATGGATTCTCAATATCTGTCTATTAAAGCCTCGTTAACATCTGTCTATTAACATTTGACCGACCTGCAGATGGCTGTTTCGAAGAAGGTGGGATCACCCCTGTGCTCAGCAACGTCATTGGTAAGTAGGGCCATACCGGGTGTGGGGGCCATACCGAAGTCACTCAATTTGACCTCTCGCTCAACCGTCACACATTGAACTCTGAAGATTTTCTTGTAGCGGTTCATTGCTTCCGCAGTCTTGAACTTACTTTCATCAATATTGTCATCAACATAAGATCGCTCTCTACCCATCAACTCAATAATATTCAATTACAACGAAGTACTGTTTTAGAAGATTTGAGCTAAAAATGGATGTGGGTTGGGTTGAAGGATGAGGCTGGCAAGAGAAAAAGACGTTTGAGTTGAGAGAAAATGGAAATTCTGAAAATGAAAAATATATACCAATATTCTTGCACTTAAGTTTGAATTTCTTTCCCTATTTATGTTTAAAAATACAATCTCTACTATTATAAATTAAGACAAATTAGTATATAGTATTGATGAAGAACATAAAGTTCCACATTAGAAACTTAACTAAATAAATTACAACTTATAATAAGTGGCTCCACTCCTAATAACAACGAGGCCTTTTATAATAAAATTCCACCCGAGGCTTTGTAGGTGATTAAGTTGGGAAGTCATAATTTGTGCAGCTTGCTTTCTAGCTTTAGCCTTTTAGGTGTGGAATCTTGGTACTCAAATCTAAAAGTCAAGGAATAGAAGGTACACGTACACCAAAGACCAGCCAAAGAAATGAAAAGGTGGGAAGATAAGGAAATGGATGTTACAGAAAAGCCACTTGCATAGGAAGGAACTATGTGGTAAACCACTTTCTCCATTTGGGAGAATATAAGGCCATCGCCAGCAACGGAGGGCTAAATATAGCCCACTCATAAAATTTAGTCTACTAATATCCCTTAGGTCCCGTTTGGTTCATGAGAAAGGAGGCTTGAGGATGGGAAGTCAATTGATTTCCTTTGTTTGGTAAGTCAAGGCATTGGAAATCGTTGCCTTGCACATGGAAAAGTAGCTCCTCCTCCTTTAGGTTTTGTTTTCCTCCTCATGAGAAAGTTTAGAAAAATGAGCCAATATTAAATACATATTTTTCATGACCATATTGTCCCCATTAACAATTTAGAATTACAATATAGCATTAAATGCATTCTTTTTTATTTTATTTGATTTCATATGGGTTTAATTGGAAAATTAAACAAAACTAGCAAAGGTGCCCGCGCGATGCTGCAGGTTACCCTAGATGCATTTGAAACAAAGAGTATACGATCAAAAGTTACCTATGCAAAAGTCACCCTAAACAATGAATATTTTTTTATATTTTTCAATTCCATTTTTCTGTTTTTCCCTTTTTTTCCCTTAAACAGAGATTAAAATTTCATACTCCAATTCAATAATTGAGTTTTCTCACAGTCTCTTCTAACAATCTAAAGATCAAGCTCCAATTTTGTACTAAACATATATGTCTGAAAATCAACCTAAATCATCAATCAAATGAAACCAAAGGCAGTTTATAACGACTCCATGTCCTTTTTCATGTTAAAAAAGCTCTCTCAAAAAAACAAAAAATTCAAAAAACTTCAGCACACGAAAAGGCATTAATGTATAATCAAAAGCAGTATCATGTTGTTATCACTCTTATCAACAACCCGTCCAAATACATCATATCTTCCGTAAACTAAAAAGAAAGAGTCAAAAATATTAATATGTATCTAAGTACAGATCATACATGAAACAGCTTGTCATTGGTTCAAACCACATAAGAATTACTTGGCTTTATTTACAGCTGTGCAACCATAACAATTAGTTCAAATTTATCATAACCAATTGTCAATTGATACCATTAGCTAATTGTTGAGGCCCACAAATCCAAGGATTAGGCCCAAGCTTATTCTCGGCCCATCGCAAATAATTAATCATAAAAGAAACCCGATCGGGGCATAATGGGAAATTATAGGACACGCCTCACGAGCCATGGATCACACATCATGCCAAGCAAGAATGCCAAAAATGCGACGGCTTTATAAATTCACGCTCATGAACCTATCGGGTGCTATTTAATTCGATCTCGGCTTATTATAGCGCAATAAAACTCAAGCACAAGCACAACAAATAAACATGTGATGCCATCAAGCCATGCTACAAGCTCGAGTGGGCCCAAGCCACGTAGTTACCCGGGACTTGCTGAGAAGGTTGTGGCATGGATGGGTACGAGCACTCACAGGGCCCATTGAGGGACCGAGGAATGGAAGTTTTAGGCCACTTGGGAGTACTAAAACTTAGGCCCATTCCTCGGGCCCAAATACATGGGTTAGCATGAGAGAGAGAAGAATGGGGTCCAATGCTTTAGGAGAACATCCCATAGGCTGTTGTAGCATTTAGGAAAATCCATGACAGTTAGAATGCCCAAAAACGAATAAGCCACTTCCAGCAGCTGGACGAAAGCGTGCGGGCCGCTGGAAAGGAGAACACTGATAACCCCAACGCTATACACGAAGCCCAGCCCAGCGTTTCATAAAAAATTCAGCATCAAGCTCCACCCATATCAGAACTCCCACGTGAGCAACAAGGAACCATAGCAAGAACCTAAGGAAACCCATGTATGTAGAAGAAATACCTAGTGGACAAGCAACTTCCTTTGTTCTCTTTTTTCCTCTGCAAGCTCTGATTTGAAAACCAAGGGAGAAAGAAGGTGGCGCCTCACCCCCATGGAGAGGTTCAGCCGCATAAAGCCTTGGAACCACAAGAAGCCATTGATTCAGGCGCTCTGGTCAATAATTTTGCACAAGAAGGGGAGTAATTGGAGAAAGAGAAAGGAAAAGTGGGAATGGATGATCAACGAAATTAGGGTTCCAAACGCCTATAAAATAGAGCTTCCTCTACCCAGCAACACACACCATTCCAGAGCAAGACCAAGCTTTGTCAAGCAAACTGGAATCTACCCCATCTTCTACTCTCATCGTTTCTCTCTTTTTTTCAAGATAGAAGCCCTCCTAATTTTCCCCTCCCACTTTGAAACCTGCCTCTCTGAGAGAAGTTCATGCTTTGATCTCTCTCTCTCTCTCTCTCTCTCTCTCAAATTGCTAAACCCTGAAAGCTCAGCTCCCATGCCACAAGCTCCTCATGCTAAGTCATTAACGAATTTCATGCGTTCTTCTGGGTGTTGGTGAAAAGAACCCAAACGTATTTTTCTAAGGCTTCAGCAAGTCTTTTAAAAATTCTTTTGGGAGCCTGGTACTCGAACTCAGGCCTCAGGAGGTTCTTTTGTCCGTTTTCCTCTTCCAGCAGCCCAAGCCCATTCGTCAAGCGCTGGAACAAAAAGACCCCTACACTAATTATCATGCTTTATTCACATAGTCGAAACAATAAATTAGAATTTCAACATAGAAATGTACCTCTTGCTTAACAGAACCAAGAACAACCACCAAACAGCTCTATCTAAAATAGCAAAACACCACCTACAAAACATGAAAAGCAGATATGGTTTAGAGAGGAGGACTTGACGTCTTGTCCAAAACTGTCCAAATATGTTTTTCTGTGCAGTGTTTTTATATGAGATGCTTAAAATTTGTTAGTCCATTACTACAACAAAAGAAAAATCCTGGAAAACAAAAACAAACAGAGACAGAAGAAAACAGAATATCTAGTGACAACAGCCTAAACAACTAAAAAGACCATCGCTTGTAATGGGAAACCCCAAATCCATACTGTTTTTGCCCAAAAACTTCAACCCATCAATCCCACATTTTTTCCAATTTAAAACCATCATCCAAAGAGCCGTGAACCCCTGAAGTATATGATGCGGACATCATTATTTAGTTTCCTAGATTCTCTAGTTTTCCAGATTTCACTAGGATTTTAGTTTCCAGATTTTTAGTTGGATTTGATTTAAGTTTCCTAGTTTATTTTTACTTAGTTCCTTGGTGGATTAGGATTTCTGTTTTAGTAAGGGATTTTTATCCTATTGTCTCTAGGTTTTAGTTTGCTATAAATACCCTCCATGTAGTTCTTTAAAATTCAGTTGTTGAGATATAAAGAAAAGCTTATTTTCCAGAGATTGGAGACTACTTGGTGTGAAGCCAAACCCCTGGAGTGATTCCAGACCTATCTCTTTTGTTCTATTTGCTGTTTTCCATTGTTTTCACTTCCGCTAAACTACCTAAATATTCAATTCACCCATATCCTACATCAAATTTGGCATTCAGAACCTGGTTTTCGTTTTTTCTGGGTTCAGAATTTTTGAGTATTTCTTGTTCTTCACACTGTGTGTTAAGTGATGGCTCCGACTAAGCCTGGAAAGACAGACGAGCCAGCGACGGACTTTGAACGTCTTGTTCAGATGATGGAAAACCTATCAAAGCAAGTAGCAGATTCGGACGCTAGATCTAGACTCATGGAACGTCGCCTTGCATACTTAGAAATAGCTAACCAACATGATGAAGCAAGTGTGAATGGAGAAGAGAGGAATCATGAGCAACAACGTCATGATAGAAGGAATGATCGAGACGCAAAGAGACACAATTTTCATCGTGGCTATGAGCAAGACCCTGATGAAAGGGTGATGAGATCAGTGAAAGTTAACGCTCCAAATTTTGATGGTGAGCTAAATCCTAAAGCACTCCTCGATTGGTTAGCTACCATGGATCGCTATTTTGAGTGGCATGACATGTCTGAAGCTCGAAGGGTGAGATTTTCTAAGATAAAATTGGTGGGTCAAGCTGGATTGTTTTGGACCAATGTTGAAACACAACTAGAGAGAGCTGGTGAAGAACCAATCATCCATTGGGGTGAGATGAAAGAAAGGTTGAAGCAGAAATATCTACCATTATCCTATCAACAGAGTTTGTTGGACGAGTGTCAAACTCTCCGTCAAGATAACATGCCAGTTGCTGAATATATTGCAAAATTTGAGGAATTCATGTTGCGATGTGACATAAGGGAAGATCGAAGGATGACTATTTCTCGGTTTAGATCAAGGCTTCGTCCAGAGCTTCAAAAAGAATTAATTCCGCATACTGTGAATACTTTAGAGAGGGGTTTTCAGATGGTTCAAGAATTAGAGAAGTATTTAAAGTTGTCCAATGTAGTCAAGCAAACTGATTCTCAAAGATCTGATTGTCATGTTGGCACATCTGTGACTCCAAGTTCTCCAACATCTATGACTAATTTAGTAAAAACTGCCAAGGGAAAAGGAGTGCTAGTTGATACACGTGGTGGTGGAACGCAAAGATGTTACAGATGCCAAGGTTTTGGACACTTTGCTGTCCAATGCCCAACGAAGGAGGCAACAAGAAATCTGTGTGCACACATCAACGAACAAGCTGACAATCAAGGCGAATTCGAGGAAGATATTTATGAACCCCAACAACCTGATGAAGATTGTGGAATCGACTTTGAAGTCCCTCATCCAACATTAGCAGTAGTAAGGTGTACTTTGGCTCAACCTAGGAAGGAAACTGAGGATTGGCGTAGGACTTCCATTTTCCACACTTACATCAAGTCTGGAGATAAAGATTGTAAGGTGGTCATAGATAATGGGAGTTGTATCAATGTTGTATCAACGCTGACTGTTTCGCGTCTTGGTTTGTCACCCGAGAAGCATCTTGTGCCATACAGAGTAGCATGGATTGACAATTCATCTTCTATCCCTCTTACCCAACGATGTCACGTTCCTATACAGTTTTCATCTTACAAAGATCATGTTTGGTGTGATGTGGTGGATATGGATGTGAGTCATATTCTCTTGGGAAGACCATGGATTTACGATTACAACGTTACCATCTTGGGTCAAGAAAATATATGTTCGTTCATCCATAAAGGAAAGAAGATCATGATGAAGCCACTTCAACCCAAGCTCATGAATCAATCTATACCAAACGAAGAGGAGCAAGACAAAGTAGGTAAAACCAAAGCTCTACATATCATTACGCTTAAGGAATGTAAGGAAGATGCAGAAGTTCATAGTCAAGTGGAAGTTAGATCAGATTTTCATAGTACTCGGTTTAGAAAGGAAAACCTGCCGTACATTGATCCGACGTTTTGGAAGGTTATTACAGTTTTGTCTCGCCGGAGTCGAGATCTTTTCAGCCAGGGGGAATTGATGCGGACATCATTAGTTAGTTTCCTAGATTCTCTAGTTTTCCAGATTTCACTAGGATTTTAGTTTCCAGATTTTTGGTTGGATTTGATTTAAGTTTCCTAGTTTATTTTTACTTAGTTCCTTGGTGGATTAGGATTTCTGTTTTAGTAAGGGATTTTTATCCTATTGTCTCTAGGTTTTAGTTTGCTATAAATACCCCCCATGTAGTTCTTTAAAATTCAGTTGTTGATGTAGGAATTACAAAACAATTTTCCAAAGTTCATTTGAATATTAAACATGCATTTAATCAAATTAATCGCAGCGGAAGTCTAAGGTGATTGTTTAAATTCAAAAACAAAACTTCTTCTAAGTATCTTAAGCCATGAACATTGATATGTTTTTCATAAATGAAAATTCAAGAGAAATGATAAGATCTAATTACCCTTGAAGCAATTATATGAACCAATTTGTGTTTGGTCTTCTCTTGATGATTTCCTCTTTGTTGATCTCCTCTTTGATCTTTGATCTTTGCTCCTTGATCTTTCTCCTCCATGTGAGCCACAAAAGTATATGGCCTCTAAGTCTCCACACCAATGGAACCTGAGAAGAAGTATCTTGAGAATACTTGGATGCTAGTGCAAGATTCTCAAGATTGGTTTCAATCTAAACCATTTTGAAAGATGAAAGTATTTCACTCTTGAAAACTCTCTTTGATCTCCCAAACCCATTTGGTTGATGTTGGATTGTGTTTGTGTGTCAATTAGCTTATGGAAACAATTCCCATACATACTTACTTAAGCATTTTCGGCCAAAACCCATTGGGCTTCCCAAATTGGGCCTTATGACACTTAAACCATAATATTTAGGTGTCTTAAGCCCTTGGGCTTCCCGTTAACTATTACCGAGCCCAAATACGTTTTTACACGTAGTAAATCATCCACATCAAATCAATCAAATTGATTTCCTCATTCTCATTTGCATTACTCAAAGTTAACCATTTAAGGTGTGCGATCCATTAGGTTCTAATTAGCAAGGCAGTGGGAAAATATTAGAACTCTTTCTAACCAACTGGAATTAAAACCCCTTTTTAATTCTTCCTTTATTTGGATCGATCACAATCAATCCTAGGACTTCCACAAGCCAAGAGTGACATCTAGCAATATATCAAGGCTACCCAAGCTAACCAGAATAGATAAAGAACCTATTCAGTTGGAATTGTAATGCAATACGGTCCTTCTCTTACAATGTTTCAAATCATATTATTAGGGTACGGATTGTTTATGTCAAACCCCTAATATGATTTATAACCTCATGTGATTCAAAAGAACATGATTAAGAACAACTTTCTAAATCAAGCTCAAAATACTTTGGCCAAAGATTTACTGAATCACATCTTGAAACATTCTCCTTCTTTATCGAAAGTAAAGATTCCTTATTGTACATTCACATGCCCCTATGATGAATTAAGAGATCCCAACAACACTTAAGACAAATCTTTTACGGCTTGCCTTTGTTAGCTATCAAAGATCAATAATGCATCATAGGACAACCATGATGCCTCAGGTCTTGCAACTATGAGTTCTCATTTGACATGTAGATAAATACTCCATATGAGAACTACGGTTGATTGCGTTCAGTGTACTCATTCACTAATGAGCACCCACATACTTGTATTAGTGTCAACTACACAAATGGTTTGAGACTAACCATCCTCCCAATTGAGCATACATAATATGTGCTAATCTTGACGGTTTATCAATGCCCATTTGATAACCTATGATTAGGAACATTTTGGGATACTACAGTTAGAGATTAAAGGTCTCATGAATCTAATCTTCTTTAAATTACTTTATCTCTTATTTAGCATACCCTGGACATTTGTTTCTTTAGACAATGTAAAAGATAACAAATAAGTTTTCCCTTTATGTAACATATACGAAATGTATTCTAAGGAGATTACATCAAATGTATTGGCTTTTAGGGCACATTTCTAACAGTTGAGATATAAAGAAAAGCTTATTTTCTAGAGATTGGAGACTACTTGGTGTGAAGCCAAACCCCTAGAGTGATTCCAGACCTATCCCTTTTGTTCTATTTTCTGTTTTCCATTGTTTTCACTTCCGCTAAACTACCTAAATATTCAATTCACCCATATCCTACATCAGTATAGTCATTCAAAAAAATTTAGGGGCAAAATATTTACATCTTGTTGATCAAGCTCATGAAAAATTGACTCCTTGTTTGGACCCCAAAATTTTTAATAGGGGTGGGAATTTACACTGAAAACCCGACCGAACCGGCCGAATCAGACCGGTTTTGGTGGGTTGGTTCGGTTTTTTTCATTAAAATTATTGAAATCAGCATAAACCCGAAACCGGACCGGTGGTAAACTGGTTTGAACCGGTTTGAAATTTTTTAAACCGACGAAACCCGAACCGGACCGATTCCATGTAAATTGCCAAAAATTCAGACAAATGCCAAGATGGGGAATCGAACTCTGTTCGGAGTTCAATTACAAAGCCCAATTACCACTGGACTAATGTGGCTTCTTGTGCAATGTGTGTATAATTGTAATCTTTATTACAATCTAGAACATTTTAAAAAAAAGTTAGGGTTGTTTTCCCTTTCCCACAAACTCTCCTTTTCTTTTTCTTTTCTTTCTCCCATCTCAGCCGTCATCCCCTCTTTCTTCTCTTCTCTCTCCATCTTTTTGTCATTCCTTCTTTCTTCTTTTATCTTTTATTTTTTTTCTTCTTTCTTCTTCCTCCCGCCGCTGCATTTTTTTTTTTTTTTTTTGGGGTAAATAGCTGCATCTTCTTCTTTTCTTCTTCTTCCTCCCCATACCCTCAACCACAAAGTGGTCCTCAAGCTGCTGGCTGCATCTTCTTCTTCTTCTTCTTTCCCTTTTCTCTCCATCTTGTTCTTTCCTTCTTCTTCCGCAGCTTCTTCTTCTTCCTCCCCATACCCTAAACCAGGAAGTGGTCCTCAAGCTCTCAATCTCAGTTTAATCTCGCCGAACCAAACCAAACCGCACCGACTTCTCGGCGTGCCGATTGTAGTCGGTCTTGTATCTCCTCGGCGCGGCAACGGTCTCCAAAATGGATATGCCAATGACCTCCGGTTTGGCGTACGGTTTGGTCCCAAACCCGAACCAACCCGCACCATTTCCAGCCCTAATTTTTAATCACAAACTACATTCCTACAAAAGGATCCATAAATAGGAACATCATTATTCATTAAGGTAAAATATGGCGAAAATCCTCCAAACAATCCAAATCCAAAACAAAATCATTAACCAATCGAATCAACAACAACAATCTTCTTTCCTTTATTTTTCTACTTCTGTTTTACTTTACAACAAACAAAAGAAAACCATTAAAGTTTTAAAAAAATAAAAAGTAAAAGAAAACCTAGAAGTACTGTAAAGCGATTCAAAAGCAGCAAAAACAACAAAATAATCAACACAAATGATTACTCTTGTCTATTTTAAGTCAAGTCCAGTGCCACACAACATGGAGTATCTCAATTAATATGCTCTATATATATTTGTTTTTTTTTTATCATCAATCTATCTTTAACTCCCCCCACCATCAGAAATATTAGATAAACACGTCCATAAAAATGCGTTGAGACAGTTAAGAACAACTTCCACCATCGACTAAAGAGACAGTTAAAAGCCGAAACTCATATTATTCAATGTCAAAACGGTTTTCTACAACTAAAGTAAAACCTCCCAAAGCCCATTGGTAAAAAGGGAAACATTTGGTTTACATACATTTCTAAGTAAGTTGAACTAAATAACCACAGGGAAAAGTAGCATACATATTGCAGGTAGTAAGAGTCATTCCCATAATGTATTGGAAAAGTCCCCTGTAATTGGAATAGCGTTGGCAACAGGGGTATTGATTACATTAATTCTTGGCTATTTCTTGTGGAAGAAATACTTGGGAATGGAAGGTATAGTGCTACCACCCTTCTCTTTCTCACTCACACAAACACATATATTCTAGTGTTCCAAACAACCAATGCTCTAATAATAAGAATGAAACAGGGAGCACGGAAGGCAGTATGAGTGAGACTATAAGTAAAGCCAGAAGCTGAAGCTGCGAAGAATGATGCAGAACTACCACTCTTCAATTTAAAAAGAGTTTTAGCTGCAACAAACAACTTCAATATAGTGAATAAACTGGGAGAGGGAGGATTTGGCCCTGTTTATAAGGTGACACTTTCTAAACTGCTTGATAAATACTAATGTACAGTTTATCTAATATATGCTAACTTGGACAGGCCAAAGACATAACAGATTTAGGTTCCTTGGAGGAGGCAGCAAAAATTTTCATTCCAGGTATATTGTAGCATGATTTCTGTTTTCTCAGCCTCTCTGATTCTATAAACCAAAAACTTCAATATATAACTTTAATTTTCTGTAAGCGTTGATCTAGATTTACATTCTCTTTGTCATGACAACTCAATCGAACATCTTCTGGAAGCAACCAAATCAAAGGATCCATTCCCATGGGATAAGGAAACAGATATGAGGATCCATTCCCATGGGATAAGGAAACTGATAAGGAAACTTAGTTGTGATTTTCAATTATGTGCAGATGTCGGAGAGGGTTATTCATTCTCCTGGGGGCAATTCTTTTGACCATAAATCAAACACAACCCAAAACAATTAAAAAAAAAAAAAAAAAAGAAAAACTATCACTATATCAATCAACAAAAACAATTAAAAAGAAAGATCAAAAGAGAAACCAAATAATAAATATAACTAACAATTGAAATATTCATCAATTTTAATTTTTTTTTTTCAAAACCTGCCTAAACAATCAAAACTCACCCTAAACAATCAAAATCACAAAACCACTCTCTCACTTAGGATTGAAATCGTTGCACAGACTATGTGATCTACATAAGCCTCCGCAATCCTAATATCTAGGATATTATGTTTAATTGTAATTTTAAAGGACAAACCATACACATTCAATCAAGAACTCTACAGCATGCCTGCTCAATCAAGCCATACAATTTTCAGAACTTATGTACCAAGTGTATCAAACTGACAAAGTAAACCATACAAGTACTACAAAAAGTGAAAAAGACGACTAGAAAAAGACGACGGTAGAAGAAAAAACCGTTGTGTTTAAAAAGACGACGGTAACAAAAAACCGTCGTGGATAAGTGACTTAAACAACTAAAAAACGGAGGTACTATTGAATATTTTTTTATAACGACGCACACAAATAAAAAAGCATCGTCTTAATAAAAAGGTTTTCTTCAGAGTTAAAATTTGACCAAAAAACAACGACAGCAGGTATGACAAGCGTCGTCTTTTAAAAATCAAGTGTCCTTTTTTTGGTAAAGAGATAGTTGTTTTTAAAGAACTGTCGTCTATTATAAGTAAAGATGACAGTTTTTTTTTTTTTTTTTATAGAAAAGGGTCGTCTATTATATAAATAGATGACGGTTTTTTTTAAAAGGGTCGTCTATTGTGAAGTAAAGATGACCCTTTTAAAAAAAAAAGGGTCGTCTATTATATGTGAAGATGATGGTTTTTTTTATAAAAAAGGGTCGTCTATTGTGAAGTAAAGATGACGGTTTTTTTTTAAAAAGGGTCATCTATTCTGAAGTAAAGATGACCTTTTTTTAAAAAAAAGTCGTCTATTGTGAAGTAAAGATGACGGTTTTTTTTAAAAAGGGTCGTCTATTATATAAATAGATGACCGTTTTTTTAAAAGGGTCGTCTATTGTGAAGTAAAGATGACCCTTTTTTTTAAAAAAGGGTCGTCAATTATATGTAAAGATGACGGTTTTTTTTAAAGGTATAAATAGATGACCGTTTTTTTTAAAAAGGGTCGTCTATTGTGAAGTAAAGATGACGGTTTTTAAAAAAAATGGTCATCTATTATGAAGTAAAGACGACGCTTTTTAAAAAAAAACAGTCGTCTATTATATATGTAAAGACGACGCTTTTTTTTAAAAAAAAGGTCGTCTATTATATGTAAAGATGCCGGTTTTTTTAAAAAAATGGTCGTCTATTATATGTAAAGATGACGGTTTTTTTAAAAAGCGTCGTCTTTTAAAACACACTAAAAAAAGGCCGCTTAAGTGAATTTGCGCTCGACAAATTTTCAAAATTTCCCCCGTCTTTGAAAACCTTATCTCTCATTAACAAGCGTCGTCTTTTAAAACATGCTAAAAAAAGGCCGCTTAAGTGAATTCGTGCTCCACAAATTTTCAGATTTTCCCCAGTCTCTGAAAACCTAATCTCTTCCTCCTTGAAACCCCCTGAGCTCTCTAAAACACCCTCATGAAAGGTTTGATTTGAAAGTGACTTAATCTCTCAATACCCTTTTATATCTTGCTAGTGAATTATGGATTAGTCTCTTTGCGTTTCAGGTATATTCTTTGTCTTCCCTGATTTTAGATTTTCTGTCTCTCTTGATTTGTCTGGTTTGTTTACATATATATATATATATATATATATATATATATATATATTTTTATGGTTTCTTTTTAGGTTTTCTGATTTGGTTCTAGGAGATGAGGAGGAAGCTTGCAGATTTATAACATTTTCTTTTGCAGGTTTTCTATGTGAGTCGTATGTTTTTTTGTTGTTGAAAATTTGTTACCTTCTCTTTTCACTATCATTTTCTTTATATATTTTTCCCTTTGCAGGTTCTCGATGGTCTTTTTTATGCTCATTTTACAAGTTTTCTATGGAAATATGGTCCAATGGTAAAATATCTCTTCCACCTAATTTTATATGTTTATAATCTTAGCTTTTTTTTTTCTCTCTTTGTCATTTTGATTTATTTACAGGGATGATGGAGGAGACTTCAGTTGTGCATCATTTGTCTGTTTGGATGAGGAAGGCTTGGATTAGGAGTACGTAGATCTTGTTAAGAAAAGATTGTACTACTTAATTGGTAGGAATTATGTTTGTTGTAGAATAAAGATTGGTTAACTATGTAATAACTATTGAATCTTCAAGTTTTATGAAAGAAACTATTTTTGAGTGTATATATTCATTAATAAAGCATTATGGTTGGTTTTCCAGTTAAAATCGTTGTATAGCATCATATGAAATCAAAAAGAACTAAAACGTAGTAGTTTGGGAACTTATTAGACGCCGGTTTTCATAATAAATCATGGTCTTTACAGATAATTAACGACGGTTTTTATAAACCAACCATTGGCTTTATAGATAATTAACGATGGTTTTTATAAAAAAGGTCGTCTATTATATGTAAAGATGACGGTTTTTAAAAAAAAGGTCGTCTATTATATGTAAAGATGACGGTTTTCATAAAAAACCGTCATCTTAACCTACAATACACGACAGTTTTATTAAAAACCGTCGTCTTTCCTCCTATAATTAACAAGAAAACCGTCGTCTTTACATATAAATAACGACGGTGAAAAGCCGTCGTAGTTTGACACCCAAAAAGATGGCGGTCGATTTACGACGGTTTTCAAAGCATTACAACAACGGTGGATCCCCGTCGTCTATTTCGTTTTTTGTAGTAGTGATATGTTTCCCCAGGCACCATATGCTTGAGAGTCCATCTAGATAAATGGGTTTTAAAACATGATTTATTTCAAGAAAATAAAAGAAAACCTTTCTTTCTCGATGACCCTAAACGAAATAACCCTAGAAATTGATGTTTGTTGAACATGGTTTTCTTTGAGGGGATGCAAACCTGAAAAGAAACGATGGAAGAACTTGCAGAGTCGAAAATCTCTAGACAAACTTTGGAAAAGATGGCTGAACCAACGCAGATGAGATGAGATGAAGACTAAACGAACGACGTGATTCTTACGGCACCCACCCAAATGGAAATCGACGCCCCAAAGGAATCCGAAGACCGAAGCCGTGCATCCCATGGCTGCCCCCAACCAGCCTAACCAAGCTGGTTGGATGCGGACGCTCGCTCTGGAAACGAAACAGTGGGCAGATGTTGCGTAGATTTAGCTGCACCAAAATGGATTCAGCTGCATCCTCAACTTGTGATACTCGCAAGTGCACGAGCCGTTGGTAGTTTAGCATATGTAAGTGCGAGGTCGATTCCACAGGGATTGGTGATTGAATAATCCAACTCAGTTTTCCTACACAAAACAGAAATGGAAACAAGAGGAACAAAACAAGAAGAAAGAAAAGAACTAAGACAAGATGGTGAGGTTTTAGAATCCACCCTAATTGTTCTAATCATGTTATGGCAGCAAGTAAACAAATTGATTCACTCATGAAGATGCTCACAAATAAGTCCATGGTGTTTGGATCAAATTGTATTGAACATCACAAGGACCCCAAGCATGGTGTTTATATTAGGAGACCTAGAAACCAAATCACATAAGTTGCTAATGGATGAAATGAAGATGATCCCCAAACCTTCCCAACAAGAGCATAACGCATAAAACCTTAGGTGATCAGTCAAAGGATGCAAAACAGCTTCATTAAAACAGTGAAGAAGAATTCATGAATGAAATCAAACTTTATAAACTCAAACCATGATACAAGACTAGCAAGATGTTTATTACAATCAATAACAGAAAAATAAAGTAAAACAAGGGAAATACAAGAAGAAAATAAAAGACAAAGGGAGGAGAAGAAGATAAGGACAGAATGCTAGAGATTGAAAAGATTCATCTCCATGGCTGCCAGGAGGCCAAAGCCTCCCAGCTGCTGCCTTCTCCCTTCTCTCCCTTTGTGACTCTCAACTTTCCCTCTCTTTGTGTACAATGGAAGTGTAAATTATGGAATGAAATTCTGGCTCTCTAAGCTCTCTAGAGACTCCCTATTTATAGGCATAAGGGTTAGGTGAATCAGATTATACAATTAAGTTCACCAACCACACAAATTTCACCTAACACACTTGCATTAGATAATCAGAAATGGTTGTTTCACTTCACCAACAAATCCCACCAGCAGCCATAGCTCATCATTATGTCAGCATGACCAAGCATCCATCAGCTCATCCTTATGTCAGCATGATGTGTATTTTCATGGGCTTACGAATTGGGCTTGGCTGAATCAAATGACAACTTTAAAATGTCCATTGTGAAGTTAAGAATGTCTCTGATCCAACCACACAAGTATTGGCCCAATCCAAGCTCGGATGAAGAAGATAACGCTGAAATGAACGTCTACCTCAGTCTCCAGTTCTTGCACGTTTTTGCACCATTTGGCCTTAACATGCTTTAATTGCATGAATTATGCTCTCTTGCTCTATTGGCCTACAAAACACACAAAGAGAGGCAAATAACTTAGAAATCGAAGAAACTAAGCAAAAGAAGTAAGTAAATAGGGTACGTATATGTATGAAATTATGAGCTTAACAGCAGAGTTACCATCCAAAGAGAGAGAGGCAAAAAGGGAACACAGGGAAAAAAATTTGAAAGGGAAATCGACAATTTACTGTAGTGTTGGGAAAAATAAGGGCCCGTAACGTTTTTGGAGAGTGTTTTCTGAGAATATTTTCAGAAAATGAAAAGAAGAAAAAAAATTGCATTTTCAGGAAATGAAAATGCATCTGGTAAATTAATTAGAAAACATTTTCAGAAAACAAAAACAATGAAAACGTGTCTGGTAGTACAATTTGAAATAATAATATGTGAGTTGTTTTTATGGAAACGTTTTCCATGAGAATGAAAACAACTTTTTTCTGTTTTCTACATGTACACATGAACTTGTTTTCATTTTATGAAAACATTCTCAATGTTTTCTGTTTTTGGACCACCGAACGTGTTTTTGACTCATTTTTGTTCTCTGAAAATAAAAACAAACGTTCCTGAACGGGCCATAAGGCTCTGGAACAGTGAAATGGGGGTTTTTCTGTCATTTTACTGTTCAAGGAATAGTGTTTGTGAATAGTATCTGATTGCATTGGACTTTAGTATATATATACTTTGTGTAGCTTCATTACTTTTTGGTTTTTTATCACAAATGGTCCTTCACGTTTACGAAATTATAACGAATGGTCCTTTAGGTTTTTTTTGTAACACTAATAATCCTTAACGTTTGGGCTTTTTATCACAAATGGTCACTGTCGTTATAAATTCTGTTAAGTGTGATGTGGAAGACAAGTGGAGCCCACATGTCCAATCACATTGTGACATGTGGATAAAAAATAATTAAATAAAATTTTAATGAAAATTCCTTCTTTTTTTTTCCTGCAACTTTTCGTCCCCCTTCCTTACTCCGTCTCTCTCTACCCTCTGCAGCTAATTTATCTTCAATTCCCTGTCCTGTAGAATTCAACTGGCTTAATTGATCCGCGGAAAAATCAGTATCTAATTTTGACTTGTCAGTACTATTTCCAACTGGTGATTGACTTCCAAACTTTGTTAGGTTGTTCAAGATCACTTGGTAATATTGATTAGGGAACATAAAAGCAAGATCACTTGGTAAAAGCTCAGAGTAGCTTAAGCCACCTGAAGATTCCTCCACTTTGATCCAGGCCATCTCAGTGGATCTAAATCACTAATACCGACTATTGTACCCATATACCTGCAGAGAACATGCAAAATTGTTAACCTCTCGCTACACATTAAAGCAATGAACATAACATTATCACATTGATAATGAAGATGTTAATGTATCATGCAGAAAATATTGAAACCTGCTGCATTCTATCATCATAGAAAAGATTAGGAAAGACCAGACAGATATCTGGAACCATTAAAAGGGTTTACTACACCAATCACTGCTGTTTATTTCATCATGACATGCTGTGGCACGTAATTAATTTACAATGAAATTTGGCCATTACGTTCAAACGCTTACGAGATTGAGAAAGAGATTGAGAAAGGGAGTTCGAGAAGTTGCAGGCGATGCTGCCAAAAGATCGTGAGAAGCTGAAGACAAGCTTTTGAACGTGCGTGTACTCCTTCTCTTTCTTTTTTTCTTTTTCAAATTAAAAGGGGTGTTTGAATAAAACAAGGAGTATGAGTGTGGGTTAATATTATTAATGATATGTGCCGTTAGATTAATCTAAGGGCCGTTTTTAAAGAGGTTCGGAACCTCTTTAAAAACGGCCCTTAGATTAATCTAACGGCCGTTTTTAAAGAGGACCTCACAGAACCTCTTTTAGATGTTTGTCGATGATTTGCTTGTTCTTGGAAGTTGGATCTAGATGTTTGTTGTTCTCATTTGATTGTTCTTGGATCTAGACGTTTGTCGATCATTTGCTTCCAGGCTCCATCAGTACAAAGGTCATACAATGTCATGATGTTGGTGGAATTCAAGCTACTGTAACCCAAAGTTCAATATTGCACATTGACATTTAGGAGGAAGGCCATGTATTGAACAGGGATCATCCGAATGTTTCTTCTTCAACTCTGTATATAACAGAGTCCAGGATTAACTCTGTATATAACAGAGTCATTATTGTAATCATTCATGATGAAAAGATCCATATACAAATCTCTCTAAAAATACTCTGTCTTTCTTCTTCAACTCTCTCTCTCTCTCTCTCTCTCTCTCTCTCTCTCTCTCTCTCTCTCTCTCTCTCTCTCTCTCTCTCTCTCTCTCTCTAGGGCCCTAGTCATTAACAATCAAGTTAAGTGCTCTGTTCAACATTGTCCAAAAGGGTATCTGCTAAAATTGGTGGACATTACTTTCCCAACCAATTTGGACTTCTATTAAGCCACTATCAAGCTGACCAATAAGATCATGAAAACCAGGTTCATCTAGGTCTGGCCTATCAAGTTTTTTGTTTGTTTTTTGTTACAAGCGATATTGGGAGGAGGGAATCACATCTAGGACCTTGAGTGCAGGGATAGATGCTCTTAACCACTTAAGCTACAAGCCCCTTTGCCAAACAAAGTGTAGAGATTTGTGTAGAGATATTACAATCAACATATATATACAAGTTCCTAAAACATTAATTACAATAGTCAAGCCCCCTATGTTAGGTAAGCTCCCAAATATGGTAGGCTACCAACTTAGTCAAGCCCCCAAAATATTGTAGGTGCCTAACTAACCTCAATAATTGACTATTACTAGCCACATTAATTGACTAATAGACAACATAATTAACACCCTTGCTAGCCTATCAAGTTTAAGCAAATGGTCAATGCAAGTATTTGGGTTTGCCTACCAAGTTTTCATTATGGCTCTACAAATGTTTGTAATATCCAAGAGACAGCAGTGATTGGCCTGCATGCCTTGATGGAATTGCATACGTTGGAGCCTTTATGCTACACAACACTATATATCTGCAAGTAATGGGCAAGAACTTGAACATTTCTACAAATTGAAAAGAGAGAAAATGCTTGTGATTGCTTTTCGAGGAAGAGCTTCAATCTTGTACTTCACACACAAGATTTAGCACACATTTTATATATAAACTTTGGTACAAGGCATTTTGCAGCTCAAAAGTAAGCCTAATACAATCTTAAAATCCACAAAATAGAGGATTGCAAGCCTGAGCAAATACAAAAAGTCTGTTTACAAAAAGTCATCTTCTACCATGTGCCCAGAACAACATGTTGAATTATGAAAGGAAAGAATGATCAAAACAGAGCCACACATTTACAAGGAGAAGTTGAACCCCAATTTACAAGGAGAAGCTGTACGTTGCAAAAAGATGACCAAAATAGACCCACACATCAGACCAAAAAAAAAAAAACAGAGCCACACATTGTAATTTGAAATCAAGTCTGCTTTGGCTTTGGCTTAGTTAATTAAAATAACACTATAGGTGGCATTAATACATTAATCGGAGTGAGCTTGGATTAAAATGGATCTGTTTATTTCTCTCTCTCAAAAAAAAAAACACATTAATCGGAGAACTCCGAATTAATTGTTTTGAAAAGTAATTAACACTAATATAACTCATATTTATTCCTACTAAGCACTCCAAATGAACTCCTAAACTCTTCTCCAGATACCTATGCGTGCGCGTACTGGCAATCTTCAACACTTGAACTGAAAGGAAGCGTTCAGCTACAACTACTTTTCTCCTAATTTTGTTGCTGCAGCTAAATATCAAAGTAAATAAATTAATACTCGTTAGTTGCAACGAGAAAATAATTATAAAACGAAATTAATGATGAGAGAGAAAGAGTACCGCCACGAGCTTATCTATTAAGCATATGCTAGCTTTAGTTGTTGCTTGATCAAAGCTATCCTCACATAAAGCCAATCATTTAAATCATTGAAGAACTTGAAGTATGCGTATCTCCATGGCCTGTTGAATATCAAAGTGCCGCAAACTCCCCAAAATCCAGCAGCAAACCCAATCCCTATACTGATGTAAAATCCCAATGTTATAAACTCATCCTTATCCTCTTTATTGCTCAAGTCAGTTTGCTCATTTTGATCTCCACACATCTTTTTAAGTGGAGGTCCACAGAGTTGAGGATTTTCAGCATAATCAAGGGGATCAAAGCTTTGGAGCTGAGTGCCTGTTGGTATTTTGCCAGACAAGTTGTTATATGACAAGTCCAAGAAACTAAGACGATCTATCCGAGCAAGGCTTGTCGGAATTCTTCCATCTATTTGGTTTCTTGACAAATCAAGAGAATCCAATGACTGCAAGTTTCCAATCCCTGGAGTTACTTGACCTGTTAAAAGGTTTCTTGAAAGGTTTAAAGAAACCAACTCAACAAGATGAGTGATTTCACATGGAATCTCCCCTGTTAATCTATTGCTTGAGAGATCAATTCTCTTCACAAGTCCCAAAGTGCTTTTGTATGTCTGCATTCTTCCTTTCCATATGAAGCTTGCATCATCCTCATAATTAGCATAAGCATCTGTGTTATTACCCATAAATCTGTAATAAGAATGTGTGCTGGATAGACTTGGATTTCCTTTTTGAGTCAGAGTAGTCAAATTGTTGAGGCATTTGGGTATGCTTCCAGAGATGTTGTTCATAGAGAAATCCATAATTTGAATGTGTGTTAGATGGCATAATTCTGAGGGCATGCTTCCATTGAAGTGATTGGTGGAAAGCATCAGGATAACCAAATTCTCGAAGCTCACACCTAACCATGTAGGTATTGGTCCTGATAATTTATTATATCCCAGATCAATAACTTCTAAACTTGTGCAGTTCTTCAACGATGAAGGCAATTCTCCAACAAATCGGTTGCTTCTTAATTTCAAAGTTTGCATTTGAAATAAAGAGCCTATTGTCATGGGAATTTTTCCGGAAAAAGCGTTGTAACTCAAATCAAGCATGACTAGAGTCTCCAAATGGCTCCAGCAATCCGGAAGTTCTCCATAAAAACTGTTGCTTGAAAGATTAAGATATGTTAAACCCTTTTCCTCAAAAAAAAGAGATGTTAAACTCATATCTGCACTTGCACATAGGAAAGAAAGCGGCCCTGAAATGTTATTATTAGAGAGATCCAGATATGAGGCTTGTGATAGAATTGAGGGAATTGGACCTTCTATTTGGTTCGAACTTAAATGTAGTTCTGCGTAAAATGGAAATTCCGCTGTCAAATTTGTAAATATTCCTCTGATCAGGTTCTGTGAGAGATTAATAATGTATGCATCACGAAAATTACTCCAAAACCAACTTGGAAGGATATCAGAAATTCCAGCATTCGAAATATCCAAAACCAGCGAGAAAGAATCATTTTGAGTTTGAAGCCATTTTGGGAAAAGAGGACCGACCTTGCAGGACGCCAAATTTATATAATCCAACTTGAAGGGAGGAACCCAATCAGAATGAAAATTTAAAACTAGTGAGTTAGAGGATAAATCCAAAAAATTTAATTTGGAGAGTTTTGAGAAATGAGTTTCTGAAACCACCCCTTCCAAAGAGTTCATGCTGAAATCGATTCTCCATAGTTGCGACATTTGCCCAATACTTTCAGGTAAGTTTCCGCTTAATTGATTGGCACTAAGATTCAAGAATTCCAAAGATGAGAAGCTTGTAAGATTGTTTAATGACCCCGCAAGAACATTCTCAGAGAGGTCCAATTCCTCTAATGAGTTTTGAGCACATCTAGGCAATAGTTGAGATAATTGTCCATTCAGATGATTTCTTTGAAGCAACAATGTTTTCAAATTACACAGCCTTGCAAACGAATTTGGATTCGCTCCTTCAATATGGTTATCAGAGAGATCCAGATCCACAAGAGAGCTCATGTTTCCAATGAAATCGGGAATGAAACCATATAGATTATTGTTGGAGAGTTCAAGAGTAGCAACGCTTGTACTGTAGTTGGACAACCAAAGAAATATTGAAGAAGTGAAATGGTTGTCAGAGAGGGAAACATACGCAAGAGATGTAGAAGAATTTGTTTCGTAAAGAATTGGAGTAGGAGGAGGAGGAAGACTACAGTTCATCAAGTACAAGTCTACTAGTTTAGGGAGCTTATTAAGTACTGCTTTTGGCCAATCGAAAACAGTACTGAGATTGGCTCCGGTTAGATCCAAATACGTTAAAGAAGAAAGAGCAGGGAGCCAATTGAGATTTTCTGCTTGAAGCTGATTATCGGCGAGGTCGAGATATTGCAATTGCGTGAGGTTTCCAAAGAAACTGGGAATTTGACCACCCAAATTACAGGAACTGAGACTGAGGTACCTTAGATTAGTTAGAGAACCAATGAAATCTGGAATTTGACTCCCATTGAAATCAATCGATGCAAGGTCCAAAACAGTATTGAGATTGCTTAGGTCCAAATCCGTTAAAGAAGAAAGAGCGGGGGGCCAATTGAGATTTTCTAGTTGAAGCTGATTATTGCTGAGGTCGAGATGTTGCAATTGCGCGAGGTTTCCAAACGAACTTGGAATTGGACCCACCAAATTACATGAAGAGAGTCTGAGGTTTCTTAGATTGGTTAGAGAACCAATGAAATCAGGAATTTGGCTCTCATTGAAATTAATGGATGCAAGGCCCAAATCCGTTAAAGAAGAAAGAGCAGGGAGCCAATTGAGATTTTCTGGTTGAAGCTGATTATAGCTGAGGTCGAGATGTTGCAATTGCGTGAGGTTTCCAAACGAACTTGGAATTTGACCAACCAAATTACAGGAATGGAGACTGAGGTACCTTAGATTGGTTAGAGAACCAATGAAATCAGGAATTTGGCTCTCATTGAAATCAATGGATGCAAGGTGCAAATATTGTAAATGCTGCAACTCAATCAGTTTAGGACTAATCATCTTACCTTGGAAAGATCGAATATCAGGTTCAAACATCTCGTCAAGGAAAAAACATGCAAGATCAAGTTGAATGACATGGCCAGTTTGGTTGCTACAATAGACTCCTTTCCATCTGCAACAATCTTGTTTTTCGGCTTCTGAACCCCAAGTTGAGAGTTTATTGAACTCATCCACCTCACTGTCATCCACCAGGCCACGTTTGAATGCAAGTAGTGCTTGCCTTTCCCTCTCTATGCACCTCACTGTCACTTTAGTATCTCTGAGGCTGTGGCTGTGGTTGTGGCTATGGCCAACTTCTCCTCCTTTTACGTTTTGTAGCAAAAGGATCGATAATGCAAGAAAGAGTTTCAAGCACCTTCCGTCGCCCTTCACGTTTATTGATCAAAAGCACATGCACATGCAAAAACACTGCAAGTGTATATTGATATATATAGGAAAAAAGGAAGAAAGATTTTACAAAGAAAAACACGGTTTAGCAAAAACAGTGCTACACATTCATATAATACAATGCATAATTAATGTTATGGAAAACACACGTCAATCACAATGAGATTAGAATGTCAAGGTGCAATTCTAAGTTCTTACAAATAAGAATACAAATCATTTGCTAAAGAAAATTCCTAATACTCTAATTGTTCTTACAATTATAAATATTATGGAGGTAATTAAATTAAGTACACTCTAATATTGTTCCATCATAACTTATAGAAACCAAATTAATTATGATGCATGAGCTAAAAAGTAAGATGCAGGAATAACAATTACCAATACTTAAATTAATATTCCACTACTTTAATTCTCAACAGCAACCAAATTGATTTTTGTCAATTGTATCCATGTTTTTTTTTTGTTTCCCTATTGTTCGTTCTTTGAAGGGTTCCGCTTCTTATCACCCTGTTATTTTAATTTTAATTTTTTGTTTCTTAATGTTATACGAAGTTTAGGTTTTTTCTACTTAAGAATCGAGGTTGGGTCCAATAAAAAATAAGAATCTAGGGTGACATCTTGTAACCTGTAATGAGGAGAACTCTCTAGTTATAATTTATAAAAAAAGAGCTCTTAGATATAGGTCCAATTTCATTTATGTCATCATAAGTGGACTATACCAAATTTTCTTAAAAAAAGTTGAAACGTTGGGCAGGGAGCTTGCTGTGGACAGCTATCTTCAAGTAGACTTTGAAGTCCTCGTATGCAAACTCATGATGACTGACTCACACAAAAAGACTATCAAGTCTTTTCAATTTTTTTGGTTCCACAAAAAGACTGTTAAGTCTACATATTTGGGTGTAAACTAGACTTTTAAGTCTTTGCATATCCATATTTAACTCAAACGTCAACAAATGGTAATTTCTTTTTTTCCTTTTGCTTTTTCAATTGCTCAATTACTTTAATTTACCATTTTTATGTTTTTTCTTTCTTTGAAAATCCTACTGGTTGTAGAAACAAAGCTCCGGAAAATTGTTTTACCACTTGCTAATTTCCCCGAACTCGGAAGGCCAAGAAGCTGCTTGGGAATCTCTTTGGAAAGTGTGCCATTTTATTGTTTTCAAATGAAAGATTGAAAAGTGAATATGAGGGACACGGGTGAACAAAAGGAAGAGAGGCTCCCCACTTTAATTCATGTCACTACGTGGAAAAAGGTAATTGAAGAAAAATTTGTCGGTGGTCCAAGTAAACAAGTAATAATAAATCAATGAATATTGGAGAAATTAATGGACGAGATCAAAGACTTGTGATTTAGATTTGATATGGTGATTTGCCTCTGACTTGCAGGTATTGACTCGACTTGACTTGGCTAGATGCCTTCTCGTGTCCACTCAACCATTGGCTTTGCATCCCATACCCCTAGGCACAAGTTACAAATATTTTCGTGCAAACGTGGACTTGACTTAAGTGAATCATCTCTACTCAACCATTATTATAATACCTATATATTTATTGATACTAATAAATGAATATTGGGTTTTTATTCAACAACTATAATACAAGAGTTTCTCAAAACACTTTGGTTATTGATCGAGTCTATTTTGAAATGCCCCTATAATTTAAATTGATATTAGATGGGGTCTTACGATTACACAAGAAAGTTTCTTGTATTATAGTTATGATCACGAAACACTTAATTATATTTACTGTTGGATAACTGATCATACACTTAATTATATTTACTGTTATATTTCTTTGAAGGGTTTTGCTTCTTATCACCTTGTTATTTTAATTTTAATTTTTTGTTTCTTAATGTTATACAAAATTTAGGTTTTTTCTACTTAAGAGTCCAGGGTGTTTCCCACAAAAAATAAGAATCTAGGGTGACATATTGTAACATGTAATAAGGAGAACTCTCTAGTTATAATTTACAAAAAGGAGCTCTTTGATATAGGTCCAATTTCACTTATGTCATTAGAAGTGGACTATACCAAATTTTCTATAAAGAAGAAGAAAAAAACTATACAACGTACACATTAGGTTTAATTCATGGCGCATTGATTCACTGGAGCACTGTAGAATTTTCAAAGACTTTTAAGTCTCCACAGCCATATGTAACTCGCACGTCAAGTAGGTGTTGGCTGTCCGATTAGACTAGTTAGAAATGATGAAGAGTTTGCAGAGAAAGATCTACTAAGATTTCTTTTGCTGGAAAAAGGAGGATGATAGATGTAGTGTTCATACTACTATTTTTAATTTCAATAAAATAAAAATACTATTTTGGTTAATTTTTTAATATAAAAAGAATTGTGTAAGCTCGGTGACATAGCATACTGTTTTGCTTAATAGTGACATAGCTCAATGATGCTCTCATACCATGCCATGTGGACAACCACCCTGTATATGTAGGTTCAATTTCAAATACACATGAATGTATCATTCAAAAGGAAAAACATTTTTTGTAACGGGAATAACACTATATTGCTATCTCTACAATAATACTTGAAAAAATTAGAGATATTTACCAATTCTTAGCACTAAAACTATAAATAAACCCCACACCATTTAATTTTTATAAATAAACCCAAAAAATGACAGTCGGATCTATTGAATTTAATTTTGATTATTAAATTACTTTGATACCCTATTGAGTGTTTTGGGCTTTTTATGAGGTTTTTGGGTTTGGTTTGTTTTAAGAAATCAATGATAATTTTGTAATTTAAAAGAAGTTAAAAGCCTTTTTGTTATGTTGTAAATGAGCTTTGGGTGTGTTTTAAGTCCATTTCATATAGGGTTTTTTTATAATTTGAGTTCTTATATTGGGTATAATAGTGAATCTCCCAAAAAATTATCCTAGGTGGTTTGAAACATTTACTAGTATACCTTGTGATTAGTGTGGCAAACAAGTTTAAGGGGAAACATTTCAAGATGGAGTAATATTTTTTTTTTTAGGGTTAAATAAATTTTTTTTAGATGCAAAGGAAATTACTAACACAATCAATGTGGGATATGTGAATACACATATTTCTCCGGTCAATAAAAAATGACACGTGAAAAAGAGATACTCCTTAAATCAACTAATTATCTTAATTAAATTTTATTGAGCATTTTGTCCATCTTAGTAATTTATAACGTTGGGCAGGGAGCTTGCTGTGGACGGCTATCATCAAGTAGACTTTGAAGTCTTTGTATGCAAACTCATGATGACTGACTCACACAAAAAGACTGTAAAGTCTTTTTGATTTTTGGTTCCACAAAAAGACTATTAAGTCTACATACTCAAGTGTAAACTAGACTTTTAAGTCTTTGCACATGCGCATTTAATTCATGTCACTATGTGGAAAAAGATAAATGAAGACTTGTGACTATACGGTGATTTGCCTTTTAATGCATGCTCCAACTAACTTGCAGGTATTGACTTGACTTGACATGGTAAGGTGCGTATCCACTCAATCAATGGCTTTGCATCCCATCCCCTGGGCACAAGTTACAAATATCTTCTTGCAAATGTGAACTTGACTTAAGCGAAACATTTGGAAATATCTCTACTCAACCTAATATTAATATAATACCTATATATTTATTGATACTAATAAATGAATATTGGGTTTTTATTCAACAACTGTAATATGAGAGTTTGGTTATTGACCAAGTCTATTTTGAAATGCCCCTATAATTTAGGTTAAACATAGGGTCTTACAATTACACACGAAAGTTTCTCTTATTATAGTGATGATCACGAAACACTTAAGTATATTTAGTGTTGGATATCTGATCATAGAGTTTCGAAGCAGCTTCCTTCATTTTGCATTCAGATTCTTTGATGTTGAATTTTTGGATCTGCCCGGTGGGTCCCACTCTAACAACATCGATACTGCCCCACTTTACCACCTGCCCAATTGCCGAGGTGTGGGGTTTTACCACAAAAGGCCTCGATATTAGTTAGAGTGGGGTAATTCTATTTAAACCCATTTCATTTCTTTCACCCAACCAATGTGGGATTCCAACACTCCCCCTCACGTGTAACCTCTTTTTAGTGGTTCACACGTGAAGATCCACACATCGGCAATTGAAACTCAGAGGTCGGCTCTCGTTGGGCCCACTTGTTTTCAATGGAACTCAGAGGTCGGCTCTTTTCAAACTTCGTTGGCCTTCCGACTTGTTTCTCTTTTTTTTTCTTTTTTTTTTAAATTTTACGGGCCTCGCCTCTCAATACCATGTTGAATTTTGGATCTGCCCGTTGGGTCCCACTCTAACAACATCGAGACTGTCCCCACTTTACCACCTGCCCAATCCGTCAAGTGTGGGGTTTTACCACAAAAGGCCTCGATATTAGTTAGAGTGGGGTAATTCTATTTAAACCCATTTCATTTCTTTCACCCAACCAATGTGGGATTCCAACACTCCCCCTCACGTGTAACCTCTTTTTAGTGGTTCACACGTGAAGATCCACACATCGGTAATTGAAACTCAGAGGTCGGCTCTCGTTGGGCCCACTTGTTTTCAATGGAACTCAGAGGTCGGCTCTTTTCAAGCTTCGTTGGCCTTCCGACTTGTTTCTTTTTTTTTTCCTTTTTTTTTTTTTTTTTTTTTTTTTTTGGGTACGGGCCTCGGCCCTGATACCATGTTGAGAGTTTTGATTATTATTCAGATTTCTTGTAGGAGAAGTATTTGAGAAAATGCAGGAGAGAAAACAGATTTTTCGTGAGTGTAAGAGAGAGAGAATATGACTCAGCTCCAATAGCAATAGATTGCAACGTACACACTCAATTTCGTTTCTAACAGAAACATTCCTTTTGTACAGCTAAGAATATGATCTCAGCCTTACAATTTAGTGTCAGCAATCTGAGCTGCACACTTGGCATGAGCTAGGACTTATGAGACCTACACTCTAGAATAAAATCTAAGCCTTACATCTGTCAACTAAGGATTTAAACCAGGAAACAGATTTACATTTCAACATTCCCTTCTAAATTGTTAACTGGTTTAACACCAAGTAATCCTCTCAAATAGTTGAAACGATCTTTAGGTAGAGCTTTAGTGAAAATGTCAGCCACTTGTTCTTCAGACTTGCAGTATCTCAAGTCCACTACACCATCCTGCAAAGCATCTCTAATGAAATGGTACCTGCGGTTGATGTGCTTAGTTTTCTGATGGAAAACTGGGTTCCTTGTCATGGCAATGGCAGAGGTATTATCTACCATTAATGGAGTTGCCTCAGTCTGCATTTCTCCAAAGTCTTCAAGCACGAATCTCAGCCATATAGCTTGTGTGGTAGCCTCACTTGCACTGACATATTCAGCTTCAGCCTAGAGAGAGCTACACTATGTTGTTTGACTGATGCCCAAGAGAATGCTCCACTGCCAAAAGAGAAAGCATAACCTGAAGTGCTTCTCATATCATCTTGACTTCCACTCCAATCACTATCACAGTACCCAATTAGAACAGCCTCCTTTCCCTTCTGATATTCTATACCAAAATCAATTGTGCCTTGGATATACCTCAGCACCCTCTTAGCTGTTCCATGGTGTTTCTTAGTTGGACAATGCATGAACCTAGCTAATAAGCTAGCAGCAAACATAATGTCAGGTCTTGTAGCTGTCAAATACAAAAGACTACCTACAATCTGCCTGACTCATTCTCATCTGAGGATCACTTCCATCATCCTTGCACAATTTTTCACTTGCCACAAGAGGAGTACTAACTGGCTTACATTGTTTCAAACCAAACTTGTTCAGCAAAGTCAGAGCATACTTCTTTTGATTTATAAAAATGCAGGATTCAGTTTGAATCACTGCCATACCAAGGAAATGATATAAAAGACCTAAGTCAGTCATTTCATACCTTCTCATCATTTCAGATTTGAACTCTGCAATCAATTCCCCACTGCTTCCTGTATACACAATGTCATCAACATAGATTGAGACAATTAGAGTTCCTGAGTCTTCCTTAGTCTTGCAGTACAATGTAGCCTCGCTTGTGCTTCTGACATAACCACAGCTAACAAGATAAGCATTTATTTCTTCATACCAAGCTCTCGGAGCCTGTTTTAAACCATACAAGGCTTTCTTCAGTTTGTACACCTTGTCTTCATAGTTTGTAGTCACAAATCCATACGGTTGATCTACATAAACCTCCTCCTTAAGCACACCATTTAGGAATGCAGACTTGACATCTAATTGGTATAGCTTCCACCCCTTTTGAGCTGCCAAAGCAATGAGAGTTCTAATTGTGTCAAGTCTGGCCACAGGAGCAAAAGTCTCATTGAAGTCAATTCCAGGCTTTTGTGCATAGCCTTTGACCACCAACCTAGCTTTATGCTTCTGTATTGAGCCATCAAGGTTCAATTTGGTTTTATAAACCCATTTCACACCTATCACAGGTTTGTCACTTGGTCTGTCAACTAGCTGCCAAGTTTCATTCTTCTCAATCATTTCCATTTCTGTTTCCATTGCCTTTTGCCAAGCCTTATCCTTTGAAGCTTCTGCAAAATTCTCTGGCTCAATGATGCTCATATTGCATCTAGCATAGATCTCAGTGATGTCTCTAAGCTTCACAGGTGTAGAACTTGGAGAATCACTTGATGAACCAGCATTAGCAGCAGCTCTGGTCACCTCCATGGGGCTGGAGATATTGTCTATCATTGTTTCTTCATCTTCCTCTTCAGAGCTTCTGAGAGTATCTTCAACCTCCATTGGGATAGGGATAGAAACAACAGTTTGCTTGTTCCAATCCCATACTGAGTTCTCATCAAAGATCACACTTCTAGATGTAGTGACCTTGTTGGTTTGCAAATTGTATACTCTGTACCCCTTTTCACATTTGCCATAACCAACAAAAATGCACTTCACAGCTGCATCTTCCAGTTTAGATCTCAATTGATTTGGCACATGACAGAAAAAAGACAGAACCAAACACTCTAAAGTGCTTCACTCCTGGCTTTCTGCCACTGAAACCTTCAAAAGGAGTTAGATTATCCAAGGATTTCGTAGGGCATCTGTTCAGAATAGACAGCTGTATTCATCGCCTCTCCCCAGAAGTTATATGGTAGTTTCTTCTCATTCATCATAGCTTTGCTCATCTCTACAATGGTCCTGTTCTTCCTCTCAGCAACTCCATTTTGCTGAGGTGAATAGGCCACTGTGAGTTGTCTTTCCAAGCCAATTTCCTCACAAAACTGCAGAAATTCAGTGGAAGTATATTCTCCACCTCTGTCACTTCTAAGTTTCTTGATTTTGTAGCCGCTTTGTAATTCCACCATAGCCTTAAATTTCTTGAAGATATTAAACACTTCTGACTTGAATTGCATGAAATACACCCAGCACATTCTAGTGCAGTCATCAATGAAGGTCAAGAAGTATTTGTTTCCACCTATTGTGGTAGTCTGCATTGGTCCACAGACATCTGAATGAATTAGTTCCAGAGGAACACTAGCTCTCCAAGTTTTCTCTTTACTAAAAACCTCCCTGTGAGATTTGCTAATTGCACAGGCTGGACAGATTCTGTTTGCACTACCAATTTCAGGCAATCCATAGACAAGCTCATGTTGTTGTAACAACTTCAAACTCTGCAAATTCAAATGACCAAACCTCCTATGCCAGCACCAAGTGGATTCTTCAATTGTTGCTTTCATAGCCACAGAGTTTGCATATTTTAATGAGAGTGGGAAACATCTGTTTCCTGTCATGGAAACCTTTGCCACCAGATTTTCCATTGACCTATCATCAAATATTTCCACCATTGAATTTCCAAAAACTAGGAAATAGATTTACATTTCAACATTTGATTTGATTTGTTTTGTTGCTCGTTAAATGATTAGTATATGAATTACTCGGTCCCGTTCTTCTGGACTCCTTTTCAACGCTATATATATATATATTTAGGCAAAGGTCCCGACACACTAGTGTTTGATTTTAGCATACCAAAATATGTCATAATTTCAAGAAAATGATCATGATACCTATCCCAAAGTGTTTAATACTTCCAAGCTATGCCAATTCTCTTTTTGGTTTTTTTGAGAAAATTGGTGTGTCGGCACCTTACGTTGTGTTATAAGCATGAATTTGTAGCTGGAGTGGAGGGAATGCAAAGGGAAAATTGCTTTGTTGTGCTGCCTCACCGGCGGAAGGGTGATCTTTTTGGAGCGCACCAGGCACTCTGTTTGTGCATCTGGCTGGCTAGTTTACAATGATTTCCTTCAAGTGACAAATCAAGACGTGGTTTTCCATTTCGTTCTGTGGATCATCCGGGAGTATAAGTGGTGAAACATAATTGCCTTCATTGCTCTTGTGGTTTCTTCCTTTCCTCAACCTATCAAGCTGTCCATGGAGCACACACACTTGTGCTTTACTTTCAGATGAGACAGCCTTGTGTATATTGCAGTAATCGGCTACACTTTCTTATTGAAACTCATTCGATTTATATATGTGAATTACAAAAGAACCTATAATGAACAAGAGAAATAATACCTCCTCTCAAACAAGAGAAATAAATAGATAAAGAAGATATATAAATGGATTTAAAGTATCTCTTTGAAGCATGATTAAAAGCCCATAACATGTCAAGAAGCTCAGTGTGTGTAAAAGGACATAAAAGGATATAAATAATATTGTATATGAAAAGAATAAAAAGCAAGATCACTCCTAATACTGGATCAATGAGAGAGAGAGAGAGAGAGTAAATGCTGATAAGTGACTCTCTATGCAAAAGTTTAAACCCCTGGGAAATAATTGGCTCAGTATCATTTATCAAGAAAGTTAGACCCAGGATTGACTAATAAGCAGTATTATACACTCTGTCTTCTCATCATCAGGAAGATATTTGAGTAGAAAGACCTCTTCTGGATTAGTATTGAACAACATGTGTACGGCCTTCAAAACTTGCAATCTACTGAGGTTCGGTATCTTTGAGACCACTGCAAGTACATCCTCTCCTCTGAGTTGCGGTTTCATTTGACTTGCCGAAAACTTCTTTCGTGAGTCTGCCGCCTCACCAATTGCTTGTGCCAATGGATCTTTTTTCGCTTTCTTATTTGGATGCAAGCTGGAAGTTGAAGTTGATGGATGTGTCGAAGTATGCGAGTTGGGAATGAAATTCTCATCATTTTCTTGTTTAACCTCCATATTTACTTCAGCACAAAAACAGAGAGAAAGTAAAGCATAAAAAACATCCACTAAAGCAGCAAAGAAGTGCATTAACTGCTGACTATTACAACCACAAGGACACAAGATATGTTGGAGTTCATAATCACATGTAGAAGCAGTTTCATTTTTATTATACAGAAGATGTGGGAATATTGTGAATATTTAATTGGCTTTTTATCACAAATGGTCCTTGACGTTTACGAAATTATCACGAATGGTCCTTGAGGTTTTTTTGTGACACTAATAGTCCTTAACGTATGGACTTTTTATCACAAATGGTCCCTACCGTCAAAAATTCTGTTAAGTGTATGATGTGGAAGATAAGTGGAGCCCACATGTCCAATCACATCGTGACATTTGGATTAAATAAATAAATAAATATTTTTTTTGATGAAAATCCATTAAAAACCATTTAGCCTCTCTCTCTCTCTCTCTCTCTACGTGGCTCACCGAGAGAATAAGAAATTGTTCTCGGAGCTTGTCATGTGCTTCTTCTACATGTCTGAACTGCTCCTTCTTCCATTTTAGCTGATCTTGAACCTTCTGATTGTCCTCCTCTAGTTTGAGTATCACATCATCTCTCTCTCTTAGTTCTTTGGGTGCATTAGCTTTCTTCTCTGCTTCAGAAAATTTCTTCTGTGAAATTGATAGACGGCCTTTAAGGCCTTCAATCTCTTCTCTATATGCACAGATTGTTTTCTCTTGATCCATTTTCTTCTCATTTGCTTCAATTTCTCTACAATTCATCCCAGGCTTTTCTTGGTCTTTGTCTATTTGAAGAGGATGATGAACTTAAGCTTGAACTTGGTCTTCAGGATTGAAAAACTTGAAGAGTAGAGAGTGAGAGAGAGAGAGAGAGAGAGAGAGAGAGAGAGAGAGAGAGAGAGAGAGAGAGAGAGAGAGAGAGAGAGAGAGAGAGAGAGAGAGAGAGAGAGAGAGAGAGAGAGGCTAAATGGTTTTTTAATGGATTTTCATAAAAAAAATATATTTATTTATTTATTTAATCCCAAATGTCACGATGTGATTGGACATGTGGGCTCCACTTATCTTCCACATCATACACTTAACAGAATTTTTGACGGTAGGGACCATTTGTGATAAAAAGTCCAAACGTTAAGGACTATTAGTGTCACAAAAAAACCTCAAGGACCATTCGTGATAATTTTGCAAACGTCAAGGACCATTTGTGATAAAAAGCCTATTTAATTTTGTTAAGTTTTCGAATCACTCCGGAAAATATCAAATTCAAAGGCATCTCCCTATTGAAAATAGGAAAATTCATCACTCAAACTGTTGCAGTCACACTTAAAATAAATTTTAACCACCCCATCTCATTAGTTGA
This sequence comes from Prunus fruticosa, assembly GCA_018703695.1. Classification (NCBI taxonomy): domain Eukaryota; kingdom Viridiplantae; phylum Streptophyta; class Magnoliopsida; order Rosales; family Rosaceae; genus Prunus; species Prunus fruticosa. Next base: position 27,074,374 of record CM031918.1, on the reverse strand, counting down.
CTAAAAGAATACATATATGATCTATGCATTCGGTGCTAGTTGCTAACTTCAAGTTTATTACTCCAAATTTTAACCACCCCATCTCAATAAAAACCCACAAATTTTCTTACCAGCTGCACACAAAAAGCAATTCAAGGGACAATTCTTTTACAGTATTAAGCTGAATCAGTTCCTGCAGTCAACTCGGAGGTCCTTTAGATAAAAAATATACTTAAGCCTGGAACTAGTAAAATTATTTTGAAGCTTATGGTGCTCGCTACATCGTCTTTATTTAACTTGTATCTTTGAAAATATATAACATTACATAGAATTCTATTTATCATCCAGAACAAGGCAAACGTAAAAAGATTCCTCCAAGATCTCAGAACAAAAATCACACTTCAGATCACCATCTTGTAGTGCAAGTGTTTATGACCTGGGAGTGATAAGTGGAAGTGGAAAATCATAAGACAGAGGAACAGAAACCAATGAGAGGATATAAATGAAGAACAACTGACTAAACAAATGGAAACAAATGGAAACAAATGGAAACCAATGAGAGGATAATCAATGGATTAGAAATGAAAGTTGAAGACAGGGTTTAACAAAGCTGAAAAGGACCAAAAACACATATAAACTAAAGCAAGCTCAACATTAGACTGACTTGTACCTGGCTCTTTCAATGGGATGCCCAAATGCATGCAACCGGTGAGCTTAACGACCTAGGCAAGTCGGGCCATTCGCTTTCTCAGCTCTATAAAAAACTTCTCAAAGCTCTTTGTCTGGGCCAGAGGAGGCTGATTAAGCTGTGGAGGACTTGGCTCCGAAGCAGGTGCAGGAGGAGGGGCAAATGCAACAACAGATTCTTCACTTGTTTCATCTGTCTCATCATTATGAAACATCATCTTGTTGATAGGTGGCATAGGTTGTTTAAGCTGATTGTAGGATCAATTTGCACTTTAGACGCCATGGCAAACCTAGTGATCAACGACCCAAAAGGCAAACCTAGTGATCAACGACGCAAAAGGCAGGGAATGAGTTTCGTAGTAGTCGTCTGGGGTTGCAGCCAGACAGATGGCTCGGAAAATGTAGGCGGGCAGATCAATGGATACATTATTATTCCCAGTGGCATAAAGGAGGCTTGCTCTATCAAAATCAATTAAGCTACTGTCAAGGAGACGTTCTTCAAGGTCGATTTCAGCACTCACTATTGTGTTAAGTATTCTGTAAAACTTAGTCAGATTGCGATGGCTTATTAAAATCTCAGATTGATTTGCAATAGCAGAAAGCTGGCTGTGATCTTCATTCGCATTCATTAACTTTGCGAGGGCAAAAACTGCAAGTAGAAACAGAGGCTTAGCTATGATATGCTGATTGCTTAATTACTATTTATTGACAAAGAATGATTAATCCAGTACCCACGTAACATTATTAACTCAGTCATGAGTTCTCAAAGTTAAGGCTCTAATAATATAACAAATTAACAATAATATGATCTAAAATAGCCCAACTCTGGGGGCAACCCGCTTTGATACCATGTAGGAAGTTAAGGTTCCACCCCAAAACCAATTAGCAATAAGGGGAGTAATCCAACTCTTTATAAACCTTAATTTGGTTTCTCAACTTTTCAATGTGGGACTTTTTATCTTCACATTCTCACAACAATATTTCTATTTTCGATGTGAGATTATACTCTCAACAAAAGCATGGGCTAAATACGAAAAACAGAGGACAAGACATCCCCACACATAACGCATGCTTAATTAAGTTGCTTTTTTTCGTTTTGTTGTTTCTCAATGGGACTTGCCTTTCTCGTTTTTAACATTTTGTGTTAGCTTGTTATATTTCCAGTAATATAAGGAACATGAGACGCAATCTACCAAAGCATCAAATCAAGTACACACTCAAAGGTACTTCATCAATAAATAAAAAGAAAACTATCACACACTCGAAAAAAGATTGGGGCTCTTGGAACTTTTTCAATTTTGTTTTCTCTGACTTCATCTCTTTTGTTACATGATAAATCATTTAAATAAATTTTTTGTTTTTTTTTTTTTTACACAAGCAATATTGAAAGAGGGGGGAATCAAATCTAAGACCTCGGTTGCAAAATTCAGAGTTTCACTTTAGTCCATACAATTCTTGCCATTTACGTTTTGTAATTCAATAGTTATTGTAATTTGAGGGTAATGACTTAATCTCGTCACCTTTTACCATTAAGAATGGACACTTACTATATTTGGAATGGCAATGTCTCGATATTTTGAACCGTACAAACAACGGAACGGGATAGAAATGTCTTGATATATATTTGGGATGATAATGTCTCGATATTGTGACATCTCTTCTAAAAAAGAAATTAAATGGAGAAGAATCAAATCTTATTATCCCTAAATAAAATAATAATTTAAAAAAAACCAATACAAATAATTAAAACTCCTTTCAATAAATTTTTTTTAAAAAAACCTATAGAAACTCTTCGTATCAAATAGGTATATTGACTTGTTAGCAAATGAATAGGTCATTATAATCATTAAGCTCATTACTCTTTGTTTATTAAATCTTAATCTTGTAAAGTTGTTGGAGGAGCTTCCAAGTTTTGTATCACCCAGTGAATAAACAAGATATAATTTTATGCATTAAAATGAAATAGTCTACTGTATAATGAGTCCAAATTTGAGGACAATAGTAAGGTGTACATGTATAGCATTTTTAATAAGAGAAAGCATGTCTCATCCACTTGGACTGAACTTTCCAGGGTTGACAAGAGTTTGTAGCAATTTTATATTAAAATTACATAGGCTTGTTTTGCTTGTTTTCCTTGCATAAATAGTAGAATCTTTGACATTATTCTGTTTTCATGACTTTCAGGCATATGCCAAACAAAATTGATGCTTTAATTGGGGCAGATGGTTTTATTGCTGAGAATTCTGCAATCAAATGTGAACTAATATATGAAAAACAATGTTTGTTACTAGCACATTCTACATATTTTGTTTTCAGTGAGTGTGTCAATATAGAACAATTCGAGGTTGGTAGGTGACCCATTTTGTGTAATATTAGTTTTCTTTTGGGAAGACACCAATTTCTTAATCTTATTTTGCGCGTTGTTTTCTAGAGTAGTACTAAAGACACCAATTTTTAAGTATCAACTAATATATGACAATATCTTATTTACTGTGAATAAATAAGTTCTAAAGTGAACTCAGACATGAAACAAATGAAACACTGCCACATCAGTTGATATATCTTAAAAGTTAATTTCTCTAATACTATTTCTCAAAACTATACACACAATTTCTAAAAGCGCAAGAGTTGCAATATTATTTATCAGGAATCTACCCTGAGTGTTGATAAGGTGAGGCACATCAACAAAATCAACTCCAATAAAAATAGACACCAATATATCAAAATTGTGGGGGTAAATTACTCAAATGATCCCCAAACTTGTACGCGATTTACATTTTGGGGCCTCAATTAAATTATTCGTTCAAATGGTCCATCAACTCTATATTAATCGCTCCATTGGTCCTATCGTCTAATTTTCTGTTAGATTTAACCAAATTTTAGAGTAAATAATGACCTATTTGCCCTCATATTTAACGGAAATATTGACATAATGTAACGGTAGGACCATTGGAGCGAATAATATAGAGTTAATGGACCATTTGAACGAATAATTTAATTGAGGCCCCAAAATGTAAATCCCGTACAAATTTGGGGACCATTTGAGTAATTAACCCAAACTGTGGTCACTCTCTCACTCTACAAATTTAGAAATGGACATCAAAAAACCACCTCAAGATTTGGGTTCATTCTCAATATGGGCAATTGGGTTTCAATTTCATCATTTTACACCCCATAATTTTCAAATATAGCCAATTTAAGTCTTTTGTTAAGTTGACCGTTTGGTAGACGTTAACTGCTGACATGTCTCCTGTGGGACCCACCCACAAACCAACCAGTTCCTAAAAAATTTATATAAAATGATAAAATAACATAAAATTAAAATAAATAAAAAACCTTAAAAAATCCCAGCCCCTCCGCAGCCCAACAAACCAAGCACCCCTTGATCACCCCCCTCTCGCCCCATGAGAAAAACTTTCTTGGCACGGCGATGCCAAGTCAGTTTTCCGCCTCATTATCCCAAGCCACTAGAATACTGCCACGTGCCAATTTTCTTTAAAAACTTTTAATAATATATTTTAATCAATAAAAGCAACCAAAAAAATAAAATTTCTCTCTCATCCCATCTCTACATCCGTGTCAGCCCTTTTACTAACCAATTAATTTTTTTTTCTTTCCCAAACTCAGTTAATGTTTTACCTTCTTTTCTTTTTTGGCCATTCCTCTTCCGTTTCTTATGCAAAGCCTTCCATTTGTTCAAAATCGTTCCTCCTCTCTTCAATTCCTCTCCTTCCTCTCTTCTATCCATAGAATTTTTTTTATACTTTATCTTTTTAACAAAGTGATTTATTCTATTGCTACAACTAATGACATTTAAAAAAAAAAAATGAAGTAATGCTAATAAAATTTAGTTTGCTGTACAATTTGTTTATGATATATTAATAACTCAAAGAAGAAGTTTTTTTTCTTTTCGCCTAATATCAATAACTCAAAAAAGAAATATGATCTCGAAGTGTAAACAAACAAGTTTGAAGGTTGGATCGTTGAAACTAGTTTCGTAGAATGCGTATGCCATCAAAACAATATATTCACTAACAATTAAGAGTTTATTTATACTTTTATTAAATATAACATAAGATTTTATGGTATCCACTAGTGTAAATATTTTAAATTGACGATAGAATGCAGTCATTGTATTCATATAGGGTCAAGGAGTGTAGCTGTAAAAAATCATCAAAATCAGAGTTGAAATAACCGTGAAATCTTGATTTTTCGTTTATAACCATCGAAATTTTTTGTGATCTCTAAATGTTTTTTTTTTCCGATTTTTGGCGTATATGATCTTGAAGTGTAAACAAACAAGTTTGACGGTTTGATCATTGAAACTAGTTTCGTAGATTGCGTATGCCATCAAAATAATATATTCACTAACAATTAAGAGTTTATTTATACTTTTATTAAATATAACATAAGATTTTGTGGTATCCACTAGTGTAAATATTTTAAATTGAAGATCGAATGCAGTCATTGTATTCATATAAGGTCAAGGAGTGTAGCTGTAAAAAATCATCAAAATCATAGTTGAAATAACTGTTAAATCTTGATTTTTCATTTATAACCGTCGAAATGTTTTGTCCTGTTACTTGATCTCTTAATGTTTATTTTTTCCGACTTTTGGCGTATATGATCTCGAAGTATAAACAAACAAGTTTGATGGTTGGATCGTTGAGTAGCTTTAAATTTGTTTATTTTGTACGTATAACACTTAAGAAATTGAATAGTATATATTTATTAGTAGCTTTAAATTTTTTTAAAGACTTTGCGCGACCAATTTAATATTTCGTCGCGCAAAGTATACTCAAAAAATTTGGGCGGGTAACAAATATGAGAATATTTTTTTAAAAAAATTTTACAATTTTTGCGCGACCAATACATAGTGTTTCGTCGCGCAAAGTATACTCAAAAAATTTGGTAGGTACCAAAAATGGGAATTAAAAAAAAAAAAATTACGTCTTTGCGCGACCAATATATAATGTTTCATTGCGCAAAGTATACTCTAAAAATTTGGGCGGGTACCAAAATGGGATGCGAGAATATTTTGGTTGCACAAAACTTTGAGCGACCAAAAATTCGTCGTGCAAAACCCTAAAAATTTGGCCGGGCACCAAAAATGGGAATTTTTTTTAAGGCTTTGCGTGACCAATATATTATTTCGTCGCGCAAAGTGATACGGTTTTTAAAACCAAAATAACTCCTCCACCATTTTCTCAATGTCTTCTACTCTTACCTCTCTTCTCTCTTTCCCTCTCCCCCAAATCCTACCCTTTCTCTCACACTCACTCCTCTCACTTAATCTCTCATCTCTCTCTTCACTATCTCTCACTCGCACTCACTCTTATATCTCTTTTCATCATCTCTCACTCTCACTCTCACTCACTCTTTCATCTCTCTCTCACTATCTTCTCTAATTCTCTCACACTCACTTCTCCCTCTCATTCTCACTCACTCAAAATCTTGCCAAAATGTATATTCTCTCCAAATTTACAATTTTTTTCATTAATATTTGTTTTTGGAGTTAGTTTTGAGTTTATGTTATTTTTTTGTTATTTGACAATATTTGTTTTTTTGTAGGGAATCGTCAAGACTTTTACGGCTAAAGTTGAGGATGTGGATGCTATCGAAACATATCCTCCGCCACTACCACCACAATAGGCTTATAGATTTTATTATTGTACTTTGTTAATTTATGTGTACATTTTGAATATTATATATATTGGATAATTTGACCACTATTTTTCATATGTCAATTTAAATTAAAGTAATTTTAAAAAATAAAATCATACAATTAAATTAAATTTAAAAAGTAAAAATTTGAAAAAAATTAATATAATGAAATTGATATAAGAGCAATAATAAAACAAAATGTCAAAACAAAATATTTCGTCACGCAAACTATTAAACTAGTTTATTTTAATTAAAAAAATTTTAAAAATTGAATATTTCGTCACGCAAAGATTTGTGAGACATTAGGATTAACTTTCGTCATGCAAAGTAGTTAAGATTCGTCGCGCAAAGTAGTTAATATTCGTCGCGCAAAGTTGTTAGAATTCGTCGCGCAAAGTTGTTATTATTCGTCGTGCAAAATAGCTATGCGCGACAAAGAATATTTTTCGTCGCGCAAACCCTTTCTTCACGATCTTTGCGTGACAAAACTTGTACGACCAAAATTTCGTCGCGCAAAGTTTGCGCGACAAAATTGTACTTTGCGCAACAAACTTATTTCGTCACACAAAGTGTTTTTTGTAGTAGTGTTTACGCTTAAAATGATTGATCAAACTTTGTGCATCCCCTCCTTCAATCAATTCTTCCTTCTTCCTATGCAAATAATTTAAACAATCTTTCTTAGTGAACCCAACATTCTCAGAACCACCAACTTCTTTTGCCAAATACGAATACGACTTTGTTGGCCTTATACCTGCTTCAACCATAGAAGACATAACATTTGCGTGAGCTTTTTGTATCTTTTGACCATATTTGAGAAATTGTCTTTCTTCAAGCTTAGCAAACTCATGATTATGATCTGAATTTATATGACTTATCTTCCACACACCATCATCCATAGTGAATCGAATTAAAATTAAAGCCCTACTACCTATCCTTGTATCCAATTGATGAACTGTCTTCACTTCATAAAGGTCATCATAAAACCCTTGCTTTGAACACAAATAGTCTCGTTGTCGGGAATTGTTTTTTGCATCTCTTCGAATATTTTCTTTATGAATGCTAAATCCTTTCTTCAATGCATAAGAGTTGCACAGATTATATGCTTGAACTTCATTACACACCTCCATTCCCACTTTAATTCGTCACCGTCAGATAAATTTTCCTCTTCATTTATCCAAATCAACAACCTTTTGTATTTCATATAACAAAATAACAAAATTCAAAAGGTAAGAAGAGATATATATATACATAGCATGTAAATTAGCTTTTCACTTACAGGAAATCAAAATTCACATGAAGAGTAAGCAATTTTTACAATAATAGCAACAAAAAAATTACTGATCATATCCTTCTAGGTAATATAAAATTTCAAGAGTTATTTTAAAGATTAAGCAAAGAAAAAAACAAAGGATAACAGGGGGAAGAAAAATAAATATCCCAGAACTGCAAAATCAGTAGTTTACCCACAAATAGAACATGGACAACAATGAAAACCAATAGATTACAATAAAAAAATTTAAACGAAAAAGAAAAATAGAGAAATCAATACCTGGTGTCTGTGTATGAAGGAGTCGCTGTCGTTGAAGAGAAAAAGACGACTTCGAAGAAGGGTTTTTGTGTACAAGAGAAAAGAGGCGGGAATGGGAGGGTATTGTGCAAAAAAGTAGGAAAACAAAAAATTAATTGGGAAGTTAAAGGGCTGGCACAAATGTACAGATTGGATGAGAGAGAAACTCTACTTTTTGGTTGATTTTTTTTATACAAATATATTTTTGAAAGTTTTTAAAAAGATTGGCAAGTGGCAGTATCCTATTGGCTTGGGATAATGAGTTGAAAACTGACCTGGCATCCCCGTGCCAGGAAAGTTTTTCTCCTCGCCCCACACCAACCCCATCCCCTCTCTCTCACTCTAGCGTCAGCTCGTCCCGGTGAAACGCCAAAACCCAATTCCTGTAAGAAAAAAGAAAAAGAAGGAAGATTTTTTTAGAGTAACAAAGCAACACAAATTTCAAATTTCAAATTTCATAATCGAAATAAATAAATAAAATAAATAGTAAATTGAGCTTAGACCCATAAAATTTATTTTAAATCACCTAGAACCCTTTCCTTTAGTTTTCTATTTAAAAAACCCAATTTTTTCAAATAATACTCGATAACTATGATCCAACTAAGCAAGTTACCTAATATAACTCAAAATCTGATTGATTGTATTTTTCGGATTCCAAAACTACCCTTATTTATAAGTTAATATGTTATGAGAGGGTGTAACTAATGACACACGTTGAATTTGAAAAGATCTCCAAATAGTTAATGGATGTAGGAATTAATTTAGAAACTTATTTGAAATTAAATATTAAATTCCATATTAAAGTATTAGTAATCTATTTTTGAATTAATGTTGTTTTCCTTTTATGAATTACAACTAGTAATCTATTTAACTTATTAGTAATTTAAGTTCAATATTAAATTTAGGAATTAATGTTGTTTTCCTTTTATGAATTATACGACTAGTATTCTATTTTATTATAGTTTTATGAATAATAGTGTACATTCTAATTATGTTGAAAAATAATTTGATAATCTACTTATTGTTTGTTTTTTGAAAAACATTTTTTTAATGAACCTATTTTTTCTCTAAATAATGTACCTTTTTTTTTCTCTAAATAAAGTACCAATTACTTGTTTTATGAAAAATAATTTGATCATCTTTTTATTGTTCGGTTTATGAAAACAATTTTTTTAAAATGAATCTATTTTTTCTCTCTAAATAATGTACCTATTTTTTTTTATATAATAATGTACCTATTAAAATAATTTACCTAGTATAATGAACCTATTTTTTTGCTAAATTTTGTATCTATTTTTTCTCTAAATAATGTACCTATTTTTTTTTTCTCTAATAATGTACCTATTAAAACAATTTACCTAGTATAATGAACCTATTTTTTTTGCTAAATTTTGTATCTATTTTTTTCTCTAAATAATGTACCTATTTTTTCTCTAATAATTTATATCTAGTAAAACAATTTACCTAGTATAATGAACTTATTTTTTTCTTCTAAATAATGTACCTATTTTTAATTTATAAAAAATGTGTATAAATTTCAATTATACAACATACCTATTTTCTATAAATTATTCTGTACCTATTTTTAATTTATAAAAATTTTATGAAAATTTCAATTACAAAGTAACTGACCTATTTTTGTTAATTTTTTCGGTAAATAATATACCTATATTTTTATACATATATATTTATATTTATATTTTTCATATGTACATAATAGGGAGCGATATGTTAGAGGGCGATATGTTAGGGCAATATGTTAGAGGGAATGACAACCAAAAGAAATAGGGAGTTTTAATTACAATTATGACAGTTAATGAAGTGCTTGGAATAAATCTATATATCTATATATATAAAGTAAAAGGAAGAGAATGGTGAAACATTCAAAAACCCCGAATATGCCCTTTGTTAAATAAAAAATTAAAAGCATACAATTTTAATTAAAAGAGGGTGAAATAGTAAAACGCCATTGATTTAGTAAAAAAAAAGAAAAATAAGAAGAAAAATAAAATTGTGTTGTGCTTAACTCGCAGGAGAAGACGGTTGCCTAGAAAAGAAGAAGAGCTGAAGAACGTGGAGAAAAAATCCATGGGTTCAGAATAAAACAAAAGGAAGAGAATGATGAAACATTCAAAAACCCCGAAAATGTCCTTTGCCAAAGAAAAAATTAAAAGCACACCATTTTAATTAAGAGAGGGTGAAATAGTAAAACACCACTGACTTAATAAAAAGAAAAAAGAAAAATAACAAAAGAGCCGTGTTGTGCTACCACAGGGAGGGGTGAAGAACGGTTTAACCCACGAACAACGGTTGCCTAGAAAAGAAGAAGAACTGAAGAATGCGGAGACAAATTAAAAAACAAATTGAAAAATCAACTCAAATCCGCTGCAGTTCATGTCAGTTATAACACTTCCCACACAACCCAATATCCTCATGCCATTACACAGCAGTTCCTTTCAGTTTTTTTGCTTCAATGAATCTTCTTTCTGCAGAGCATCAAGATGTCAGGGGTACGAATCTCTCTCTCTCTCTCTCTCTCTCTAATTTTTGGTTCCTGATGGATTTTTTGCTTCAATTTCTGCTTTGTTTAATTTTTTTTTTCCTGCGAAGCATCAATGAAGAAAGCATTTAGGTTTGATCTGTTTACCATCTCTAATTTTTAATTTTATATGCTCTTTCTCCAGAGCACCAATGAAGAGCATTTAGATTTGATGGGTTTGATGTGAATGGTATGAATCTCTCTCTCTCTCTCATTTTGGTTTTGTTTTTGGTTCGCCAAATTGTTTTCTTTATTTTCCTGTCAATGACTTTAGTTTTTCTGTGCAAGGAAGACCTGTGAAGATACTTGGCAACAGGTTGGTTGACAATTAAATTCTTCAGTATGTTTTGGATTTTTAATTCTATTTACGCTCGGTTTGATTTTGATTTTAATTCTTTTCCCTTCTCCTCAAGTTTGATTGCATTGCATTGATGTCTCTCTTTATCTTTGAAACATGGCCTTGCGGTTTCATTTGATTATGCTAACACTAATTCATTCATCCATTCATGCCCTCCGTCTTCTTCCACACAATGAATTCCTCCACCTTTGTTGAAGTTTATCTCTTTTCTTTTGTAAGAAGAAGCAGGGGAAGACTTCCCTATCTTAGAGTATCTACAAGATATTTATTATTTTTTTCTTTTTCAATTTTTCGATTTAATTAGTTTAATTCCTCCTTTGTATGCATCTAAGTGTGTTTTATAGGATTTGCTGCGTACTGTGTTGTTGGCAAACAGATATCTATTGCATTTTTAGAAAGGATGAAAGTTGACTTTAGAAAAAGATATGGGGTGGGTCATTGGTCATTTGCTGGAGGAGAAAGCAGCGCAGTAGAGACTCAAAACAGAGAGAGGGGTGGGGAAGCATCAGGAATAAGGAATAAGAAAAAAAAAAAAAAGCACACGTTAGACTTGGAATTCTATTTCCACATAACTGCTGCTATTTCCTCATAACTGCTGCAGTTCCAAATTTCAACTGCATAATCAAAACTTCTTCGCCAATCTTCACAAACGAGTTCTTCATTATATTTTTTATCTTCCTTTTTTTCTGTTCTTTATAGCTGTTTCGGTTTCTTCTCCTATTTTATTCTAACTTATTGGAGTTGGGGATCCAGAATCCCCCCTTTGGCAGAGCATCAGGTAAGAATCTTCTCTCTAGAAACTGCTCTAATTTTTGTTCCAAATACAATTCTAGAGACGTGGTAGTGGTTGCAACTGAGGTGATCTATTTTGTTTGGTTCAGTTAATGTTGTAGATTATGTGCAGGTAAGACTTTGGCGTTTGAGGTATACAAGCTATTAGCTGAATGAAACACTTTGGCCTTTGGTTTCTTTCAATTAGCTGGAGGAGCCGACTATTGGTGGAAATGTTTCTCTTTCATGATGTCAAACTAGACACTTTGTGTGGGATAAATGAAGAAGGTACCCGGTTTTCCAATTCTTTTGATGTGGCAAACGAAAGCACTATGTATGGTTATGTTGATTTTTCCTGGAAGATCAGAAGGTTCTTATACATTGGATCAGAAGCAACATTAAGGAAGAATATGAAAATCGTAGATCAATTTGTTTATAAATTAATGAAAGACAAGATTGAAACAGTTCATAATTCAGAAGTTAAGCTACGAGCTGGGAGTTACCTTCTATGTCATGTTTGTCCTGGATTGAATTAATTTCATGTTATTATTGATTAATATAATTGAATGAATGGCAGTTGAAGAAAGTAGACATTGTTTAAAGGCTTTTGGCATCGGAAGAGACTAATCCAAAGTACTTGCGAGACATGGTCCTCAGCCTCATTGCAGCCAGAAAAGACACAACGGCTAGCACTCTTACATGGTTTATTTATATGCTCTGCAAGCATCCTCATATACAAGAAAAGATTTCACAGAAAGTTAGAGAAGCAACAAATCTGATAGATAATTCAAGCATTGATGAGCTTGCAGACAACCTTACTGAAGAGGCCCTTGAGAAAATGCAATATCTCCTTGCAGTTTTGAATGAGACAACCAGGCTGTACCCTGCTCTTCCAGTAGTAATTCTAATTCAAACACAATTGCAAGGCTAAGCTGATATAAACAACATTGTCTGCTGACCTTTCTGAATTTGAATCTTTATAATTACTTTTAACAAGTTTGTTTGATGCTGTCGTAGAATGGGAAGGTTTGTTTTTCTGATGATACCTGGCCGGATGGATTTAGTGTCAAAACAGGTGATGTGGTGACATACCATGCTTATGGCATGGGCAGGATGAAATATATATATGGGGTGATGATGCAGAAGAATTTCGGCCAGAGAGATGGCTTGATGAAAATGGTCTTTTCCAACAAGAAAGCCCTTTCAAATTCACAGCCTTCAGTGTAAGAAATAAATTAATGTTGATATGATCAGTAACATGCCACATTTTATTAAAACATGCACAAAGAATGAGTATACTTATAAATTATGGGGAATTCAAAATAAATTTGATGATTTAAACAGGCGGGTCCAAGGATTTGTGTGGGGGAAGGACTTTGCTTATAGAGAGGCTTTGATATTTTCTGATGTGCTTTGGGGCCGCTACATCTGAGTGATGACAACAAAGTAGCTCGTTACAATACCATGCTCAACCTCCATTTTAAAAGGGGACTTTATGTCCAAGCCTCGCCAAGATCGGGGCCTGCAAAATCTTAATTAAACTATATATTATTAGTTTTTTTTTATATTAACTTATTAATTAAACTTTTCTGTATAATATTAGTTTTTTTTTTCAAACTATATATTATTAGTACTGCATCTGTTCTTGAATCAGAAAAAATTTTACGATTTTTTCTCTCTTTAATATAAACAGTAGTAGTTACCAGTCAAATGGAAAAAACATAACTTTGGCCAAAGGTCTACTTCGTTTAAAACAGGAAAAAGCGTTTTACCTAAGCTAATAAAAGGTATTTCAAATTATGGGGAAAAAGAAGGAAAATTTTCAATTCCACCAAACAGAAAATTCAAAAAAAAACAAACAAAACGAATGCCCCTAGCTCCTAATGCTCATTAGACTAGCCTCTCTGCACATGCTTCCGCATGTGCGAGAGGCTTTTTTTTAATCACGAGCGCTACGCGCGACTTACAAAGTTTCGTAAATATTTTTTCCCAATTGTGTTTATATAGATGTCCATTTCAACTGTTTCATATTTTTATCGTGCGCGTGTAATAAATCGTCATCTTAAAAGTTTTCCTTTATCGTCTGTATTTTTCTAGATGTCCATCTTAACCGTTCACATGCTATAAAAGAAAAAAAAAACTGCTAAGATAGACGTCTAGAAAATATGGGTGATAAAGAAAACTTTTAAGACGACGATTTATTACACGCGCACGATTAAAATATGAAACAGTTGAAATGGACATCTATATAAATACAATTGGGAAAAAATATTTACGAAATGATCGGTGCATATTTATATATCATTTTGTACCCTTCTAACTTATGATTTAGTTATGTTTTGAGTTAAACTTGTGCTTTTAACTTCTTTTGTGTATGTTTCAGTGTTATAAGCTTAGGACTCACTAATTGCATTTTGGAGACAAATTAGCTCAAAACGGTGTCTGCAGATCAGTCAACTTCACGGATTGGACTGTACTTGCTCAAGAAGAACCAGATAATGAGCCATACATCATTGGAAAGCTACGGAAGTCTATTTTCTGTAGAATTTTACGGTTCATGATTCCGAGTCTTCTAGAGAAAGTTATACATGTTTTGGCAACCTAAGGTCAAATTCGGCAGCATCTGCGTTCCTGGGCCAAAAATCACATTTTTGCAGCATATTCAATACCTATTAATTGAGTGGAATTTTGCAGCAGCAAATGTGCCAAAAGATGATGAAGTGGGAGTTGCAACACTAAGCCTTAAAGACAAGAGGAATTGTTTTCAAATGTAATAGTGTGTTAGGTGAATTAAGTGTTGTAAGTTGGTGAAGTGAGTGTGGTAGGTAAACCTATTGTATAATTCAGATTTTCACTTCCCCTAGGCCTATAAATAGGGAAGTTCTCTAAGCTTGTAATAACACCCCCAGGGGGGGAGCTCTCAAGCACTTCTCTAGAGCTCCCTTCCCTTCTCTCCCTCAAATTCTCTTAGTTTCCCTTTTGTAGTTCTCAATTGTTGTAACAAGATCTTTGTACTAATTCTCAAACACTTTTCATTTTCCTTTCACTAAATCTCAAACACTTACTTCTCTCCCTTTCTAAATTTCCTCAAACACTTCTCCCATTCCTTCATCAAATTCTCAAAGTCCTTAAACACATTTCCTCATCTTCCAAAAATCCTCAAAGCTCTCAAACACCTTTTCTTCCAAAAGTCTCCATGCTCTCAAAACACTTCACAAACACTTTCTATTCTCTTCCAAACATTCTCCAATTTCTCAAACGCCTTTCTCTTTCTCTTCCAAAATCCACAAAGCTCTCAAACACATGTTCTTCCAAAGTCCTTAAGCTTCCCAAACACTCTCTTCCAAATTTTCAAAGTTCTCAAACACTTCCCTAAACTCTTCTCCCTTCTCTTTCTTAAACACTTCTCTCTATTCTCATCCAAACTCTCCATGTTGTTGTACAAAACTTTTTGCTTCTTTTGTTTTCATTTCTGTTTTGTGAAGGAAAACTGAATTGGATCATTCAATCACCAATCCCTGTGGAATCGACCTCGCACTTACATACGCTATACTACCGAACGGCTCGTGCACTTGCGAGTATCACAAGTTGAGGATGCAGCTGAATTCATTTTGGTGCAGCTGAAATCTACGCAACAAGTTTTTGGTGCACCAAAATGGATGCAACAACTAGCAAAATCTAGTGCGAGGTCGCAAGTGCCAAAATCTCGTGCACTTGCTAGTTTTTGGCGCCGTTGAATTCAAAAATCTACGCAACAAGTAAATAGGCTCGTGCAAAATGGATGCAGCTGAATTCAAAAACTTGTTGCGTAGATTCAGCTGCACCAAAATGGATTCAGCTGCATCCTCAACTTGTGATACTCGCAAGTGCACGAGCCGTTGGTAGTTTAGCATATGTAAGTGCGAGGTCGATTCCACAGGGATTGGTGATTGAATGATCCAACTCAGTTTTCCTACACAAAACAGAAATGGAAACAACAAAAACAAAACAAGAAGAAAGAAAAGAACTAAGACAAGATGGTGAGGTTTTAGAATCCACCCTAATTGTTCTAATCATGTTATGGCAGCAAGTAAACAAATTGATTCACTCATGAAGATGCTCACAAATAAGTCCATGGTGTTTGGATCAAATTGCATTGAACATCACAAGGACCCCAAGCATGGTCTTTACATTAGGAGACCTAGAAACCAAATCACATGAGTTGCTAATGGATGGAATGAAGATGATCCCCAAACCTTCCCAACAAGAGCAAAATGCATAAAACCTCAGGTGATCAATCAAAGGTTGCAAAAGCAGCTCCATTAAATTAGTGAAGAAGAATTCATGAATGAAATCAAACTTTATAAACTCAAACCATGATACAAGACTAGCAAGATGTTTATTAAAACTAATAACAGAAAAACAAAGTAAAACAAATGAAATACAAGAAGAAAATAAAAGACAATGGGAGGAGAAGAAGATAAGGACAGCATGCTAGAGATGGAAAAGATTCATCTCCATGGCTGCCAGGAGGCCAAAGCCTCCCAGCTGCTGCCTTCTCCCTTCTCTCCCTTTGTGACTCTCAACTTTCCCTCTCTTTGTGTACAATGGAAGTGTAAATTATGGAATGAAATTCTGGCTTTCTAAGCTCTCTAGAGACTCCCTATTTATAGGCACAAGGGTTAGGTGAATCATATTATACAATTAAGTTCACCAACCACACAAATTTCACCTAACACACTTGCATTAGATAATCAGAAATGGTTGTTGCACTTCACCAACAAATCCCACCAGCAGCCCTAGCTCATCAATATGTCAGCATGACCAAGCATCCATCCAGGAAACCAATACCTCATGCCTAGCTCACCATGACCAAGCATCCATCAGCTCATCCTTAGGTCAGCATGATGTGTATCTTCAAGGGCTTACGAATTGGGCTTGGCTGAATCAAATGACAACTTTAAGATGTCCATTGTGAAGTTCAGAATGTCTCTGATCCAACCACACAAGTATTGGCCCAATCCAAGCTTGGATGAAGAAGATAACGCTGAAATGAACGTCTACCTCAGACTCCAAGCTCTTGCACGTTTTTGCACCATATTGCTTCATTGGCCTTAACATGCTATAATTGCATGAATTATGCTCTCTTGCTCTATTGGCCTACAAAACACACAAAGAGAGGCAAATAACTCAAAATTCTAAGAAACTAAGCAAAAGAAGTAAGTAAATAGGGTACGTATATGTACGAAATTATGAGCTTAACACACCCCCAAACTTAGATTTTGCTAGTCCTCGAGCAAAACAAAAGAAAAACAAAAACAAAACAAGAAGTTAACTAGACCACTTTCGTAGGTAACTCGATTGCATTGAGCGTATGCAACAAGCCTTTAAACCTCTAGGCATCCCTAGTAGGAGGAGTTGTGTCTCCTGAGGGTTTAACAGATACAATACCCACAAACGTTTTCCTGACTCTACAAAACAAAATGGTTAGAAAACTTAATAGATTTGTTAGTCATTAGGCAAAACAAAAACAAAAACAAAAACAAAAACAAAGACGTTAACCTTCCAACCGGACAAAAATGTTAAACTTCATAGACATGGCTCAACAAGGAACAAAACAAGCACTAATGAAGTTCTAAACATTATTCAAGTGCTACCACAATCTCACACAAATCATGCTCAAGGTGTGTGTGTGAAATAGCCATGAAGATACAACTCATGCTTCTCAAACAACGATATGAATTCCTGCAAGAATGAACACAAGTTTGCCAAGCTAAACCAAGATCAGTAGGACTTTACTCATGGATGTAATGGGGTTATGATAATGGTTAGACAAAGAATGGATATGAAAACACAAAGTCTAAGGAACAAAGTAGAACATGTAATGTAAACAAGATCATGGACATTTGAAATGTAAGGCACAGAAAATGAAAAGCTCACAACACCAGATTTTGCAATTGAATCACTTCACAATTTGATTTTGACATTTACACACTTTGTATAATATTTGGCCCAATTTTGCGGCTCTTCACCCTAGATCACCTTGATTTCTCCTTATATCACCCTAGGGTCGTGACTACATTGGCCACACTTCTTTTCTCTTTTTATGTTAAATTTTTTTTTTTCATTTGTTGCCTTGAATACATTACAATCTGAAATACAAACACGCTCTACAAGTCCCCTAGATGGTAGGGTGTTTAATGGATGATAAGGTGATAGAAAGAAATGGCTAAGTGTTTGGGCACAAAAGGGTTTGCAATGGAATATGTATTGTATGGGTTGATGGAGGAAAAAGAAATAGGTTTAACAAAGATGGCCTAAATCATATCTTAGTTATAACTTAACATTCCAGTGAATCACACAAGCAAAAATGCATACAATTGGGTAAGACATGCAAGAGTTGTATAGTCATGGCTAAAGTGCATAGAAAGCTCAAGCATAATTATGTGAGACTTAGCTAGCAAAAGAATAAGATTCAGACCTAACACAATGCTTATCAAATTCCTAAGAGCCATATTAGAAGTTAGACTCAAGATTTATCATTGGTGTGGGAAGGAAAACTGAAAATGACTCAAAGAAAAGAAACAGAAAAGAAAAACGTGAGGTTTCAGCTGCACCAAAATGGATTCAGCTGCACCAAAATGGATTCAGCTGCATATTTCAGCTGCACCATTGTGATACTCGCAAGTGCACGAGCCGTTGGTAGTTTAGCATATGTAAGTGCGAGGTCGATTCCACAGGGATTGGTGATTGAATGATCCAATTCATTTTTCCTACACAAAACAGAAATGAAAACAAAAGAAGAAAAATGGTTTTGTACACATTTGAGAACTTGAAAATTTGGAAGAGAGTGTTTGGGAAGCTTAAGGACTTTGGAAGAACATGTGTTTGAGAGCTTTGTGGATTTTGGAAGAGAAAGAGAAAGGCGTTTGAGAAATTGGAGAATGTTTGGAAGAGAATAGAAAGTGTTTGTGAAGTGTTTTGAGAGCATGGAGACTTTTGGAAGAAAAGGTGTTTGAGAGCTTTGAGGATTTTTGGAAGATGAGGAAATGTGTTTAAGGACTTTGAGAATTTGATGAAGGAATGGGAGAAGTGTTTGAGGAAATTTAGAAAGGGAGAGAAGTAAGTGTTTGAGATTTAGTGAAAGGAAAATGAAAAGTGTTTGAGAATTAGTACAAAGATCTTGTTACAACAATTGAGAACTACAAAAGGGAAACTAAGAGAATTTGAGGGAGAGAAGGGAAGGGAGCTCTAGAGAAGTGCTTGAGAGCTCCCCCCCTTGGGGTGTTATTACAAGCTTAGAGAAATTCCCTATTTATAGGCCTAGGGGAAGTGAAAATCTGAATTATACAATAGGTTTACCTACCACACTCACTTCACCAACTTACAACACTTAATTCACCTAACACACTATTACATTTGAAAACAATTCCTCTTGTCTTTAAGGCTTAGTGTTGCAACTCCCACTTCATCATCTTTTGGCACATTTGCTGCTGCAAAATTCCACTCAATTAATAGGTATTGAATATGCTTCACCAAACTTTCCCACAATCAACAACACATCATCATGCATATGTCATGCATGACAATGCATTGCAGCCAGCTTGTGGGCTCGTTTTGGGCTTGTGGCTCCATCCTGAAAAATCTGGAAAAATATGGATCTTGAATCTCTTTGTCTTATATTTCCAAGCATATGCAGCCCAACTCAAGGAAAAATGGGGAAGGCCTTCAAATGTGATTTTTGGCCCAGTAACGCAGATGCTGCCGAATTTGACCTTAGGTTGCCAAAACATGTATAACTTTCTCTAGAAGACTCGGAATCATGAACCGTAAAATTCTACAGAAAATAGACTTCCGTAACTTTCCAATGATGTATGGCTCATTATCTGGTTCTTCTTGAGCAAGTACAGTCCAATCCGTGAAGTTGACTGATCTGCAGACACCGTTTTGAGCTAATTTGTCTCCAAAATGCAATTAGTGAGTCCTAAGCTTATAACACTGAAACATACACAAAAGAAGTTAAAAGCACAAGTTTAACTCAAAACATAACTAAATCATAAGTTAGAAGGGTACAAAATGATATATAAATATGCACCGATCACGAAACTTTGTAAGTCGTGCGTAGCGCTCGTGATTAAAATAGACTGAAGATTTTGGGAAAACTTAAATTTGGGGCTCTTTGAATTCTTTGGTTTCTACCATTGTTTTTCATTCTCTTTTTGGTATATTATTGAGAAGTTGATATTGGTTGGTTGATGATTCAATGGTGTGTTAGTATGTTTGGAGGTAGGCATCGGCTAGCATCCTCGAGAACGTGTTTTGTTCAGTCGACACCACAAAAAGATAGAACCTGTTTTGTTTATTTTTTTTGTTTTTTGTTTACACAAAAATTGTTTTGTTTAATTGAAAATAATTTACACTAAACTTATATGAATTTTTAAATCAATTTTTCTCCATCTTTATATTAGATCAAAGGATAGGTGACTACAAATTCCTTAGACCCCTAATGACTAAGGATTGTAATAATAACGTATATTACTATTATTATTATTATATACCCATATTCATATATTATATTATATTATACTTACATACACATATACTTTAATGTACATATATACACGTATATATAATATATGTATATATGTACACATATATACATATATATACACTTATATTATTATTATAATATACCCATATACACATATACATATTAATATTATAATAATAGTATACGTGTATATATGTAATATATATTATATATTAATGTATTATAATACATATATATATATATACGTGTATATATATTATACCCCATGTATGTGTCATAATATACATATACACACTTATATACACATACACATTATATATGTATAATATATGTATATATATACATTATAATATACATATATACACATATATATGTATATTATTATTACTAGCCTCTCTACACATGCTTCCGCATGTGCGAGAGGCTTTTTTTAATCACGAGCGCTACGCGCGACTTAAAGTTTCGTAAATATTTTTTCCCAATTGTATTTATATAGATGTCCATTTCAACTGTTTCATATTTTAATCGTGCGCGTGTAATAAATCGTCGTCTTAAAAGTTTTCCTTATCACCCATATTTTCTAGACGTCTATCTTAGCAGTTTTTTTTTCTTTTATAGCATGTGAACGGTTAAGATGGACATCTAGAAAAATACAGACGATAAAGGAAAACTTTTAAGATGACGATTTATTACACGCGCATGATTAAAATATGAAACAGTTGAAATGGACATCTATATAAATACAATTGGGAAAAAATATTTACGAAACTTTGTAAGTCGCGCGTAGCGCCCGTGATTAAAAAAAAGCCTCTCGCACATGCGGAAGCATGTGCAGAGAGGCTAGTTATAAATAAAATATGAAGTATGATGGCATGGATGTAACAACATAAGAATATTATGACCTATTATATCCTACTGGTCATGTAAGTTTAAAATTGGGTTTTACATATAGATTTATAGAATGATGGGTATATGTCTAGGAAATAGAAATTGTAGGGACTTATATTGGACAAGCCCTAAAATAAATGAAGGAAACTTTTTGAGAGTAACAAAGCAAATATCAATGGAAAATCAAAGCAGCATGATTAGCCTATGACTGGGATGAAGCGACTACAGAACCAGAAAAACAGAGAAGCTTAGTTTCAACTTGCGTCAGCTCGTGGTCTGAATGTGTTAGTGACAGTGGCACCATGGCACTCTCCCTCTCTTCGTCTCCCCCTCTCTCTCTCTCTCTGTCCCGCTCTCCTCCCAGCTCCCCATCCCTATCAATATGTACAAATTGTGCTTGGAGGGAGGTTTGGGGGGAGAGTACATGTGAGAGAGTTGTGCTTGGAGGCTCGTTTTCTTGTAGAATGATTAGCAGCCTCAAGGAGCACAGAGACCAATTGGAGAGAGCGATCAATGAGCTAGGTGTTATCAGCATCGCATGACCTGGACTTGAGAAGCCTCTCGAAGGAGAGGTCGATGGCAAAGGACCGGGGGGTTGGTGAATCAAAGAACTTGAGAAGATGGGATGGGGGAGAAACGGACGGAGAGAGAGAGAGAGAGGACGAAGAAAGGGAGGGGGCTCGGGTGGATTGGACTGTGCGTCGGTGAGAGGGGTGGGGAAGGCTTTGCGTCGAGGTTTTTTTTATTATTATAGATTTAGTTTTTGTTTAATTACATGTTATTTTATCAGTTTATATAATAAAAAACTGGGGATTGATCAGTGGGTGTGTCTCATAGTAAACACGTCAGCAGTTAATGTCTGACCAAACGGTGAACTTAACGGATAGACTTAAATTAGCTAGATTTGAAAACTATAGAGTGTAAAATGTGAAATTGAAATTTGGGCCCATATTGAGAATGATCCCATACCTTAAGGGGTCTTTTGATGTTAGCCCTTTAGTTAAATCACTTTCTCACTCTTCAACTTAATTTTCACTATAAAAAATCTAACATTGTGCGCCATTATTGAAGAGTATGTTACTGCCAAATAGGAAACAAATTTGTAATATTTTATTTGGTAAACTAGTACTACTCCCAAGTGTAGACACTCTTGAAAAAGAGAAGCAAAAATGAAGCAAGAAATCAAATTATTCTGTGATTTTTCTCAATTCAAAGAATGAGTGAAATCAAATTATTCTGTGATTTTTCTCATTGCATATACATGCGTTGCGTGGTAGATGGTCATTCCAGTTCAAAGTAAACCAAGCTAATAACCCCAAAAAGAAAAAGAGTCAACCAAGCCACTTTGTATGAAGAGGCCAAGAGATTAATTAATGTATAATTTCCTGTTCAAGGAGATACAGATCATATTACATTGAGTATATTTTTATTTGAATATTTATTTCTTTTTTTTTAGTTAATGGAAGATAGGTTATTTGAACTTGAGACTTCAAACATTGAATAGAAAAATACCACTAGAAGACCAAAACACACCAAATATTATATATTTCATATTTGTCAATGTGAAAAATACATATACGACATAGGTAGGTTAGTCAAGTTGACTCTGGTAGTGTCTATCCTCCGGTATCTGAGTTTGAATTTCTCTCCATGTAACTTAGAGTAATTTAGAATATCGCATCTAAAAGAACAAAGGTACGGGAAGTTGGTGAGAGACAAACAGTATTTGTCCTCAGGTCTGTGCTGTTAGCTCATTAGCTTAAGAGGGTCGTAGTCTGCTTGAATGGCGTCCCAGCAAAGCTAACCTAACTTCGTTGCTGAAAAAGGTTGACTTTAATGAAAATCGGGGTATCAATTGGGCATTCTTTATTTCGTGGTTTCAATTTGTGAGGTTTCAACATCTAGGTCCAACAAAAGGTTAAATTTTACATATGACTGTTGTATAAACACTCTTCTCGTGACACGTATAACTCAAGTGAATAAGAGCAGTTACAACATTATTCCTTCTTAAACTTTTCATGTGATTTGACTGTTTGAATGTGAAAGAGAAATTTCACATTACCAAGAATTCTGTTTACACTCGGTGTTTCAATGGGTTTCTATTTTTATTCTCACCATTCATCAAAATATTTTTCTTTGGACACCTGTTTCCATCATTGATTGATTTCATTTTCTTTGTCACCAACCCTAAACCCAGCTCTACTCATCTCCTCACTTCACCTCATTTAATATACAATGATTGCATACGTGTAAAGGAGGGATAAGATGAGAGAATGATGACAATTTTAGAGTGCTACTACTACAAGTATGTAAACGAATATTGTATTAGCACTCTAGAATAGTCATCATCATCTCATCTCTCCTTTACACATACGCATTTATTACATATTAAACAATAGAGGAGTGCTAATAATACTTGTTAAGCTCTGCCATTTGAGGGAACATTACCTTTGAATCAAAAGACATTCATAAGATTGGAACTATAATTTTACATTTTTTATGCAAGACCATGGCTCCTTATCTTTCGTTGAAATGTCGAAAATAGAAAATTTAAGAGTAGGAAAAACCAGAGATGATGTTGGATTTGATATAAGACAGCGAGATAGTGGTCAATGAGAAAAATAAATTGATGGAGAACCAAAGAGTGAGAGGAAAATTGAAGAATTGAAAACGTTTAGACTTTCTGACAGGACCGGCCTCGAATTCCTCGGAACCCGAGACGAATCCTGTGGAAATTTTTCGACATCACACCGATGTCGGGCCCACTTACAAAAATCGAGCCTCTTTACCAAAAAGGAAAAGGCCACGAGACTTTCTGCCGAAATTTCGGCAAAGTCTCCCCTGGAAATTGGACATTTCCCAAATATTTCAACCTGTTAAAAAACACAACTGGCAGCACACACAATGCAATACACACAGTCATCAACATGCGATTGTATAATAGGTCTCCAGCCTTCAATTAATTCGAAACAGAACCAGCAATGTTCTTAAGTCGAACAATACATAAACCAAACAATTAATGGTATCAAACAACTTTACAAATACCACTGAAATCATTAAACCGAATTCAAATCCAACAATCACATCGAAAACCACATCCGAAATGCAATCACATACAGAATCGAATAGACCTTTTAAACACAATAATATTTCGTGGCTGCACCTGATGAGACCCCAGGCTGCCTACGTACCCTTGGACAAGGGATCAAGCCACACGTAGTTCTCATTATCAACGGTCACAACTCCGGTAATAAACCAATATTTACAACAGAACCAACTATACATTTCAGATCTATCACAATTTCCAAATCCGATAAAAACACATTGATACATTATCATTTTCCTTCCAAGGTATCGTATTAAGAAGACATCACAAGCTTGGACTAACTTCGACGGGCCTGGGCAAAATAAATCATCTGAAGGGCTTGGACAAACTCCGACGAGCCTGGGCAAAATAAATCATCCGAAAGGCTTGGACAAACTCCGACGGGCCTGGGCAAAATAAATCAATCTCCGAAGGGCTTGGACAAACTCCGATGGGCCTGGGCAAAATAAATAATCCGAAAGGCTTGGACAAACTCCGACGGGCCTGGGCAAAATCAATCAATCTCCGAAGGGCCTGGACAAACTCCGATGGGCCTGGGCAAAATAAATAATCTGAAAGGCTTGGACAAACTCCGACGGGCCTGGGCAAAATAAATAATCCAAAACATAAAACCCACAACCGGGGAGGTACCTAAGGTAGTGCTAATAACACTCAAATTAACATTCTAACCCCTGTCTTCCTAGCACCTCACATCAACAACCCAAGTACCCCACACAAAATCAACATAGATAGGATTTCCTCAAATATTATATATATGACTCAGGATACTCGAATATGTCAAACCCACTTATATCACAAAAACTTTACAAAATAAAGAATTCAAACATTTAAATATAAAAGAAATTAAATAAACCATTAAATTCAGCATCACAAGATTTCCATCACAAAACCATAAAAATAATCTCATAGATCCACATAATCAATATAAATTAAATGACAGTCAAAACTCGTCCAAAAGGGTCGTTTTAGTACTCCTCGAAGAGTGGAACTACCTCGGAAGACTCACAGTCAACCGAGAGTCAAACTTTCCAAATTTGGTCAACCGGGCCGCTGGCCCCACGACCTCTATTTTACAAACCGAAAGTTCATATAGGTTCCACAAGGTCTAAGATATATGTCCTACAAGTTTGGTTCAGATTGGACGGTCAGACAGTTCGCGATCGCACAATCGAACGGTTATTGAAAAACACAAACTTTAAGTTATTGAATCAGAACTTCCGGGGCTCCGATTTACGATCCGTGAAATCCTACACGATCCTAGGAATACCTAGATCAACATAATTTAAAATCACCACGATCCAACGGTTCTAACATATCGAACCCGGAAATTACACAATATGTAAAATCGTTCGGGTTCAAATGTTATCCGAATGAGTTCCGTAAATTGCTACGCGCTCATGGCAACCAAGAGATCATTTTAGGACTGAATGACCTCCTGCTACAGTGCCCACGCACGGCCCCACGCGCTGGGAGCGCGCGTGGGTGTCCAAAGCGATAACGCTTCATCGAAAAGTTTTAAAATCTTGGCTCCAAACTCCTACCCTAGATTAAACACCTAATTTGGAGCCACTTTTGTTCTTGGGCCATGGCCAAAAAGTGACCGGAAGTGGCCGGAAATGGAGGCCGAAACTACCAGTTTTTTTCAATTCGGAAATCGAGTTATAATCTCTCAAAATTTCTGGAAACCTAACCAACAGGCAGCTAGAGCACGAAAAATAGATGAATTTTCATACCTCACTCGTCCAATTCGGTGGAGAAACGAAGGAGAACGAAGCTGTCGAAGTTTCTTAAATTTTCCGGCGACTTTTCTGCAACTTCCGGCGAATTCCAGCAGCTCCAAGAGCTGCGCTGGCCGGGGAAGAGAGAGGAGGAGGTGGCGGTTCGATCGAGTCCGTTCTTGGCTCAGGTGGCGGTCGGTGATGGTGGCTGCGAAGGTGAGGAGGCGGCTGAAAAATCTGAAGGGGAGGAGACGCACGGGAGAGGGAGAGAGTGAGGAGAGAGAGAGAGGAAATTCTGAGTTTTATTAAAATTTCACTTTCCACTTATTTACAGTTTTGCCACTGAGGGTGTTTACCTCGTAACTTCTTCGTTACAACTCCAAATCGAGTCCACTACGTGTCTACGGACTCGGCTCGCCCGTGCTCTTCGCAACGGTACAAATGGAAGTCCCAAATTCCTTCCTGAACTTAAAATGACCTTTTTGCCCCTTTCTTTATTAAATAATATTTTAAATTTTCAAAAAAACTTAATTAATTCAAATCATTTTATTTTATTGTTTACTCCAATTTATTTCCTCTTAATTTAATTATTTTACTTCTTTTTAGGACCGGGATGTTACACTTTCAGATTCAAAACAGTTTGGAATTTCATTATTTTCGTTTTTTTATATAATTATTTTCTAGTTTACCTTGTTAGGTATAGATAAAAATGGGTTAAAAATAAGAAGAATGCTAGCTATCTTCCCATTTGTATCTTACTTTTCTACCTTCTTCATTCTCATCTTACAATATGGTTTATTGAACAAAATTTTATATGTTCAACATTGTCCAAAAGGGTTATTTTAGGCCTAAGGTAACCCTTTTGGGCCCGAGTCATTAACAATCAAGTTAAGTGCTCTGTTCAACATTGTCCAAAAGGGTATCTGCTAAAATTGGACATTACTTTCCCAACCAATTTGGACACCAGGTAAGCCACTATCAAACAAGTTTATGATAATCAGTTTCATCTGGGTTTGGCCTATCAAGTTTTTTGTTTGTTTTTTGTCACAAGCGATTTTGGGAGGAGGGAATCACATCTAGGACCTCGAGTGCAAGGATAGATGCTCTTAACCGCTTGAGCTACAAGCCCCTTGCTAGCCTATCAAGTTTAAGCAAATGGTCGATGCGAGTATTTGGGTTTGCCTACCAAGTTTTCATTATGGCTCTACAAATGTTTGTAATATCCAAGAGAAATCAGTGATTGGCTTGTAGGCCTTGATGGAATTGCATATGTTAGAGCCTTATGCTACGCAACACTATATATCTGCAAGTAATGGGCAAGAACTTGAACATTTCTACAAATTGAAAAGAGAGAAAATGCTTGTGATTGCTTTTCCAGGAAGAGCTTCAATCTTGTACTCCACACAAGATTTAGCACACATTTTATACATAAACTTTGGTACAATGCATTTTGCAGCTCACAAGTAATCTTAAAATCCACAAAATAGAGCACTGCAGGCCTGACCAAAAACAAAAAGTCTGTTTACAAAAAGGCATCTTCTACCATGTGCCCAGAACAAGATGTTGAATTATGAAAGGAAAGAATGACCAAAACAGAGCCACATATTTACAAGGAGAGCTGACCCCCAATTTACAAGGAGAAGCTGTACGTTGCAAAAAAAAAGAAGAAGACCAAAATAGAGCCACACATTGTAATTTGAAATCAAGTCTGCTTTGGCTTTGGCTTAGTTAATTAAAATAACACTATAGCTGGAATTAATACATTAATCGGAGTGAGCTTGGATTAAAATGGATGTGTTTATTTCTCTCAACAAACCAAAAAAAAAAAACATTAATCGGAGAAATCCGAATTAATTGTTTTGACAAGTAATTAACACTAATATAACTCATATTTATTCATACTAAGCACTCCAAATTAACTCGTAAACTCTTTTCCAGATACATGTGCGTGCATGTACTGGCAATCTTCAACACTTGAACTGAAAGGAGGCATTCAGCTACAGCTACTTTCTTCCTAATTTAGATGCTGCAGCTAAATATCAAAGTAAACAAATTAATACCCGTCAATTTGGAGAAAAGAAAAAAATGCAATAAGAAAATAATTATAAAACATAATTAATGATGAGAGAGAAAGAGTACCGCCGTGAGCTTATCTATTAAGCATGTGCTAGCTTTAGTTGCCGCTTGATCAAAGTTATCCTCACATAAAGCCAATGATTTAAATCATTCAAGAACTTGAAGTATGCATATCTCCATGGCCTGTTGAATATCAAAGTGCCGCAAACTCCCCAAAATCCAGCAGCAAACCCAATCCCCATCCTGATGTAAAATCCCAGTGTTATAAACTCATCCTTATCCTCTTCATTGCTCAAGTAAGTTTGCTCATTTTGATCAGCACACATTTTAAGTGGAGGTCCGCAAAGTTGAGGATTTTCAGCATAATAAAGGGGATCAAAGCTTTGGAAGCTCAGTCCCAAATTCGGAATTTTGCCAGACAAGTTGTTATATGACAAGTCCAAGAAACTAAGACAATCTATCTGAGCAAGGCTTGTCGGAATTCTTCCATCTATCTGGTTTCTTGACAAATCAAGAGAATCCAATGACTGCAAGTTTCCAATCTCTAGAGTTATTTGACCTGTTAATCGGTTTCTTGAAAGGTTTAAAGAAACCAACTCAACAAGATGAGTGATTTCACTTGGAATCTCCCCTATTAACCTATTGCTTGAGAGATCAATTCTCTTCACTAGCCCCAAAGTACTTTTGTATGTCTGCATTCTTCCTTTCCATATGAAGCTTGCATCATCCTCATAATTAATAATATTTCCCCGTTCATAACGATCTTTACTAGCTCCAATATAACTATGTGTGCTGGTTAGACTTGAATTTCCTTTCTGAGCCATGGTAGTCAAATTGTTGAGGCATTCGGGTATGCTTCCAGAGATGTTGTTCACCGAGAAATCCAAAATTTGAATTCGTGTTAGATGACATAATTGCGAGGGCAGGCTTCCATTGAAGCGATTAGAGCAAAGCATCAGGATAACCAAATTCTTCAAGCTGACCCCTAACCATTTAGGTATTGATCCTGATAATTCATTATCTCCTAGATCAATAACTTGTAATCTTGTGCAGTTCTTCAAGGATGAAGGCAATTCTCCAACAAATATGTTTCTTCTTAATTTCAAAGTTTCTATTCGCCACAAAGAGCCTATTGCCATGGGAATTTTTCCGGAAAAAGCATTGTTACTCAAATCAAGCATGACTAGAGCTGCCAAATGGCTCCAGCAATCTGGAAGGTCTCCATAAAAATTGTTGCTTGAAAGATTAAGAAATGCTAAATTCATATGTGCACTTGCACATAGGAAAGAAAGCGACCCTGAAATTTTATTATTGGAAAGATCCAGATAGGAGGCTTTTGATAGAATTGAGGGAATTGGACCTTCTATTTGGTTCGAACTCAAATGTAGTTCAAGGTTATATGTAAACTCCACTGTCAAATTTGTATTTATTCCTCAGATTAGGTTCTGTGAGAGATTAATAACTTTTGCGTTACGAAAATTACTCCAAAACCAACTTGGAAGGATATCAGAAATTCCAACATTCGAAATATCAAGCAGGGAAGAATCTTTTTGAGTTTGAAGCCATTTTGGGAAAAGAGGACCGACCTTGCAGGACGCCAAATTTATGTAAACCAACTGGAAGGGAGGAACCCAATCAGAATGGAAATTTAAAATTAGTGAGTTAGAGGATAAATCCAAAGATATTAATTTGGAGAGTTTTGAGAAATGAGTTTCTGAAACCACCCCTTTCAAAGAGTTTATGCTGAAATCGATGTCCTACAGTTGTGACATTTGCCCAATACTTTCAGGTATTTTTCTGCTTAATTGATTGGCATCAAGATACAAGGCTTTCAAAGATGAGAAGCTTGTAAGATTGTTTAATGACCCTGCAAGAACATTCTCGGAGAGGAACAATTCCTCTAATGAGTTTTGAGCACATCTAGGCAATAGTTGAACAAACTTGGATAATTGTCCACTCATATGATTTCTTTGGAGCGACAATGTTCGCAAATTACACAGCCTTGCAAACGAATTTGGATTTGCTCCTTCAATCTGGTTATCAGAGAGATACAGATACACAAGAGAGCTCATGTTTCCAATGAAATTGGGAATGAAACCAGTTAGATTATTGTTGGAGAGATCCAGATGCGCAAGAGAGCTCATGTTTCCAGTGAAATCGGCAATGAAACCAGTTAGATAATTGTTGGAGAGATCCAGATGCACAAGAGAGCTCATGTTTCCAGTGAAATCGGCAATGAAACTAGATAGATTATTGTTGGAGAGATCCAGATCCACAAGAGAGCTCATGTTCCCAATGAAATCGGGAATGAAACCAGATAGATTATTGTTGGAGAGGTAAAGACGAACAAGGCTTGTACTGTAGTTGGACAACCAAAGAAATATTGAAGAAGTGAGATGGTTGTCAGAGAGATAAACATACGCAAGAGATGTAGAAGAATTTGTTTTGTAAAGAGTCGTGGAAAGAGTTGGAGTGGGAGGAGGAGGAAGACTCCAGTTCATCAAGACCAACTCTACTAGTTTAGGGAGCTTATTAAGTACTGCTTCTGGCCAATCCAAAACAGTACTGAGATTGTTTCCGCTTAGGTCCAAATACGTTAAAGAAGAAGGAGCAGGGAGCCAATTGAGATTTTCTGGTTGAAGCTGATTATAGCGGAGGTTGAGATGTTGCAATTGCGTGAGGTTTCCAAAAGAACTTGGAATTTGACCAACCAAATTACAGGAATTGAGACTGAGGTATCTTAGATTGGTTAGAGAACCAATGAAATCTGGAATTTGGCTCTCATTGAAATCAATGAATGCAAGGTCCAAATACGTTAAAGAAGAAAAAGCAGGGAGCAAATTAAGATTTTCTGGTTGAAGCTGATTATAGCTGAGGTCGAGATGTTGCAATTGCGTGAGGTTTCCAAACGAACTTGGAATTTGACCAACCAAATTACAGGAACTGAGACTGAGGTATCTTAGATTGGTTAGAGAACCAATGAAATCTGGAATTTGGCTCTCATTGAAATCAATGGATGCAAGGTCCAAATACGTTAAAGAAGAAAGAGCAGGGAGCCAATTAAGATTTTCTGGTTGAAGCTGATTATAGCTGAGGTCGAGATGTTGCAATTGCGTGAGGTTTCCAAACGAACTTGGAATTTGACCAACCAAATTACAGGAACTGAGACAGAGGTTTCTTAGATTGGTTAGAGAACCAATGAAATCTGGAATTTGGCTCTCATTGAAATCAATGGATGCAAGGTGCAAATAGTGTAAATGCTGCAACTCAATCAGTTTAGGACTAATCATCTTACCTTGGAAAGAATATCCAAGATAATATCCAATATCAAGTTGAATCATCTTACCAGGGAAAGAATATCCAAGATCAAGTTGAATCACATGGCCAGTTTGGTTGCTACAATAGACTCCTTCCCATCTGCAACAATCTTGTTTTTCGGCTTCTGAACCCCAAGTTGAGAGTTGATTGAAGTGATCCACCAGGCCACGTTTGAATGCAAGTAGTGCTTGCCTTTCCTCTCTATGCACCTCACTGTCACTTTAGCATCTCTGAGGTTGTGGCTGTGGCCAACTTCTCCTCCTTTTACGTTTTGTAGGAAAAGAATCGATAATGCAAGAAAGAGTTTCAAGCACCTTCCGTCGCCCTTCATGTTAATTGATCAAAAGCACATGCACATGCAAAAACACTGCAAGTGTATATTGATATATGCTAGCTTGCATCAGATATATATAGGAAAAAAGGAAGAAATATTTTACAAAGAAAAACACGGTTTAGCTAAAACAGTGCCGCACATTCATATAAGACAAAACCATATAAAGGAGTTAATTAGCTAAATACAATGCATAATTAATGTTACGGAAAACACACGTCAATCACAATGAGACTAGAATGTCAAGGTGCAATTCTAAGTTCTTACAAATAAGAATACAAATCATTTGCTAAAGAAAATTCCTAATGTTCTTACAATTATAAATATTATGGAGGTAATTAAATTAAGTTCACTCTAATATTGTTCCATCACATAACTTATAGAAACCAAATTAATTATGATGCATGAGCTAAAAAGTAAGATGCAGGAATAACAATTACCAATACTTAAATTAATATTCCACTACTTTAATTCTCAACAGCCACCAAATTGATTTTTGTCAATTGTATGCATGTTTTTTTTTTGTTTCCCCATTGTTCGTTCTTTGAAGGGTTTTGCTTCTTATCACCCTGTTATTTTAATTTTTTGTTTCTTAATGTTATACGAAGTTTAGGTTTTTTCTACTTAAGAGTCCAGGGTGGGTCCCACAAAAAATAAGAATATAGGGTGGCATCTTGTAACATGTAATAAGGAGAACTCTCTAGTTATAATTTACAAAAAGGAGCTCTTCGATATAGGTCCAATTTCACTTATGTCATCATAAGTGGACTATACCAAATTATCTATAAAGAAGAAGAAAAAAACTATACAACGCACACATTAGGTTTAATTCATGGCGCATTGATGCACCTGGAGCACTGTAGAATTTTCGAAGACTTTTAAGTCTCCACAGCCATATGTAACTCACACGTCAAGTAGGTATTGGCTGTCCAATTAAACTAGTTAGAAATGATGAAGAGTTTGTAGAGAAAGATCAACTAAGATTTCTTTTGCTGGAAAAAGGAGGAAGATAGATGTAGTGTTCATACTCCTATTTTTTAATTTCGATAATAAAAAAAAAGTACTATTTTTAAAATTTTGGGTTAATTTTTTTAATATAAAAGGAATTGTGTACGTTTGGTGACATACCATACTGTTTTGCTGAATAGTGACATAGCTCAATGATGCTCTCATACCATGCCATGTGGAGCACCACCCTGTATATGTAAATTCAATTTCAAATACATAGGAATGTATCTTTCAGAAAGCAAAAACATTTTTTGTAACAGAAACAACACTATTTTGCTATCTCCATAATAATACTTAAAAAAATTATCCTAGGTGGTTGGAAACATTTATTTGTATACATTGTGATTAGTGTGGCAAACAAATTTTAGGGGAAACATTTCAAGATGGTGTAATAAAAAAAAATGACAAGTGAAAAAGAGATATTTCTTAAATCAACTAATTATCCTAATTAAATCCTATTGAGCATTGGTCCATCTTAGTAATTTGCAACGTTGGGCTGGGAGCTTGCCGTGGACAGCTATCTTCAAGTAGACTTTGAAGTCTTCGTATGGAAACTCAAGATGACTGACTCACACAAAAAGACTGTTAAGTCTTTTCAATTTTTTAGTTCCACAAAAAGGCTGTTAAGTCTACAGACGTGAGTGTAAACTAGACTTTTAAGTCTTTGCACATCCACATTTAAGTCAAACGTCTTCCTTTTGCTTTTTTAATTGCTCAATTACTTTATTTTACCATTTTTATGTTTTTTCTTTCTTTGAAAAGCCAACTGGTCGTAGAAACAAAGATCCGGAAAATTGTTTTTCCACTTGCTAATTTCCCCAAACTCGGAAGGCCAAGAGGCTGCTTGGGAATCTCTTTGGAAAGTGTGCCATTATAGTGATTTCAAATGAAAGATTGAAAAGCGAATATGAAGGACACGGCCGGGTGAACAAAAGGAAGAGAGACTCACCACTTTAATTCATGTTACTATGTGGAAAAAGATAATTGAAGAAAAATTTGTCAGTGATCTAAGTAAACAAGTAATAAATCAATGAATATCGGGGAAATTAATGAATGAGATTGAAGAATTGTGACTTAGATTTGATATGGTGATTTGCCTTTCAACGCGTGCTCTAACTGACTTGCAGGTATTGACTCGACTTGACTTGGTAAGGTAAGGTGCCTTCCCATGTCCACTTAACCATTGACTTTGCCTCCCATTCCCTTGGGCACAAGTTACCAATATCTTCTTGTAAATGTAGACTTGACTTAAGTGAAACATATGGAAATATCTCTACCCAACTCAATATTAATATAATACAGAGTAGTATACGAAGTGTAGGTTTTTTCTACATAGAATCGAGGGTGGGTTCAAAAAAAAAAAAAAAAAAAGAATTGAGAGGGTGGCGTCTTGTGACCTGGTGGCGTCTTGTGACCTTTAGTGAGGAAAACTCCATGGTCCAAGTAAACAAGTAATAACTTATTCATATATCACTCAACTCTTTATGTGGAAAATGATAATTGAAGAAAAATTTGTCCATGGTCCAAGTAACGAGTAATAACTTAATTGTTTAAGTTGAATGTGGGTTCGTCTCAAACACACTACAAAGAAAAGTAAGCTGACAAGTCACAAGGAGAAGCTGTAGCAATACGTGACCAAAATATAAAACACGAAATGTTTATCGAGGGCTCATTTTTTAATCGAGGGCTCTGATACCAATTGATAGGATCATCTAGAAATGTAAAGAATTTAGAAAATACTCAAATTCAGTCTTGTTTGTTAGCAGCACCCCCCTACAGGGATTTAAGTGACTGCAATTGAGAAAATGAAGCATCTAGAAAGCTTCTAGAGACAAGCTAAGAATTATGCAGCCCATAACATAAACCCAATAAATAGCCCAATACTTACAGCCCAAATAACCCATATGATCCTAAGAATTACCCAAAGTTTACAATGTATAGACATACCGTTAATTTCTGTTAATTGACTCGGTTCAATACTTTTTTGTCACTAAATTTTACAAGAAATTTAAATTTGGTCAATGAAAAAAAAATTAGCCAAAAGCCATGCAAATGCTATCCTCTTGCACAAGCTGCCAATAGGCTAAAAATTTAGACTATGTGTAGCATCCTTCAACTAATTCATCATGTTAGTGTGGTTTTAACAATCCCCCTCTCAAAATATAAGACATAACAATAGGAAAGAGATTAAAAATAAATAAATCATATGATGACCATATGATGACAAAATAAGTTCATATCTCAACAATAGTTTCACAAAAACACAGATTCATCTCTTCAAAAAAGCTCCAATCATAATGCCAACAATTATCAGACTCCTAGATTCATAAATGGCAAATTCATCACTTCAAAAAATCTCCAATTGTAAGGGGCTTGTAGCTCAACTGGTTAAAAGTATTTCATACATCCGAGGTCCTAGATTCGATTCACTCCTCCCCAAGTATTGCTTGCATTCCAAAAAAGCTCTAACGATAATCCCAACCATTACCCTACTCCCACATTCACAAAAATTCAAATCCATAACTATATCAATACATGGATTTGAACCCAAAAAAAAAAAAAAAGTTAAGAACAAAGTTGCAAGTGCATAGCATTAGCATGGCTTTTGGCTAATTTTTTGTACGAGTGATCAAGTTGAAATTGTATTTTAAAACCCAATGACCAAAAGTATTTAATCCAATCAATTCACGGAAACTTATGGGAAGTTTATAAATTATAAACTTTGGGTAATACATTGAACAATCTAGATTGAACCCAAGTTTTTTTTTTCTTTTTATCCACTGGAATAAATTCTTGAAAAATAAAATTTAAATTATTACATAGTACCTACCCACTCGAATTTTGGCCCAATGTTTCTTATTTCTCTTCCCACACAACTATTGACTTATACTTGAGATGATGATTTGCCTTCCAAAATGCATAATGCAGGTATTGAGTATTGACTTGAGTTGACTTGAGTTGACTTGAGAGTGGTAATGTGCCCTCCATGCCCACTCAACTCAACCATTTAATTTTGCACAAGCTTTCTTGGAAATATAGAATAGACTTGACTTAACTAAAAGATATGCCATCCATAACTATATCAATACATGGATTTGAAAAAAGAAGAAAAAAAGAAGTTAAGAACAAAGTTGCAAGAGCATAGCATTAGCATGGCTTTCGGTTAAATTTTTGTATGAGTGATCAAATTAAAGTTGTATTTTAAAACCCAATGACCAAAGGTATTTAATTCAATCACTTAACGGACACTAATGAAAAGTTTATAAATTGTAAACTTTGGGTAATACATTGAACAATCTAGATTGAACCCAAGTTTTTTTTTTCTTTTTATGCACGGGAGTAAATTCTTGACAAATAAGTTTTATATTATTAGATAGTACCTACCCACTTGAGATGATGATTTGCCTTCCAACATGCATAATGCTGGTATTGAGTGTTGACTTGAGTTGACTTGAGTTGAGAGTGGTAACGTGCCCTCCATGTCCACTCAACTCAACCATTTAAGTTTGCACAAGCTTTCTTGGAAATATAGACTTGACTTAGCTAAAAGATATGCCAACGGGGTTTAGGCAGTAGAATTTTTTTTTTTTGATTTGCAGATTAATGGTCTAGATTCGAATCTTCATGGCACAAAACAAAATATTTAATTTGTGGTAGTGTATATGAGAAACCACAACCACATGAAAGTATAAATCGGCCACCAATCACATATTATCATTTAGACTGTTCATGATATGTGTCTCTTTGTACACATATGTACATATGTCAACTTCAATTTTAGAATCATTGAAAGTAATCACATGCATTATAAATATAATTCACATGCAAACTTACCAGAAAAAAAAAAAAAGTGGGCATGAATGGTCAACTACATCTATTCAAGCACATATATTTGTGCCCATGAAGAAAAGTTGGGTCGTTAAAACATACCAAATGTCATCTAAGATGTCGTTTATTTCTTGGAGCACTTGGGACTTAAAGAGATACGACTCCAACTTTTGGCACAATGATACTTTTTTTAGTTCACTGTTAGTCCCTTAAAGCAAAGCAAGCTTATATGACAATTATTTGCATTGTTCAACCCGTGACTGATGAAGATGGGGTAAGCAAGAGAAATGCATATCCATCCTTAGCTTGGATAGGAAGAAAAGGAACTTTGATTCATTTGTATGCGCTTCCTTTTCAACGCTATATATATATGTTTTTTAAAAAGACAAAGGTAACGACCCACTAGTGTTTGATTTTTAGCTACCAAATTATGTCATAATTTGAAGAAAATGATCATGATGCCCAATTCTCTTTTTGGTTTTTTTGAGATATTGGTGTGTCGGTAACACCTTACGTGGTGTTATAAGTAGGGTTGGGCATGATACGGGATGACATGGGATGGAGGTCATCCCGATGTCAATCCCGAATAGGGGAATCAAGATGGGATGACATGGGATGGGAGTTTTTGAGAACACGTTCAAATCATACCGGACCCAAACGGGACCGGTATGATTCGGTATCAATGTTGATACCGTAAAAAATCCTGCAAAATTTCAGAAATCTTGCAATTTGTATAAATCAAACCTGATACAAAGTTTACAAACAATCAAGATTCAAGAGTCTTGATTCAAGACCTACCAAATTATATGATACATTAAATACATTCGCAGAGAAAGGTTGGGCTTCAAGCTAGGGTTGAGCTCCAAATTTCGAATTGATGGAGGATTTGGGAATTAGGGTTCGAGTTGATGGAGGAGAAGAGAGCGTATGAGAGAGAGAGAGAGAGAGAGAGAGAGAGAGAGAGAGAGAGAGAGAGAGAGAGAGAGAGAGAGAGAGAGAGAGAGGGAAGAGATCGATGGGGGATTGAGAATTAGGGCGTGTACACATACAGAGAGTGATAGGAGAAGAAGAGAGAGTTCCAAGACAAATAGATAGAGAGGATGAGAAGAAGAAGATCGATCGATTCTATGGAGCCTTGGAATCGAGAATGAGAAAGAAAGAGGAGAAGAAAGAAAAGAAAGAAAGAATTAGAAGGAGGAAGAAGATCACAACGAATGGGGGAGAAGGAAACTGAAAATGGGAATTAAAACTTCAAAACACTGTCCGGTACGGTATGGCACCAAACGAGATCAGAAATGTGAAACCGATGTTGTGTCAAATAGTAACGGGATGACACGGTATCATCCCGTTTACACTTCAACACCAAACGGGACGACACTAGATTGGCATGGTTTGGCATGGTATCAAATGGGCATTCTTTATTTGGTGGTTTCAGTTTGTGGGGTTTTAACATTTAGGTCCAACAAAAGGTTAAATTTTACATATAACAGTTGTATAAACACTCTTCTCGTGACAAGGAACATAAAGTTCAAGTGGTTAAGAGCAGTTACAACTAGGGATGACAACGGGCCGGGTGGGAACATGCTATAGATTACAGAGATGTTAACGAGGCTTTAATAGACAGATATTGAGAATCCATTTAATAGACAGATGTTAAGTTATATGTGTGTGTAAAAGAGTTTATAAACAAGGCTTAATCAAATGTAATGTTCCTTAGATCACGCTTGGACATTCAGCTTATTTCTGTAAAATGCATCAAACATGGAATGTTTCTGTGATTAGTACTTATGTCCTTTAATTGTGTATATATTGTTTGCATGGTAAGTGGAGACCTTTAGAAGATAAACTCTCTGTTTGAAATTACATCTGTATTCTTTTAAGGTTTAGTGTGAAAGATAAATCATGAAGTAGTCTACGAATGCGATAATGGCTCATATTTTCACATTTTCCTGTCTTCAAAAATTAGTTGCCTCTGTTCTTGAAAACGTATAAAGTGATGGAGAGGTCTTATTATTTTTGGAAAATTTTACAATGTTCCCACATCTCTGTAATCTATATTTGACATTGCACATAGATAATAAAATGAACGACTCGGATACTTCATGTGACAATGAGGTATGAACTTCATCACATTTTGTCTCTTTCTGGTTGTAATAGTCACGATGCATTGCACACCTTGGCTGGTTTAGTCAATGCTGTTATACTTCAGAATTCAGATAGATTAGAATCAGATGTTTGCTTTCTCTCTGCTTGTTACCAAATACTTTGTCAGTTTAATATCTTTGTGTGTAAACAATATAAGAAAAACGAATCTTTTCTCTTGTGCTGTTTTTGCTCTCTTTGATGTTTACTTTCTCTCTATGCTTGTGCTGAAGAAATAATGGAGGCTGAAGAAGAAAATAACGGCAAGTTGATTCCTAACTCGCATGCTTGTATAAATCCGTTAACTTCAACTTCTGACTCTCATCCAAATAAGAAACCGAAAAAAGATCCATCGGAACATGCAGCTGGTGAGGTGTCAAAGTTACCGCAGGAGTTTTGGGCAAATCAAATGAAACTACAACTCAAAGGAGAGGAGGTCCTTGGAGTGGTTTCAAAGATACCTAACCTCAGTAGATTGTAAGTTTTTAAGGGTGTACGCATAATATTGAGTGGTAACCCAGAAGAATTCTCTCTACTGAAATCTCTTCCTTATGTTGAGAAGACAGAGTGGTAACTTTCTTGATAAAAATTGAGCCAATAGCTCAGGGGACATAACATAGGTCTTGGACATAAAGCCACTTATCAACATTTACTTTCTCTCAGGAAAAGAAGAAAGTTTGAGATACGCTTTCCCTTCTGGCCATGGTATGGCTCTCTCTCTCTCTCTCTCTCTCTCTAACTTAATTTCTAGTTCTGCATTTTATATTGTTTTAGTTTTATGCCTTCAACATATCAAGCCAATACTTCACTCTGTAAGATTCCTACTTAATATCTGGATAGAATAGCGTATATATATTATTGCTTTATCAATCATTGATAGAGTAGTATGACTATTTTTTTTTATTGTTCTTGTCCTTATTCTTATTCACACTCACACTTCCAAGCACTACTGCATAACGTCTTATGTTGGTTACAATTAGCTTCTTGACTTGTTAGCTATGAATTACATGCTTCAAGAACATAACTTATAATCCATTCAAGTTTTCTTGTTTTAAGTTTTGAAAGGAGCTTTTAGGTTCAATTATGTGGTTCAACTGAGAGATTTGACTGAAATATCCCAATTGTAAATCCTTCTCCAAATTAAAGAGAAAAAGAAAAGTATGAACCAATTGGACAGAATATACTTGCACATACTCCCTCCTTGAATGAGTTTCAGTAAGAAAGCTAGTGTAGCCAATTGGATAGAATTTACTTGCACATACTCCCTCCTTTGATGTAGTTTCCAAGTGCATCACCTTATGATACCTCTTCATGTTTTCAATTAGTACTGCCTTGTGACATGCCAATTTTCTTTAATGATTATATACAGGGAGCAGAGTGGCCAATTCTTTCCTTTCATAATTCAACATCTTGTTCTGGGCACATGGTAGAAGATGCCTTTTTGTAAACAGACTTTTGTAATTGGTCAGGCTTGCAATGCTCTATTTTGTGGATTTTAAGATTGTATTAGGCTTACTTGTGAGCTGCAAAATGCCTCGTACCAAAGTTTATGTATAAAATATGTGCTAAATCTTGTATGTGGAGTACAAGATTGAAGCAATTACAAGCATTTTCTCTCTTTTCAATTTGTAGAAATGTTCAAGTTCTTGCCCATTACTTGCAGATATATAGTGTTTGTGTGGCATAAAGGCTCCAACATATGCAATTCCATCAAGGCATGCAGGCCAATCACTGCTTTCTCTTGGATATTACAAAAATTTGTAGAGCCATAATGAAAACTTGGTAGGCAAACCCAAATACTCACCTTCACCATTTGCTTAAACTTGATAAGCTAGCAAGGGGCTTGTAGCTCAAGCGGTTAAGAGCGTCTATCCCTGCACTCTAGGTCCTGGTTTTCATAAACTTGTTGGTCAGCTTGATAGTGGCTTATTAGAGTCTAAATTGGTTGGGAAAGTAATGTCCACCAATTTTAGCAGATACCCTTTTCGACAATGTTGAACAGAGCACTTAACTTGATTGTTAATGACTAGGGCCCAAGGGTATATTCTAGGTATGTACCTTAGGCCTAAAATAACCCTTTTGTGGTGATGATCTTTAAAGGGTGACCAAGAACATACAAAATTTTGTTCATTAAACCATATAGTAAGATGAGAATGAAGAAGGTAGAAAAATAAGATACAAATGGGAAGATAACTAGCATTCTTCTTATTTTTAACCGATTTTTATATATACCCAACAACATAAACTAGAAAATAATTATATAAAAAAACGAAAATAATGAAATTCCAAACTCTTTTTGATCTGAAAGTCTAAAGGTTTTCAGTTCTTCAGTTTTCCTCACTCTTTTGTTCTCCATTAGTTTATTTTTCTCATTGACTACTATCTCGCCGTCTTATGTCAAATCCAATATACACTCTATTTCCGAAATTTCAACTAAAGATAAGGAGCCATGGTCTTGCATAAAAAATGTAAAACTATACGTAATAAATGCATACATGTAAAGGAGGGATGAGATGGGTGTCCAGAGAATGGTGAGAATAAAAATAGAAACCCATTGAAACATGTGTGTAAACAGAATTCTTGGTAATATGAAATTTCTCTTTCACAATCAAGCAGTCAAATCACATCAGTTTAAGCAGAAATTATGTTGTAATTAGGGATGGCAAAAATCCCGCGGGGCGGTCCCCGTCGGGTCCCGACTCTAATAAGGGGAGATTTCGGGGCCAAACGGGTATCGGGTATGGGGATCCTCGAACTTGAAAAATCCCGACGGGTATGGGGAGGGGATGGTTTTGGCGTCCCCATCCCCGAACCCGACCCGAAAATATATATGTTTATATTTAAATAAATAATTATAATATTTATGTTTAACACTAAGTTAACCTCCCTCTCCTAATTCTTCCTAATCTTCTTTGGATTTTCATATTGATGTGATTTTGAATAGTTGATTTGAACTTTATAGTTAATTTGAATGTGTTAAATGATAATTTAATATGAAACTTAATGTTAAAATATATGATAATTATTTTTTATGCAAAAAAAAAGGGGGATTGGGGGCGGGTATGAGGGATAGTCCCCGACGGGGACGGGGATGGTATTGTCATACCCGGCCAAACGAAAAATGTAGGTGGCCAGATCAATGGGCACATTGTTCCCAATGGCATAAAGGAGGCGAGCTCTATCAGGGATAACGTGACAAGGAGGATCGATATTATATCTCACTATGCTGTTAAGCATTTTGTACAAATCACTCAGTTCGATTTTCACGCAAAACCCTGACCCTCTTGTTCCAACCCAAAGTAGATTTCACCAACTTCAAGTCAAGATTATCAACAAGAATCCCAGGAAAACCAGGTGATTTTTCATTTGGGTTTGGCCTAGCAAGTTTAAGCAACTGGGCAACGCAGAAAACAGAGAAATTCAACACTTACCTCGCAAATTCACATCAAATGAGTCAGGGTATTCTCGACCGCTAGAGAAATGCAGTCTCTCATCCCACAAACAAGCATCAAAAGGGCCCAACCCAGGTGGGCTTTTCGGCTCGGCAGAAAAAGGAGGAATGTTTGCATAGAATTCTCGGACAATCTGGATATTAGCAGGCTCTGAAGGACCCATTGCCGAAAGCCAACCTCTTGATTTGAAGATTCTAGGGAGACCAAGATCCTCGAAGTCACTCAATTTGACCTCTCGGCTCAATCGTCACGCATTGAACTCTGAAGATTTTCTTGTAGCAGTTCATTGCTTCCGCAGTCTTGAACTTACTTTCATCAATATTGTCATCAACATAAGCTTGCTCTCTACCCACCATCAACTCAATAATATCCAAATACAACGAAGTAGTAGTTTTAGAAGATTTGAGCTAAAAATGGCTGTGGGTTGGGTTGAAGGATGAGGATGACAAGAGAAAAAGACGTTTGAGTTGAGAGAAAATGGAAATTCCGAAAACGAAAAATATATACGGCACTTTCACTAAAATACCGAAAATGGGGGCTGAAATTATAAAAATACCCAACACCCAAAACACTTTATAAACATATCCAAAACCCATCATTACACACACTCAAAACCCATTTATAAACATACTCAAGAAATATATAATTGTTGATTGTGGGGTTGATTTTGGGTATTTTTATAAATAGTGCTAGAGTATTTTTATAAATACATGTCTAGAATTGGGTATTTTTATAAATAAGAGTTAATCATTTTATTAATCCTGAACTTAAATTCGATTTGCATTTTAGATTAAATATTAATTAACCATTGACCCAACTAATTAGGCATTGACCCAAAGGCCAAACCCACAAGCCAATCTTATAAAGACCTCTAAAGAACTCTATTTTTCCAGTGTAGGACTAATTTCAACTCAAACATGTTTGCAATGCCTTGCAAAACCAATAGTTTTTGCCACAAGCACTCGACGAGTTAAGCTGAGATTTTCATCACCAAATCCAATGGCACCTCCTTCCGACCCTTTCTCTGGTACCAGCACCCTCACCTTGGTACACTCCTTTTATTTCCCTCTGATCTCTTTTGTCGAGGAATGTGATCGTAAAGTTTCTTTATTTAACTTTTAAATGTTTGATAGGCTCGTGCGTCAGCCTTCACTTTCGGTCTGGGTTTATGGAAGCGTGAAGCTCAGGGTTCTCAAGGTGCTTCACGATCTCCTTCGATTTGACTTTGTTCTTATTGAATACTATATTTGCTAAAAATTACTTATTGTATATGATGATATGAGTATATTTCGAACTGATTCTTGTTTCCGTGTCTGCTTCTTCATGTTCTTCTTAGCAATTCAATGCTATTGCTTTGGGAATTGGGATTTAAAAATGCTTCAACTTTTGTACAAATATTTGCATACAGAGGATTTTATACCTACATTTTCTTTTTGAAAGTAATCTTTGTTCCCTTTGCCATTTCAACTTGTCTATTGTTTCTGTGGTTTTTGTCTTTATATATATTATAAGTGGAGTAATCTAACGGCCAAAAATTGTGTCAAAACTTGTGTCAAAAATATGGTGTCACGGATCCCCCCCGTCCAGGGTAGGAGTTGAACAGGATCTTTGAAACTGCTTTCAGAATTTCAAATGCGCTTTTGATTTCAAGTCCAAAATTTCTGGATTCCGATATGCCAATTCAATTCCGAAGTTTCAGATTTTTCAGAAATTCAGGATTTTTAGTGTTGCAGATGTGTTTTGGAATTTTCAGACACTTTTGAAAGTAGATACGTTGAACTTTTCCTCTCCTTCATTTGCTTTGCCTTGAGAAAAAATTAAGAATGAGAGAGCACCTTTACTTGCTTTGCCTTGAACTTTTCATGCATTGTATAGATGTTTATTTACGTTCTTCATCTGGTTATTTTTAGATGAAGGCCAAGTCACATAAGAAAGCTGAAGCCAAGGCTAAACATTAATGACGGGCAGAAGTGGTTGCAGCAGGTCAAGGTCATTATAAATTCTTGCCAGAAGAACGTTTATTTTATGTTTTAGTTAGTACTATTACATTGACCAACTCCTTCCTAACCTTTAGAAGCTTCAACCATAGGCTGAGTGAGTGCCAGCCTTTTCGGATTGTTCTTTTGTAGTTGCATACGTAGTATCCTTGAAGAAGCTTTGTGTAAGACTGGTCTTTTCTCCCGTTTCATTCTTTTTTTTTTTTTTTTTTTGTAGTCTTGATTCTTGCAAGCAACATTTTTATGTTTTATTACTTTTTTGTACAATCATTTCTTCTCATCCGAGTCTTCTTAGCCCTCTTTCTGCTCCAAGGTTACGGAAAATTTGGACTTTATAATTTTGGTGATAGAGCATCTACCTTCGGAAAATTTTTGTTTACACTACATTATGCAACTTTACGACGGCAAAAAGGACACGTTATAAGCAGTCTAGATTTTATGTTCGATTTTGTTAGCCAATATTTTTATTATTCTTATTCTTATTCTTATTTTGAAAAGTAATCATTAGCCAATATTTTTAGTGTTGAATAAAAATAAAAATGAAGGAAAAACTTAATCAGGACCCCAAGGCCCGCGAGTCACATAGGAAAAAAATTTATAGGGCCAATATCATATTTTGTTTGTCGCACTGGGTCCAAGATTAATGAGGGGATCTTAAAAGATTCTAGGGCCAATATCATTTTTGTATCCCACGAAAATGGCCAGGTTGGGCTCTATGCATGTTTTGTCATGGCCCATGGGAGTTTTCAATTTTTCAATACGAATACAATCCGACATGGTCTCTAACAAGGGCAACGTCTACGGCGCACAGGTGCGCCACTTTTTTAGAACTGTTACAAGTAGCAGGTGAATCTCATTTATATTTTAGAGTGACGCCTATTTCCACCCACCCTGCCCTATTTTTTCACCTGCCTTATTTTCAAAATTTTAAAGATAAATTTATCCCTTTATAAAATTACTTCAAAGGACTTGAAAAAAT
Source organism: Prunus fruticosa (assembly GCA_018703695.1). Classification (NCBI taxonomy): domain Eukaryota; kingdom Viridiplantae; phylum Streptophyta; class Magnoliopsida; order Rosales; family Rosaceae; genus Prunus; species Prunus fruticosa. Next base: position 27,029,436 of record CM031918.1, on the reverse strand, counting down.
ATATATTTAAAAATTCATATAAAGTTAATTAATTTTCTTTCACAACACAATATATTAGTTTTTTTAAAAAGGAGAAAAAAATTCCTTCCTCCATCTCTCTTTCATGTACAAAGAACAATCTTATTTAATATCTGTTGTTTGTTTTCAAAATTTGCCCTTTTCTTCCTTAATATCAACAACGTAATCTTAATCTCAATCCTTCAATCTTTTTATATGGGTGTTCTCCATCTTCCTCAAAATTAAAAGAATACAAAAATCGAAAAAATAAAAAGATTGTCCAGAAACCACCAGTCTTCACAAACCCAACACTACCTCCCCTGATCGACCCTGGTGGGATATGGATCGCAGGTCCAACTGAACCCCTATCAACTTATGGGTTGATCCACAATCAACTTATACATTCCTTGTTTGAGAGAGAGAGAGAGAGAGAGAGAGAGAGAGAGAGAGGAAGAGGGAGGGATGGTGGGCGGTGGTTGATGGTTCTTTTTGATTTTTGATTTTTTATAATTATTTGAATTAATTTAAAGGGTATTTTAGTGATAATGGTGGATGAGAAAATAGGATTGTGTTTTTTCAAATTTATATGGTGGGTGAAAAGACGAGGTGGGTGGGAAAATAAAACAAGGGGGTGGAAATAGCAGGCTGTCACGACCCCGACTCCTTCCTACCCTTTAGAAGCTTCAACCATAGGCTGAGTGAGTGCCAGCCTTTTCGGATTGTTCTTTTGTAGTTGCATACGTAGTATCCTTGAAGAAGCTTTGTGTAAGACTGGTCTTTTCTCCCGTTTCACTCTTTTTTTTTTTTTTTTTTTGTAGTCTTGATTCTTGCAAGCAACATTTTTATGTTTTATTACTTTTTTGTACAATCATTTCTTCTCATCCGAGTCTTCTTAGCCCTCTTTCTGCTCCAAGGTTACGGAAAATTTGGACTTTATAATTTTGGTGATAGAGCATCTACCTTCGGAAAATTTTTGTTTACACTACATTATGCAACTTTACGACGGCAAAAAGGACACGTTATAAGCAGTCTAGATTTTATGTTCGATTTTGTTAGCCAATATTTTTATTATTCTTATTCTTATTCTTATTTTGAAAAGTAATCATTAGCCAATATTATTAGTGTTGAATAAAAATAAAAATGAAGGAAAAACTTAATCAAGACCCCAACACCCGCGAGTCACATAGTAAAAAAATTTATAGGGCCAATATCATATTTTGTTTGTCGCACTGGGTCCAAGATTAATGAGAGGATCTTAAAAGATTCTAGGCTATCATTTTTGTAACCCACGAAAATGGCCAGGTTGGGCTCTATGCATGTTTTGTCATGGCCCATGGGAGTTTTCAATTTTTCAATACGAATACAATCCGACATGGTCTCTAACAAGGGCAACGTCTACGGCGTACCGGTGCGCCATTGTTTTAAAACTGTTACAAGTAGCAGGTAAATCTCATTTATATTTTATTTCTCGAAGGCGTTGACTGAGTCTTCCTCCCATATATAGATTGCTCAGCTCTCCTCTGTCTGTCGATAGTGACGACATCTTGATGGAAACTGCGTGCGACATCTTTTATCTCATCTCAACCCAGGTATGATGTCTTATTGGTGTATATTCAAATCTTAGACCCAATCTCATCACAAATTTAACATCCACTGAAACCCCCACACTCTAGCAACGATCATTCCTTGATTGTGTTTCATTTTTATTTTTTTTCACTTCTATTTTGTTGTGTAGCCTATTATTTTCTGCATTTCATGCTGCAGGTTTTTAGTTGAATTAGCTCTCAAGATCCACTTGGTATGCAATTTTAGATTGAAACTACATTTTTTGGTGGGTTAGTTTGAAGATCTATGAATTGTTTCTTTATTGAACTTTATGGTTCTTTTACAGCTGGAATTCAACCTAATTTTTACCCTTTAAAATAAAATTAGAAAAAAAAAAAAAAAACTTAAACGAAAAATAGAAAAGAGAATATCTCAGCAACCCAACCCCTACCCCCTCGCCACCCAGATTTGTCAATGTATCACAAAGAAGATTAGGTATTGTATTGGATCTAATAAGCATTTGGATGGTGACATGATAAAGCATGATTGACGACCCCTCAAGAATCAAGTTGGGGTGTATCGTTCGTGAGACTAAGGGCTTTGGAGGGTTCTGGGGATTGTGTTAGGGTTGATATGTAGCCTCTTTGTGATACACCCACCTCCCATCCCAAACTTCTTCGCGAATCACATCTGCTAGGGAGACCTTCATCAACGAGAAAATATGTATGGATCTAGGGGATAGTCACTGAAAGGTTGAGAAAGTTAAAGAAGGGCAACAGAGAGAGAGAGAGAGAGAGAGAGAGAGAGAGAGAGAGAGAGAGGGAGAGAGATAAAGCTAGGGAGGGGACGACGACCAGAGCAGGCGGCGCGGGGTAGGCGTATTGGGGTGGGCGGTGGCTCTGCTATTTTATTTTATTTTTTTCTTTTTGATTTTCTTCTTTTTTTAATTTTATTTTAAAGGGTAAAAATTAGGTTGAATTCCTGCTGTAAAATGAAGTTTGAGTTGTTAAAAATTAAGACACATGACATATTTTGAGTGGTAGTGTCACCAGCTGACGTGGTGGTACATCACCATTCTATAATTTCTCCCACTTAAAAAGCTTAGATTTTAGTTACTCTCATCAATAATATTGTTTTGTTTTCCTTTCTTGCAAAAATTTGGTGAATTTAATTTGAACAGAGGGAGTGTGCTATGAAAAGGACTATAGATTAGCATAGCACCAAGAATGACTCATGTTGGTCCCAACAATGCTTCTTGTGCGTGAGGGATTTCCTTTTGAGCTGTTACTAAACCTGCTCATGTTCTCAGATTGCCTTGAGTTTATAGCTCTTTTTATGTTCTTATTTCTTTTCTGTTTGTCGATTTATTTTGTTTTGCTAGCCTTTGGTGTCTTTGGCTGGAAATATGAAGAAAAAAAAAAGTTTGGTCTGTTAGTGTCTATTTTTGGGGAATGGTTAGAGATTGTTTTGGTTGGTTTTGGAATCTCTGAATTTTGGATTGTGAGACATTTGAGATTTTTTTTTTCTGCATATGCTTATTTATGTACATATCTATCACATGTAATTTGGTTGTGTTTAATTAATCTTCAAAGAGGTTTTACCTGCAATTGGAAATGGTTTCTGCTAGTGCTTGGGACTACAATATTACTTTGTATTTTTTTGGGTCCTATACATGCATGTTTCTTTTCTAATCAAGTTTAGGCTTATGTTTTTAATCACTGTTACTTCTGTTGTTGATGGTGTTATAGTGCAATTAGTCTTGTGGGATTCAGCTTATGGATAAGCCAAGGAAGAGAAATGGTTGGTAATTATTATTGGTTTGGTTGTTGCTCTACTACGTTACCTCCCTCTATTCTGAGATAAGCCAAGGAAGATGATTTTGTTTGTTCTAAGTTTCTATGTGCTAATTTACTGGTTCCTTCAGTTATTTTCGAAGCTGTGATGAGTTTGGTTAGATGGATATTACTGTGAATCTATACATCTATGTTTTTTTTTTTTTTTTGGAGATTCAATATTATACCCAATATAGGAGCCCAAATTCTAAGAAAACCCTATATGAAATTAGAAACACACCCAAAGTCCATTTACAACATAACAAAAAAGCTTTTAACTTCTTTTAAATTACAAAACTGTCATTAATTTCTTAAAAAAAACCAAACTCCAAAACCTCATAAAAAAAGCCCAAAACACTCAATAGGGCTTCAAAGTAATTTAAATTAAATTCAATATGGCCAACTGTCATTTTTGTTTGTTTTTGTTTTTGGTTTGTTTATAGAAATTAAATGATGTAGGGTTTATTTATAATTTTAATGCTAAGAATGCGTATATGACTAAATATCTTTTTTTTTTTTTTTCCTTCTATTTGCATATGTTTCTTTTATGTTTGTATTCAATTTTTTTGATATCAATACTTTTATGGTTTCTGCTAGTGCTTGGTACTACAATACTCTTAACTCATTTTAAATATCACGCACAGGGAATTGAGCAATTTTATTTTATCATTACCTCACCATTATTATTTATTTTCAATGTTTTTGTGATTATTTGAATAATACATCTTTCAATGTTTTTGGTGTTATAGTGCAATTCTTTCAAAGGTTTCCGTTCTTGGTTAGAGTAATCAGTTTGCCATATTACCCAGCCTATGGATCTGGTTCTTATGTTAATACATAATCTTTGTTTCTTGTGAGAGATGAGACGTGTTGAGAATGATTTTTATGTTTTATATTTTATGTTGTAACCTAATGATGTTTTGAAGACCGAGTTTGTTTTAGATATAGACCTAAAGTTATGTAATTTAGTTTTTTATTTTGAAATATACAGAAAATCCAGTTAAAATATCATTGAGGTGGAAAATAGTGTTAAAATATCCTTGGCTATATATGCTTGTGTCTTTTATGCATAAAATTCTATATGACCATTAAAAATAAATTAATGCAATTGCAAATTTCCATATGCTAGCTCCTTGTCTGGTAATTACGATATGCCTGTCTAAGTTTAGTCACTAATACATATAGGAACCATTAATATTGGTTTTACCGTACAAATTATAATAACTAATTTGAGTATGACAATTGCACATTATTTAGAACATGCTCAACTTTCTTGAAGACACTGGTGTGCCACTAGTTAACAAAAAAATTTGGCATTTGAGTTCATTAAAGGATAAAATAGATGTTATCATGGCGCTGGTGTTGAAAGTAGCCAAGCTAATCTCCCCCAAAAAATGTGTACTTTTTGGGGTTGAAGTGGGTGTAGTGAGAGTAGCTGTGAGTTTATGAGGTGGTTGAGGTCTGAGCGTGAAATTGGAAGAGAATTTTTTTTATTAATTTCATTTTTAGATTGAATTTGGATATTTAATAATTAATTACAATTTTTTAAATTAATTTTAATGTTAATTTTTTTCAATTTTAACAAAATTTTGATGAAAATGATCACATTTGCTAACATATAGAAACAAATGGATTAAATTGGCCTAAATTGGCCGATGAGGTAAAACACATGGACCATTTTGACATTTAAGCCAAAAAAAAAAATCTCCACCTATATTTTATAAAATTTTCCTCATCTTTTTATTTCATACCTAAAATTTATTAGATTACTTATTTCTTTTGTAGGAATTAAATTTTTACTTATAAGTTTTTGCCTTTGGAAAGATAAATGATATTATATTAGTTTCTCTAGTTTCACAGTTCCCAAATTTAGGTGTATCGATACACCACACTCCAACTCAAGTTCTCAACCCTAATCGCTAAAATCCCTCATCTCAGTTGAGATTATTTGTGAAACAGAAACGCTCCAGCCGCGCGACGAACAATCCGCCCATCTCAACCGTCAACTCCTCCATTTTTCGACGCCGTCTTCCCCCCATATACATATTGCTCAGCTCTCCTCTTTCTCGACAGTGACAACGGTTGATGCGCAACCATCTTCAATCTCATCTCATCCCAAGTATGATGTCTTACTGCGTTATATTCTAATCTCGGACGCCATCTCATCAGATTTAAGATCCACTGAACCCCTACCCTCTAGCAACGATCAGTTTCCTTGATTTTGTTTCATATTTCTTTTTTGTTCTCTTCCGTCTCTTATTTCCTGGGTTTTATGCTCTCCAGGGTTTTAGTTGAATTTTTTTTTGGCATTCCAAGTTTACTTTATTATTAGTTGAATTAACTCTCCAGATCCTTCTTGAGTTTGAAGTTCAAGAAATTGTTTCTTTATTGTGATAAATTTATCATTCATGAATTTTGAAGTTTATGCTACTGATTAAAAGTATATAGCAATGATCTTCTCATAAATTTTGAAATTTCCTTTGATATGAATTTTTTTGTGTTGAATATGAATAGGGCCTGTGCAAGTTAGTTAATAATGGCTGCCACAGAAGATGGTTTGAAGAAGCTCGAGTACCTTTCCTTGGTTTCCAAGGTATGTTCAGAGCTCGAAACCCATATAGGGGTTGGTGTTGTGGGAAGCATCAACCAATTGTGAGTGAAAAATAAATAACAACTGACAGGAAATAAATAGAACACAAAACACAACACCAACAAGAACACCAAGATTCATACTAGTTCGGCAATGCCTACATCCAGTTTGGAGACGACGGAGTAATTCACTATAATCAAAGAGAGTATACAAAGTGTTTATCACTCAAGAAACCCAAAGCCCCAAATACACCCAAGTCTCACTCTCACAACAATTGAAGAGAAAACAATGATACAAAGCAAAGAACAATTAGAGAGAAATGTTTCTCTCTTTGGCAAGATGCTTTTCTTGCTATTTTTTTCTCTTCTACTCCACACTTGGTGGGATGCTTCAAATGGAACCATTTGCTTTCAATTTATAGCCAAAAATGCAAGAGTGTGAATGCAAGCTTTAACTATTCATTTGTTGGCTACCAAACTTACCAATGGATGGCTACTAAACAATCCACCCTTTTTGACCTCATAGTAAGCCAACATTTACTCACATGGGCAACTAACTTTGACTCACATGGGCAACTCCAAAATTCTTCTACATTTGAGCCAATTTCCAACAATCTCCACCTTGGCTCAACATGTAACAAACTCTCATAGTAATACTCCCAATGGTCGTCTCCCAATCCCCCCAAGGGGCAGTCAACAAATTTTACGAATTCCAATCAAGTCCAAGCAATGCTTAAACTTGAACAACGAAACTGGCTTCGTCGACCTATCAAATTGCTTGTACCATTGTCTTAGAGACTGCTTTAAGCCATACAATGATTTCTGCAATTTTACAAACCCAATTTTCCTTTCCAGCAACACTAAAACCTTATGGCTGAGACATATAGATCTCTTCCTCCAAATCACCATGTAAGAAAGCAATCTTGACATCAAGTGAGCCAACTCAAGGTCAAACTGCGCAACCAAAGCCAACAAAATACGAATGGAAGAATGTTTTGCTACAAGAGAAAATACCTCATTGTAGTCAATGCCTTCCTTCTGAGCATAGCCTTTAGCTACCAATCTGGCTTCGAATCTTACATTGTCTTTTCCCAAAGATTCCATCTTCTTGGCATACACCCATTTTTGTTGTTGTGGAGGCTCTTGGGTAGGTGCCTCCTCTTCAACATTCTTGTCCTCATCATCAGAATCAACTCAGGACTAGTGTCTCTAACATCAGACCTTACCTGGAACAACTGGAGTCTTCAGTAACTCCACCTGCTTTGAACAACTCATGGTCTTGGTTGCTTCAATTTCACCTTCATGCTTGTTCTGATTAACCATAGCAGCCTCATCAAAAGTCACATATCTGCTTACAACAAATTTCTTCTTATCTGGACACCAAGTCGTATATCCCTTCACGCCAGAGTCGGTATCCCCTACACAAAACAGAAATGAAAAAGAAAATAAATAAAACAAGAAAAAAAAGAAATAACTTAAGCAAATAAGTTCCCAAGTTCAATTAGATTAACGGATTGATTCTAGCTAAAGTATGATTAAGCCATGGTGTTTGGTCCTAACCTTGTGTTCCTAATTCCCTAATTTGGTCATTTGTTGTCTAACCTAAAATTAAGCATTAGGAACCCATTAAGCATAGAAGAACAATTTAAACAACCAAGCATGTATCTAAACCCTGTTGTCGAATGTCCATACATACTCTTCATATTCATAGTTCAATTCGAATTAAAGCATGGTTGATGAGCACAAAATAAATACAAGTTTTATCCTTAAATTTATATTTGTTAGTATTTTCTTTTGTATTATGTAAATTTATTAGAGTATTTGTATTGGCTATTTTCAATCTTTGTTTTTGTATTTAATGAGTGGTTGTATGTAGATATTAAGTGTCTTCCACCAATGGCATGAGGAGGAGGAGGAATAAGTAATGTGTTGCAAAAAGAGAGGAAGAACTCAATTTGGATTTGATGACTTTGCCTTTTACAGCTCATGCTGTACAGTCCATTTACAGACCTGATAAACGAATTTTCCCATGCTCAAATGAATAAATATCCTTCATGACACTTGTTCAATAAGATGTCGACTAAAACGTATCCAAAAATTGGAATAATTGGATAAAAACTCAATCCACAGGCTGTCAAACACCAAGACAGGTTCATGACTTTGCCTTTTACAGCTCATGCTGTACAGTCCATTTGCAGACCTGAAAAACGAATTTTCCCATGCTCAAATGAATAAATATCCTTCATGACACTTGTTCAATAAGATGTCGACTAAAACATATCCAAAACTTGGAGCAATTGGATAAAAACTCAATCCACAGGCTGTCACACACCATGACAGGTTCTAGAAGACAGCTTGCATATGCAGCTGGAATGAAAGGGACTTCATGCTTCTATAAATAGGCAACAACTCAAGAGAGAAAGTGTGCAGAAATTCAAGAGTGATACACAGCAGAAGGCAAGAGAGAGAGAGAGAAAGAGTGAGGAAGAAAGAGAACAATGATGGAAAGGAAAGAACCAAGAGCTAACAACTCTTTTAAACTTGTTCTTCCTTTCCTAGTTCTCATGTAAATTATGTATTTTAATTTCTTTGTTTTGTTTTAAATTCTTAATTATGTCTAGCTAAAATACTTAACTAAGGTTGGATGAAACACCATTATTAAATAAAGTTCTAGTTTTTATCTTCAATTCTCAAATATTGTGGTGTTCAATGATTATAATTTTCACTTCACATGATTAATAGATTAATCTTCTTTTCACCACTTCTATCATGTATTGTGACATATAACATGTATTTGTGGTAGTTGAGAGTTTGGATTAATCTATTAATTCATCCTTGGTTTATATTTCTAGTTTACAAATTTCTTTGATATTTTGTTATTCAAATAAACTTTTTCACATAGGATGCTTAGGAAACTTTGATCCTTTGTAGTTAAATAATTTTGTTTACATATTATGCTTAGAATTTGTACTTATGAAGGGAAGGAAAATTTACTTATGATCTAAAGTACAAACTTAATTGATAAATCTTGAGAAAGCAGTAGATTGATTTCTAGATTGCTACTCCATGGGAATTGAAAGATAAATAATTAGGATCTTATGGAATAATGGTGTGGATTCTAATACCTTAGTTATTTTTTCTCATAAATTTAAATCTTAATTTCAGTTTATTGTCATTTCCATATTTGTTTCATGCTTTATTTAATTTTCTTTATCAACAAACAAATCACCATTTGAATCAACTAGGTTGGCAATGAAATTAACTTGGGTATAATTGGTTTTCTATCTTTACACGCAATCCCTTGGGTACGATCTCGCTCTTACACGCTTATGCTATATTCGATTCGTGCGCTTGCGAGTTTATAAATTTTAAAAGACACCGCTTTTGGTGACAACAATGGTGTATACTCTTAATTATACAATAAAGTTCACTAACTACACTCACTTCACCAACTTACAACACTTAATTCACCTAACACACTAATGCATTTGAAAACAATTCTTCTTGTCATTAAGCTTAGTGTTGCATCATCCACTTCAACATCTTTCAATTCATTTGGCTGCTGCAAAATTCCACTCAAAAATAAGTATTGAATATGCTTCACCTAACTTCCCCACAATCAATAACAGCTCATGCATATGTCATGCATGACAATGCATTGCAGTCTTCTTTTGGGCTCGTTTTGGACTTGTTTCTCCATCCATAAAATTCTGGAAAAATATGGATCTTGAAGCTCTTTGAATTATCTTTCCAAGCATATGCAGCCCAACTCAAGGAATAATCCGGAAGGCCTTCAAATGTGATTTTTGGCCCAGTAACGCAGATGCTGCCGAATTTGACCTTAAGTTGCCAAAACATGTATAACTTTCTCTAGAAGACTCGGAATCATGAACCGTAAAATTCAACAGAAAATAGACTTCCGTATCTTTCCAATGATGTATGGCTCATTATCTGGTTCTTCCTGAGCAAGTACAGTCCAATCCGTGAAGTTGACTGATCTGCAGACACCGTTTTGAGCTAATTTGTCTCTAAAATGCAATTAGTGAGTCTCAAGCTTATAACACTGAAATAAGCACAAAACTTATTAAAAGCACAAGTTTAACTCAAAAACATAACCAAATCATAAGTTAGAAGGGTACAAAATGATATGTAAATATGCACCGATCACGCAGCAGGCAACCGATTAATGAGATGACTTGCATAACTAATTGCGTCAGCCCAAAACGCCTTGCCTAATCCAGCATTAGACAACATACACCGAACTTTCTCAAGCAAAGTACGGTTCATGCGCTCCGCCACCCCATTCTGTTGCGGTGTCTCCCTAACCGTGAAGTGCCTCACAATACCCTCATCTTGACAAACTTTCAAGAAAGGATCAGACCTATATTCACCACCATTGTCTAATCTAAGAGTCTTGATCTTTCGATCGCTTTGCATTTCAATCATCTTTTTACACTTCAGGAATATCTTCAAGACTTCATCTTTACGCTTCATGGTGTACACCCATACTCTTCTAGAGAAGTCATCAACAACGGAGACCAAATAATGGTAACCTCCCCAAGGTGCATTCATGGAAGGTTCCCAAACATCAGTGTGAACATAATCTAGAATGCCTTTAGTGTGGTGAATAGAGGTATCAAATTTCACTCTAGTTTGCTTACCAAGCATCCAGTGTTCACAAAATTCCAATTTGCATGCCTTTGCACCCTTCAATAAGCCTTGCTTCACCAATCCTTGCAACGCTTTTTCACCAGCATGCCCAAGACGCATATGCCATAACCTCGTGGTGTCTGCTGCTATCTGCGTCAGGCAGCTTCAATGATAGCTGCTCCACCAATAACTGTACTCCCCTGCAAGAAATACAAGTTATTTCTTGTTGTACCTTTCATCACCACCAGTGCCCCGTACACAGCTTTAAGAACTCCACCGTCCATGGTGATCTTGAGACCCTTGGATTCCAAAGCGCCCAATGAGATGAGATTCTTCTTCATATCCGGTACATACCGAACATCACTCAATTCTCTCGACTGTTCCATCATGCATCTTCAAACAGATTTTGCCTATCCCTTGTGTTTTGTAAGCATTATTATTGCCCATCAAAACAACTCCACCATCCAGCTCCTCGAAGCTAGAAAACCATTCCCGAATGGGACACATATGATAGGTGCAACCTGAATCCAAAATCCACTCCTCGGAGTGACCATCAGCAGATGAACTAGCCAAAGCAAACTCGAAATCATTATCTCCAGATTTTGCAACATTTGCTTCAGAATCCGCTTTCTCCTTCTCTTTGTTCTTCAATTTGGGGCAGTCTTTCTTCCAATGACCCTTTTGGCGACAAAAAGCACATTCGTCTATGGCAGGAAACTTTCCTTGCTTCCCAGATTTTCTTTCCTCTGTTCGACTCCTTGCAACTAGTGCCTCGGTTTGTGAATTGTGAGTCATCTGGTCCTTCTTACGACACTCATGATTCACCAATGCCAGACACCTTCTCAAGTTTCACCTCGGATTTTCCATACAACAAAGTAGTTGTCAAATGATCATAATCATCAGACAATGAATTTAACAAACATAGTGCCTTATCTTCGTCAGGAATTTTCACATCAAGGTTTGCTAAATCAGCAAGTATTTTATTATAATCATTGAGATGTTCATGCATAGAAATACCTGAACGATATTGAAATTGGAAGAGTCGCTTTTTCAAGAAGAGCCGATTTTTTGCGCTCTTGGTCATATACTTCTCCTCCAATTTCGTCCAAAACTCCTTAGCAGAAGTTTCCTTCATATACGGGTATTTCAACTCCTTATCAAGGAACGATCGAATAGAGCCACAAGCATGAAGATTAAGTCTCTTCCACTGCTTATCATCAATTTCTTTGGGTTTATCCTCCAAAACAATATCCAACTCTTGTTGATACAACACATCCATAACTTCACATTGCCACATACCAAAATTATTATAGCCATTGAATTTATCAACCTCTAACCTTGTAGTAGCGATTGGATGTCGACGAAGACGATGTCGACTCCTTTTCCTTCATGAGTTCATCTTTATCTCCAGCCATCTACTCCGGCACTGTTCACAAATACAGCACTGTTCACACTATAGCGGTTCACTGTTCACGGGACTGTTTTCACCAGCGCTATTCACGGAACTGTAGCTCCAACGAATTTTTCACTCCTACGAAAACCCAGTCGAAACTGGAGCTCTGATACCACTTGTTGTGCGGAAGCGTCAACCAATTGTGAGTGAAAAATAAACAACAACTGGCAAGAAATAAATAGAACACAAAACACAACACCAACAAGAACACCAAGATTTATCCTGGTTCGGCAAAGCCTACATCCAGTTTAGAGACGACGGAGTAATTCACTATAATCAAAGAGAGTATACAAAGTGTTTATCACTCAAGAAACCCAAAGCCCCAAATACACCCAAGTCTCACTCTCACAACAATTGAAGAGAAAACAATGATACAAAGCAAAGAACAATTAGAGAGAAATGTTTCTCTCTTTGGCAAGATGCCTTTCTTGCTATTTTTTTCTCTTCTACTCAACACTTGGTGGGATGCTTCAAATGGAACCATTTGCTTCCAATTTATAGCCAAAAATGCAAGAGTGTGAATGCAAGCTTTAACTATTCATTTGTTGGCTACCAAACTTACCATGGATGGCTACCAAACAATCCACCCTTTTTGACCTAGAGTAAGCCAACATTTACTCACATGGGCAACTCCAAAATTCTTCTACATTTGAGCCAATTTCCAACAGTTGGTGACAAAGTTCTGGCGGAGTTCGTCATTGAGTTGGGACGAAACTGCGAGACGGTGGACGAGTTCGACACCAAATTAAAGAAAAATGGTGCCGAGTTGCCCGATTACTTTGTCCGTACACTCCTCACTATCATTCACGCTATCCTTCCACCGAAGCCAAAGCTAGAGAAGGACTCGAAGAAAGAGACCGCTTCTGATGGTAGGAAGACCAAGTTTAAGGCTTTGGCAGGTCGCCGATAATAAAGATAGAGTCAAGGACATCGAGAAGGAAATTGAGATGGAGACCAAGGAAAAGCGAAACAGAAGAGAAGAACAAGACGAAGAGCGAGAAGAAGATAGGCGTAGTGGTAGTGATAGATATAGGGATAGAGATAGAGATCGAGATAGACACAGAGGAGGTCGAGATAGAGACGGGAGGGAAAGGCGAAGGGAAAGGTATGATAGAGATGAGAGGTGTAGAGATACACATTATAATGATGATGGTGACGAGGGGAAGGCATACAGATCGATACAATAAGCATAAAAGAGATGGGTATGAAGACAATGGAGATGTTAAGGAAGATGGTGGCGATAGGAGAGGTAATAGGGATCAGCAGAATGGCCAGGAACCATTCGGACGAGCCCGAATTGTATCAGGTTTATAAGGGCAGGGTTTCGAGAGTGATGGATGTTACGTAGATTCAACTGCACCAAAATGGATTCAGCTGCATCCTCAACTTGTGATACTCGCAAGTGCACGAGCCGTTCAGTAGTATAGCATATGTAAGTGCGAGGTCGATTCCACAGGGATTGGTGATTGAATGATCCAATTCAATTTTCCTACACAAAACAAAAATGAAAACAAAAGAAATAAAACAAGAAGAAAGAATGTACATTACTAGAAAAATAAATTACAACTAAGAAAACATTAAGGAAACTAAGAGAACTTTGAGGAAGAAAGGAAGTGTTTGAGAACTTTGAGGAGGGAGAAGAAAGTCTTTGAGAAGTGTTTGGGAGCTTTAGAGAAGGGAGAAGAAAGTATTTGAGAACTTGGAGAAGAGAAAGGTGTTTGGGAACTTGGAGAAGGAAGAGAAAGGTGTTTGGGAACTTGGAGAAGGAAGAGAAAGGTGTTTGGGAACTTGGAGAAGGAAGAGAAAGGTGTTTGTGAAGTGTTTGAGACATGGAGAGCTTTGAAAGAGAATAGAGAAGTGTTTGAAGAATTTAGAAGAAGAGAAAGGGAAGGTGTTTGAGATTTAGTACAAAGAAAATTTGGTAGAATGATCTTATTACAACAATTGAGAACTACAAAGGGAAACTAAGAGAAATTGAGGGAGAGAAGGGAAGGGAGCTCTAGAGAAGTGTTTGAGAGCTCCCCCCCTTGGGGTTGTGTTTACAAGCTTAGAGAACTTCCCTATTTATAGGCCTAGGGGAAGTGAAAATCTGAATTATACAATAGAGTTCACTAACCACACTCACTTCACCAACTTACAACACTTAATTCATCTAACACACTATTGCATTTGAAAACAATTCTTCTTGTCATTAAGCTTAGTGTTGCATCATCCACTTCAACTTCAATTAATTCAATTGGCTGCTGCAAAATTCCACTCAAAAATAGGTATTGAATATGCTTCACCAAACTTTCCCACAATCAACAACACTTCATCATGCATATGTCATGCATGACAATGCATTGCAGCCAGCTTGTGGGCTCGTTTTGGGCTTGTTTCTCCATCCATAAAATTCTGGAAAAATATGGATCTTGAAGCTCTTTGAATTATCTTTCCAAGCATATGCATCCCAACTCAAGGAAAAATAGGGAAGGCCTTCAAATGTGATTTTTGGCCCAGTAACGCAGATGCTGCCGAATTTGACCTTAAGTTGCCAAAACATGTATAACTTTCTCTAGAAGACTCGGAATCATGAACCGTAAAATTCTACAGAAAATAGACTTCCGTAGCTTTCCAATGATGTATGGTTCATTATCTGGTTCTTCTTGAGCAAGTACAGTCCAATCCGTGAAGTTGGTTGATCTGCAGACACCATTTTGAGCTAATTTGTCTCCAAAATGCAATTAGTGAGTCTCAAGCTTATTACACTGAAACAAACACAAAACTTATTAAAAGCACAAGTTTAACTCAAAAACATAACTAAATCATAAGTTATAAGGGTACAAAATGATATGTAAATATGCACTGATCAATGGACACAGGTTGCTTTGTTCAGTTGAATGATTTAAGAGGGAAGGAGGGTCTGGTTCACGTTTCACAAATGGCAACTCGGCAAATTAGCAATGCTAAGGATGTGGTGAAGAGGGATCAGGAAGTTTATGTGAAGGTGATTTCAATTTCAGGTCAGAAGTTGAGCCTTTCGATGAGGGATGTTGATCAACATACAGGGAAGGATTTGCTCCCCTTGAAGAAGAGCTCAGGGGATGATGCTCTTAGGACGAACCCATCTTTTTCAAATGATGGACCTGTGACTAGGACTGGTCTTTCTGGGATTAGTATTGTGGAAGAGGATGATGTTGGCCCATCACGCCAGCCATTGAAGAGAATGAGCTCGCCAGAGAAGTGGGAAGCCAAACAGTTGATTGCCTCAGGTGTTTTGGGTGTTATAGAGTATCCTATGTATGATGAGGAAACCGATGGGATGCTTTATCAAGAAGAGGGAACTGAGGAAGAGCTTGAGATTGAGCTCAATGAGGATGAGCTAGCCTTTTTAAATGGATAGAGCAGGTATTCTATTGATATGTCACCTGTGAAAATCTTTAAGAATCCAGAAGGGTCACTAGGTCGTGCAGCTGCTCTTCAGTCCGCACTCATTAAGGAGCGTAGAGAAGTGCGTGAGTAGCAGCAAAGAACCATGTTGGATTCTATCCCAAAGGATCTCAATCGTCCCTAGGAAGATCCAATGCCAGAGACTGGTGAGAGGCATCTTGCACAAGAACTTAGAGGTGTTGGTTTGTCGGCATATGATATGCCTGAGTGGAAGAAGGATGCTTTTGGGAAAACCATCAGTCTTGGGCAGAGGTCAAAACTTTCAATCCAGGAACAGAGGCAGAGCTTGCCTATCTTCAAGCTGAAGAAAGAATTGATTGCAGCGCTGCATGAGAACCAAGGTATTAAATATCGATAATATCCCCGATATTATCCCGATAATATCTGATTTTTGGGGGTCCGATATTTTAACAACTAACCATAGTGTTATCGTTAATATATCGATATTATCCCGACATTATCCCGATATTATAATATCGGGAAGATATTTTCAACATTTTTATGAATGATTTGGGCAATATATCGAGATATTATCTATAATATCCCGATAATATGCCAATATGAAACCCAAAAATATTTATATACATGGTATTTGTGAAAACCATTTTACTCCTTCAACACCAACCACCATATCACTTATGTTTTTGTGAAAATACTAAAATATTTATATATATACATGGTTTTGTTTTGAATTCTTTTTGTAAGAAACAAATTTTCACATGAGATAAGTAGTAACTATGGTTATACTCATAACCAACCATTTCCCTACCATTCATATCCCATTCCTGTTGGGATGGAATCAAATGACTCATGGAAAGAATCCGAGAACTCAATCTTCAAATGATTTTGCTTATGGACAACGTCAACCAATCTCGGATCCATATGGGTGGCATGTTAACAATTACATGCAAAACTATTTTGGGGATTTATCATTTGATGACTACTCTTCAAAATATACTTTCTCTACACATAGAGATGATGAAGATAGTGAAAATTTTGAACCTCATAGGAACTCTATGTGGTACTAAGTCACTCATGTATCTTACCATGCAATGTATAAAGTGTAAAATATTGTAGTAATTCATTATATATAAATGATTATGGTGTGTTTAATCTTCTTTCATTAATTACTACATATTTTCTATACTTATGGTGTTTGCCAGCTCGCTATATAATCAACTTAAATCAGTTAAATCCATCATGCAATGCATTTCCTTTCAATTTTTTGTGATAAACTAATAGATAATTGACTAAATAAACATCCTGCAAAGTTTCAATAAAAATTTCCATATTTTTCTTACAATTTCCGTGTTTTTTATTCAATTTTTTCCGAATACCGATAATATCCCGATATTTCCTACGATATTTTCATGTTTTTTGACTTCCGATACTTCTGATACCTCCGATATTTAAGACCTTGATGAGAACCAAGTGCTTCTTGTCATTGGTGAGACTGGTTCGGGTAAGACAACACAGGTAACGCGGTATCTTGCAGAAGCGGGTTACTCGACAATGGGTAAGATTGGTTGTACAGCCACGTAGGGTAGCTGCCATGTTTGTGGCCAAGAGGGTTGCTGAAGAGTTTGGTTGTCGTTTAGGAGAGGAAGTTGGCTATGCAATTCGTTTTGAGGATTGCACTGGTCCAGATACTGTCATCAAGTACATGACCGATGGTATGCTTCTTAGGGAGATTTTGATTGACGAGAACCTTTCATAGAATTCTGTGGTCATGGTTGATGAAACTCATGAGAGGACAATCCACACAGATGTTCTTTTTGGACTCCTGAAGAAGCTTGTGAAGCGGAGACCAGACTTTCGTTTGATTGTCACATCTGCTACTTTGGATGCGGAGAAGTTTTCCGGTTATTTCTTCAACTGTAACATCTTCACTATCCATGGGAGAACTTTTCCTGTAGAGATACTCTACACTGAACATCCGGAAAGTGACTACCTGGATGCATCTCTAACAATCGTTGTACAAGTACACTTGATAGAACCTGAAGGTGACATTCTTCTTTTCTTGACTGGACAAGAAGAGATTGATTTTGCATGCCAGTCTCTTTATGAGAGGATGAAAGGTCTTGGTAAAAATGTCCCTGAGTTGATTATCCTACCAGTGTATAGTGCTCTTCTTAGTGAAATGCAGTCAAGGATATTTGATCCTCCCCACCAGGTAAGAGGAAAGTAGTTGTGGCTACTAATATTGCTGAGGCATCATTGACCATTGATGGGATATTTTATGTCATTGATCCTGGTTTTGCAAAGCAAAATGTTTATAACCCAAAGCAGGGGCTAGATTCACTGGTCATAACTCCAATTTCCCAAGCATCAGCCAAGCAACGAGCTGGGCGTCCAGGCCCTGGGAAATGTTACCGGCTCTACACTGAGAGTGCATACCGCAATGAGATGTCCCCTACTTCAATTCCAGAAATCCAGAGGATAAATCTTGGGACTACTACACTTAGATCATCCACAGTGGGGGGGTGTAAATTCAGGGGTGTAAAGCCACTTTTACATCCCTTTTACACCTCGGGGTGTAAATACGTTTTTTGCTCCAATGGGAAAAGATGTAAAAGATGTAAAAATGGATGTAAAGCCACTTTTTCTTCATTTTTCTTCATTTTCTCTGGGTGGGTCCCACTTGCTAAAAATAAATTTAAATGTACATTTTATTTTACATTTTCATGGTGGTGATGTATATTTACAACCCTTTACATCTCCCCATTGGAGACAATTCCGGTGACAAGGGGTGTATATTTAACATACACCCCCATATACACCCTCCCATTGTGGATGCTCTTACGATGAAAGCTACGGGGATAAATGATCTCGTCTTTTGATTTTATGGATCCTCCTTCACCCCAAGCACTCATTTCTGCCATGGAACAATTGTACAGTTTAGGAGCACTGGATGAGGAGGGGCTGCCCACCAAATTGGGTAGGAAAATGGCTGAGTTTCCCCTGGATCCACCCTTGTCTAAGATGCTAATGGCTAGTGTGGACCTTGGATGCAGTGATGTGATCTTGACCATCATTGCAATGATTCAGACTGGTAATATTTTTTACAGACCTAGGGAAAAACAAGCCCAGGCAGATCAGAAGAGAGCCAAGTTTTTCCAGCCAGAGGGAGATCATCTGACTTTACTTGCAGTCTATGAGGCATGGAAAGCAAAGAATTTTTCAGGGCCATGGTGTTTTGAGAACTTTGTTCAATCTCGATCCTTGAGGAGGGCACTGGATGTCAGAAAACAGCTTCTCAGCATCATGGACAAGTATGTTCTTCTAATTTATCTTGATGTGTATTCGTGGTTGCATGTATCTTTTTTTCTGGTTTCACATGTGCATGAATGGTTTTAAAAGATGTAGATTAATGTTCTAGGTTTGCTCATGTTTGGTACATTGTATTTTTGCAGTAGTCGTGAATTAGGCATGCCTTTTGCTGTCTGTACTTGATGGAAATGCTGAAATGTTGTTCAGGCCTAGTTTGTGTTTTAAAATCTAGATATATGGTACCTGAGCAGCGAATAGGTCATTACAAGTTGTCATGTTGATGTTACTACATACACTGTTTTCAGAGCATTATTAGCAGAAGTGCTTTTTTCCACCATTTTTTCAGTGGTTAATTATAGTATCTTTATAAATCATTACTTCTCTTTTGTGTATAGCTAAATTGCCAGTATATGCTCTTCAAAGGTGCTCTCATGTGCGGATATGTTAGGCATTTTGATACCGGAATTGTTTTTCTTGGTAAAAGTGTTGTTTGTACAAAATATTGCAAAACTGTTTTAAAAGTTGATATGGAAATTCAGATGGCATATTACACATCCTACCATCGCCGTTAACAGATTTCATTGATTGACATAGCATTGTCATGTAAGCTCTAGGATAAGTTTGTGTATAAAAACCTAGCATAAGTTTGTCATGCCAATGTCTCTACTAGCACCCCTTGCTTTAGTTTATAACAGTGATCAACGATTTCTAAGTTGAGTATTCTGATTTGAAGATGAAATTGCATTCCGACTATATATTGTGAATTTCAGATATAAACTAGATGTTGTGAGTGCTGGAAAGAATTTTACAAAGATCAGGAAGGCAATTACGGCAGGGTTTTTCTTCCACGGTGCTAGAAAGGACCCGCAGGAGGGTTATAGAACCCTAGTGGAGAACCAACCAGTTTATATACACCCAAGTCGCGCCCTCTTCCAGAGACAACCAGATTGGGTGATCTACCATGAGCTGGTTATGACCACAAAGGAGTACATGCACGAGGTGATGGTCGTCGACCCCAAATGGCTCGTGGAACTGGCACCCAGGTTCTTCAAAGTGGCAGATCCCACCAAGATGAGCAAGCGCAAGCGTCAAGAATGTATTGAACCGCTATATGATAGATACCATGAACCTACTCTTGGCGTCTTAGTAAGAGACGTGCTTGATATGTGTATCATCTGCTGCTTTTGGTTTTTCTGTATGGATACAATGTGAATATCTTGTAATTACTTGAGCTAATTTTTGACATTGAGTGCACAAAATTTGTGTGGCTTCATTACTTTTTAACATCCTCGTGAAATTCCTTCAACGTTGCAATAAGGGCATCATCAATTGCTTATTTTCCATACTGCAAGCAGGCCGCCGGGGGTAGAATCTGTTGTGTAATTTAAAAGCTACTTTATTTTTTGATTTCTACTTTAGGAGATATTAGCTGTTCTGTTCTCTGGACAATGAATTGTTAGGAAATGAAAGAATCATAGTGTGTTCTTGAATGTATTAAGGCATTCAATATTTGATGTATTTTAGCATTCAAATATGTATGCCCCAAGAGGTTGAAGAATCAGTTATCAAATATCTTTGTACTGGTAATTTCAATTCTGTGGCTTCAGGCTTTAAGCCAAGAAAAGTAGGGATAAATAAACCATTTAGTTTTATGACCTCTTATATCTATAGTCTGCGTCAACTATGCCATGTTTAGTAGATATAAAAGTAACATCAAGCACAAATGTTCCAAGTACACTAGTACAGTTTCCTCATTGTTGTGTAATTATTGCAAGCGCACAATTCGTACAAGTAATATAGAAATAAGTAGAATGTCGTTCCCACGAAGACTGTAATTTCCTATTAACTACCAATTATGATTAATTCAGAAGTTTATTTGAACAGTTAATTAAGAAGATTGATTGATTCAAGAAAACTAAAACAATTATGAAAAATAACAATTTAATTAACGATAGAAAATTAAGATGATGAGACACTAGAGCATCCGATTTCACCATAACCAATTCTACTTAATTCTTATAGCCAGTTAACCCTAATTACTATCCCTGTTGACAGTTGGTTTCTCCTAATTCATTCGATATCCCCTCTCGGGCTCAACCAAAAGTATTCTCAATTAACAACCCATTCTCTCTCGAGCAACGGATTTAGAAAACCAAGAACCCATTAAGTTCTATGAGAACCTACAAGAAAACTGCATGAGTCATGTTAGTCCCTCTCGGGCACTCATTCAAGTCATGGTATTTGTTACAAGAAGCAAACACCAAACATCTCCTCTCGGTCTCCGCTTGGATCATTAATTAAATATTAGCTAGATATTTAAATCATTAAGAACAGTAACAAATACTCAACATGGGATAATAATAAGGAATTAATATAACTATAAAAATTAAGTATTCATGGTTAGGCTACATCGTAGCCCTAGCAAGGGAAATTAGTTCATGACAGAAGAAAATATAAACAAGAGAATTATTGTCATAAAACCAATTTGGCCGATGGACTTGATCTTCAAAATCTTCACAGGAACACCTTCAAAAGCTCCTCAAATAATGCAGCAGCAAAATCTTGGCTTCCTCTGATATTTCTCCGGTTGCATGAAAGTTGGTGGAAAAATATGGTAGAGAAGACGATGGTGGAAAAAGATTCTGGCTATTAGGTTAAAGCTTTGTATTTATAGGCCAAGGGACTCCTCCAAAAATAAGGAAGATAATATTTATTTAGGAAGGAAAGGAAAAATAGGAATGTATTAGAAAAACCAATACCTATTCTCAAAAGGAAGTTACATGCGGCTTCAAGTCAAAGAAGGAATTGGCCTTGGGGTTTTACAGGAAAAATAGGAAAGTATGCTCAAGGGTCCAGCCGATACCCACGCTTTGCTCCAAAAGTAGCTAACCATGGTGGCTCAATCAAAAAGGTAACCAACAATTGTGATTGTTAAGCCAATCAGCTTTTAATGATGACAAAAGTGCAATTCATTCATATTGCTTTCTTTCCTTTCAGACCATCTCATTATTTTGTCATCTAGCATCTCTTGCAATTGCTCAAATGATGCAACCCACCATTTCTACAGTATCGGCAATTTACGTTGGGTTCTTCTTCATGAGAGAGGCATTAATGTGATGGTAAGCTTCTCTAACTCAATCTCTCTGGCGCTGGTCACTGAGACCAGTTGTGGATATAAACTGTCACTTGCACAGATGCACTCTAGGTGTTTGATGAAATGACAGAGTGACTTCTTGAGATTTTGTTGAGATGATAATTCCACCCATTTTGATCCCTTAAGCTTCCAAAATTATAGTTTTTTCTCCAAAGCCTTGCTAGGTATGATTTCCTACAAAATCTTCACCAAGCACATTAAACTAACCAATTTCACACGAAAACAATGCAAATAAAGATAGATTATATGTGCAAAATATGAATATATCAAACTACCTCAAACCTATCTTTTGCTAGTTCTCGAGCAAAATTAGAAATAAAAACAAAAACAAAACAAAACGAAAAACTAACTAAACCACTTTCGCAGGTAAACTCGATGGCACTTAGCGTGTGCCACAAGCCGTTAAACCTCTAGGTGTCCCTAGTAGGAGGAGTTGTGTCTCCTGAGGGTTTACCAGTTTACGATACCCACAAACGTTTTACTACAAAACAAAGTCGTTAAAGACACCACTTTAACAGGTTAATAAAAATCAATGCTTGTCAATCACATTTGCATCACTAAAGATATGCCACTTTGAGTAAATTGCATCATAGTGTTGTGTGTAATACCAAAACTCATAACATCAAAGCTTAAAGACAACCACACTCGAATACCATGGAATTATTTCGCCTTGACTCTAATCCTCACCGGATATCACTCTATAATTTTTCTCTCAGAATCCTAGGCTTACACTCAAATGTCACATATGTGTATGAAGATATGTAATGGAAATCAAATATTAACACATATGCTTAGCTTGAAGAATGGCAATTTGTGAAAATAATGTCTCATGAAAAGAATTGAATATTACGAACTAGAGTACATACCTCTCCTCCAAGCAAGATTTCCCAAAAGATCAGTTAGGTCTTTTACTTTGGTTGTAATGAAAAGCTAGGTTCGGGTTAAGAAAGAAAGGAAAGGAATAACAAAAACTTAGGATGTACCAAAGCATTATTCACGATCGCATACACGGCCAGCTCTTTTTGAACTTTTTGTAATACTCAGCGTCCAGGGATTGTGCATATTTCCTACTCCATTTGGAGTGATTTTGAACTTTTATTCTTTTGATTTGCAAAGTATTTTCTTTTCTTATACTTTTTTTTTTCTTGCAATTTTGCACAAACACCTCGGTACACGCCAATTCTTTGGTGTAGGGCTCAACCTTCTTATTTGCATCAATTTGGCACATCCTAAGCTATAAGGTATGGCTTAGAAACGGTTTATATAGGTTAAAAGATAGTAGGGGTGATGAAGGAAGGGCCAAGTGTTTGGTTACAAATGGGTTAATGACGCACACAAAGGGTAGGACGAAAAGGTTTTTTAGAGGGTGAAAACATGCATAGCCTAACATCATCTCTTATGGTCCATCCAACTTGGAAGCGACATACCTACAAAAATAAGAAAATTCTTTAGTATCCAATACAAACCTAATGAGAGCAATCTAATTAAGAATAAAATCGAAGAGTGTTTAAGAGTAGAAACAATAAAACCCCTCTCAAAAAAAATGGCTTTTGGCTCAATTATCTCACAAAGGTAGTCTCCACTAATATTCCATAGTTATTCGAACATAACAACCTTGTCCACCAAAACATTACGAGTATGGTATTGTGAAGTGCAAAGATTATAATGTAATAACCCTTTATGGCAACACTTTAGTGAAGCATTCATGATCAAAACATGGCATTTACATCTCTATTAGCAAGAAAAAGTAATAGCTTTAACTAGAATTTACATTTCGGAAAAAACTGCTTCTTTTCAATTTCGACCTCAGATCAGTTTTCAACAATTATCTCTTAAATTACCTCATGGATTTTAACAAGCCTTATATGCTCAGAAAATAGACAAAGAAACGCACAACTTTTCTTTAGACAAATACCAGAAAAACAGATTAGAACTTCATGAAAACTGACGTTAAATACAGAACACAGTACAGAATCGCAGAAATATTCCAGTTCCAGACCCCTGTTCAGAAAAACAGCTATAACTTCCAAACTAAAAGGCAGAAAATTACGAGCCTTATATGGCTGGATTCAGTACGAAAAACTGAAGAAGGCAACGCGGGCCAAATCTTCAATTCTATCACAGATTAAAACAGTATTATCGAAACATAAACACCAATGTTTTGCATGACTCTGAAAAAGACTAAAAACGAAAAAAATAAAAATAAAACGAATGTTACCCACCTCAAACCTAAACGAAACATTGTCCTCAATGTTTAAAAAGAAAAGAAATACAATGACAAAGAATAGTAAAGGAAATGAACGCAGGACACAAAAAAAAAAAAAGGAACGAAGGTACCTAGTTGGGTTGCCTCCCAACAAGCGCTGAGTTTAGAGTCAATAGCCCGACTTTTGGATGCGTTTACTTGGGGTCATCGAGTAGGACAGTGCTCTCCTCCTCAAGAAATGCGGCTGCCACATAAGGTTTGAGTCGATGGCCATTAACTTTGAAAGTTGTACCGTCACGATCGTTCTTGATTTCAACTGTCCCATAAGGATACACTGTTAACACTGTGAATGGTCCAGACCAACGAGAGCGAAGTTTCCCAGGAAAAAGTTTCAACCGTGAGTTGTAGAGGAGAACGCTTTGACCCACATAAAATTCCTTCTTCAAGATGTGCTTGTCATGCCACTTCTTTGTACGGTCCTTGTAAATTTTCGCATTCTCATACGATTCATTTCGAAGTTCCTCTAGCTCATTCAATTGTAACTTCCTCTTCTCCCCTGCTGAACTCATGTCAAAATTGAGCGTTTTAATAGCCCAAAACGCTTTATGCTCCAATTCCACCGGAAGGTGGCATGCTTTCCCAAAAACAAGTCTATATGGTGACATCCCAATTGGCGCTTTGAACGCCGTTCTATAAGCCCATAGTGCATCGTCCAATTTTAATGACCAATCTTTCCTAGAGGCACTCACCGTCTTTTCCAAGATTTTCTTCAATTCCCTATTCGAAACTTCAACTTGCCCACTAGTTTGCGGATGGTAGGGAGTAGACACTTTATGGGTGATGCCATATTTTGCAAGAAGGGAATTAAATTGACGATTGCAAAAATGCGTACCTCCATCACTAATAATTGCACGAGGGACCCCAAATCTTGTAAAAATATTCTTTCGTAGAAATCTGACCACAACCTTGGCGTCATTCGTGGGTAGGGCAGCTGCTTCGACCCATTTGGATACATAATCCACTGCAACCAAAATATACAAATTCCCATATGATGCCGGAAACGGACCATGAAGTCAATACCCCAAACATCAAACAATTCCACCTCCAAAATATTATTCAAGGGCATTTGGTTTCGACTAGATATATTTCCTGTACGTTGGCAAGGATCACATCTTGCAACAAAGTCTTGAGCATCTTTAAACAAAGTAGGCCAGAAAAATCCGGATTGTAGAACCTTGGCCGTAGTCTTGGAAGCACCATAATGGCCTCCACATGCCAAAGTATGACAATGCAATAATATGTCAGCCATCTCTGTCTAAGGTACACATCTTCGTATAACTTGGTCAGGACCGTGCTTCCACAAATATGGATCATCCCAATAATAATGTTTAACCAATGATAGGAATTTCTTTTTCTGATAAAAGGACATATTAGGGGGAAGAATACCACAAGCTAGGTAATTTACAAAATCTGCATACCAGGGAGTGATGAATTCTTGCTTAGAGTGGATGGAAAATAATTGCTCATCCGGGAATGTCTCTAGGATAGGCCCAACATCTTCTATAACTTCATCCTCACGGACTAGCCGAGAGAGGTGGTCGGCCACCACATTCTCAGACCCTTTTTTATCTTCGAATTTCAATATCAAACTCTTGAAGTAATAAAACCCATCGAATTAGTCTTGGTTTTGCTTCCTTCTTGGCAAGCAAAAATTTCAAAGCTGCATGATCCGTATACACAATTACCTTCGCACCCAATAGGTAAGAACGAAATTTATCCAATGCGAATACCACTGCTAACAATTCCTTTTCCGTAGTGGCATAGTTCAGTTGAGCATCATTCAATGTACGACTTGCATAGTGAATTACATGTAGTAATTTATTCTTCCTTTGACCCAAGACGGCTCCAATAGCATAATCACTTGCATCACACATAATCTCGAATGGTAATTCCCAATCAGGTGCCATAATGACTGGTGCAAGTGGTGAGCTTTGTCTTCAATAAATTAAATGCCTCCAAACAGTCTGAATTAAAGTTAAATTCAGAATCCTTCAATAACAACTTGCAAAGAGGCTTTGTAATTTTTGAGAAATCCTTTATAAATCGACGATAAAACCCAGCATGTCCCAGGAAGCTTCGAATTCCTTTCACTGTAGAGGGAGGTGGCAGCTTTTCTATGGTCTCAATTTTTGCACGATCAACTTCAATACCTCTTGCTGAAATTTTATGCCCCAACACAATTCCTTCTTGTACCATAAAATGGCATTTTTCCCAATTAAGAATTAAATTGGTTTCTTCACATCTTGCCAACACCAATGCCAAATTATCCAAACAAGAATCAAAAGATGAACCGAAAACAGAGAAGTCATCCATAAATACCTCAATAAATCGCTCCACCATGTAGAGAAAATGCTCATCATGCAACGCTGAAAAGTGGCTGGAGCGTTACATAACCCAAAAGGCATACGACGATAGGCAAAAGTGCCAAATGGACATGTAAATGTCGTTTTTTCTTGGTCTTCAGGCGCGATAGGGATTTGATTATATCCTGAGTATCCATCTAGGAAACAGGTAATAGGCATGCCCAGCAAGTCTTTCTAGCATCTAATCAATAAAAGGCAGCGGGAAGTGATCTTTTCTGGTTGTAGAATTCAATTTCCTGTAATCTATGCAGACTCTCCATCCTGTAACAGTTCTTGTTGGGACTAACTCATTATTTTCATTTTTCACAACAGTCATCCCTCCTTTCTTTGGCACAACCTGTGTAGGACTTACCCAACTACTATCAGATATAGGGTAAATAATACCTGCATCAAGCAATTTTAATACCTCTGCACGAACCACTTCTTTCATGTTGGGGTTCAATCGGCGTTGATGCTCCACGGATGGCTTATGCTCCTCTTCCATTAGTATTCGGTGCATACACATAGAAGGGCTAATACCCTTGATGTCGCGATTGTCCACCCAATTGCAGTCTTATGTTTTCTCAAAACCCGTAATACTTTTTCTTCTTCAGTTTCACTCAAATTTGCAGCAATAATAACTGGTAAAGTTTCATAAGTTCCCAAATAAGCATACCTCAAATGTGTTGGGAATGGCTTCAGAGTAAGTGTAGGTGCAGCAATCACAGAAGGTGCAGCCGTAGGAGGTGCTGCTCCTAGTGGTTCGAACTGATTCCTTTGCGTTGGATGGTATGGTTGTGATGCATCCAAATATAAGGCATATTCAGCAACCATGGGGTTGTCATCTTGGGAGGTAGCAGCATGGACCAATGTAGATTCCAATGGATGTCTCGGATTCTCCTTGTTAAATGTGTCTGAAGCAATTTCATCAATTAATTCCATGTGAAAACAATCCTCCGCTTCTCTTGGAAATTTAATTGCTTCAAAAACTTTGCATGTTGCTTTTTCATTCCCAACTCTCAAAGTTAGTAACCCTTCTTCTACGTCAATCAGAGTGCGTGAAGTAATCAAGAATGGGCGGCCCAAAATTAGCTGCGTGTCAGAATCTTCTTCCATATCCAAAACCAGAAAATCCGCCGGAAATGTAAGTGTATCAACCTTTACTAGAACATCTTCTATAATTCCATCTGGGTATGTGATTGACCTGTCCGCCATCTGCAAAGAAACAGTAGTGGGTTTAATTTCACCAATACCAATCTTTTTAGCAACAGATAAAGGTAGTAAGTTAATGCTAGAACCCAAATCACATAAAGCTCTTTCAAAGAAATTATTTCCAATAGTGCATGGAATTTTAAAACTCCCTCTATCTTTTTGTTTTGGTGGAAGCTTCCGTTGTAGGATGGCACTGCACTCTTCTGTTAGTTGGATTTTCTCGTGCTCTCCAAATTTCCTCTTCTTGGAGAGAATGTCTTTCATGAATTTTGCATAACTTGGCATTTGTTCCAAAGCTTCAGCAAAAGGAATGTTGATCTGTAGCTTTCTGAACATCTCCAAGAATTTTGCAAACTGCCCATCAACTTTATTTTTTCTCAACCTCTCCGGAAAAGGGATTTGTGGGACATATGGCTTCAATTGAGGAGAAGGAATTGGTATAGAATTTTCTTCTTCTTGGGATTTTTCTGTGGTGGTGATTGGTGGTGAAAATGCATGCCCCATTTCAGCTGCAGACTTCTTAGCTTCTTTTTCTTTCTCTAATGCTTCTTGTTCCAAGTTAAAACTGTATTTACTTGCTTCCCTTTACGAAGAGTGATTGCCTTTGCTTGTTCTTGATTTTTCGGGTTAACTTCAGGTTGGCTTGGAAATACTCCTTGGTTTCTTCCACTTATAACATTAGCTAATTGGCCAACTTGCACCTCCAAATTCTGAATAGAAGCTTGCTGATTCTGAAATTGGGTTTGTGTTTCAGTCATGAATTGGTTGGTAGACATAGTCAACTGAGTAAGTGCGTCTTCCAAATTTATTTTCTTCTCTTGAGTCGGAAAGCCAGGTGGTGGTCTTTGCACATTTTGAGTATTGCTCCATGAAAAATTTGGATGGTTTCGCCAACCGGGTTGTATGTATTGGAATAAGGATTATTCCTTTGTCGATTAAATTCTCCAACTTGATTGACTTGCTCAGGAGACGCAGATGGGTTCCCTGGTACACTCTGAACTTGGATGAGGGCCTGCACAAAGTTCACAACCAAAATTAGTACTAGTGTTTATAGCATTAACACTTAAAGAATCAACTTTTTTAGTAAGGTTAGAAATTTGTGCTGTTAACAAAGTCATAGCATCGACTTCCAAGACCCAGCTGGCTTCAGATTCATTCTCTCACTTGGCCATTGGTAGTTGTTGGATGCCATGGTCTCCAATAATTCAAATGCTTCGGCAGCCGTTTTTGCCATTAAAGCCCCTGCAGGAGCTGCATCAACTAGTGTCCTGCTTGTTTGACTCAACCCATTGTAGAAAGTCTGAACTTGAATCCAGGTTGGTAGCTCATGGTGAGGACACTTGCGCAATAAGTCTTTGAATCGTTCCCAGGCTTCATATAGAGGTTCCTTATCATATTGAGCGAATGACATGATATCTTGTCGGAATTTTGCAGTTTTGGCTGGTGGGAAAAATTTAGCAAGGAATTTCTTAGATAAATCATCCCAAGTACGAATGGAGTCTTGTGGCTGTGACAGTAACCAAAGCTTGGCTTTATCTTTCAAGGAGAAGGGGAATAGCCTTAAACGGATCGCATCGTCAGTTACTCCATTGAACTTGGACGTATCACAAATCTCCAAAAATATCGCAAGATGGATGTTGGGATCTTCATTCGGTAGACCACAAAATACAGATGAATTCTGCAGCATGGTGATCATGGCTGGTTTGATCTCAAAATTGTTGGCTGCAATAGCCGGACGTCGGATCGCTGAGGGAGTTGCCAGCTGGGGGGCCAAATTCCCCCCTGCTCTTTCTGCTTCCGCCGCCATAGGTGTGGATGGTGGTTCCACCAAAGTGTGCTTTTTGTTTCCTTTGTTCCGCTTATGAAACGTACGTTCGAATTTCTGGGTCAAGTGGTATGAGTTCTAGGGTACGAGAATGGTGCATACACGGATCAAAGTACCTGAAACAAAAAGAAGAAATTCAAATTAAACTCAGAATTAAAATATATTGATATTAATAGAAAATAAAACAGTCCCGGCAGCAGCGCGCCAAAAACTTGTTGTGTAATTATTGCAAGCGCACAATTCGTACAAGTAATATAGAAATAAGTAGAATGTCGTTCCCACGAAGACTATAATTTCCTATTAACTACCAATTATGATTAATTCAGAAGTTTATTTGAACAGTTAATTAAGAAGATTGATTGATTCAAGAAAACTAAAACAATTATGAAAAATAACAATTTAATTAACGATAGAAAATTAAGATGATGAGACACTAGAGCATCCGATTTCACCATATCCAATTCTACTTAATTCTTATAGCCAGTTAACCCTAATTACTATCCCTGTTGACAGTTGGTTTCTCCTAATTCATTCGATATCCCCTCTCGGGCTCAACCAAAAGTATTCTCAATTAACAACCCATTCTCTCTCGAGCAACGGATTTAGAAAACCAAGAACCCATTAAGTTCTATGAGAACCTACAAGAAAACTGCATGAGTCATGTTAGTCCCTCTCGGGCACTCATTCAAGTCATGGTATTTGTTACAAGAAGCAAACACCAAACATCTCCTCTCGGTCTCCGCTTGGATCATCAATTAAATATTAGCTAGATATTTAAATCATTAAGAACAGTAACAAATACTCAACATGGGATAATAATAAGGAATTAATATAACTATAAAAATTAAGTATTCATGGTTAGGCTACATCGTAGCCCTAGCAAGGGAAATTAGTTCATGACAGAAGAAAATATAAACAAGAGAATTATTGCCATAAAACCAATTTGGCCGATGGACTTGATCTTCAGAATCTTCACAGGAACACCTTCAAAAGCTCCTCAAATAATGCAGCAGCAAAATCTTGGCTTCCTCTGATATTTCTCCGGTTGCATGAAAGTTGGTGGAAAAATATGGTAGAGAAGACGATGGTGGAAAAAGATTCTGGCTATTAGGTTAAAGCTTTGTATTTATAGGCCAAGGGACTCCTCCAAAAATAAGGAAGATAATATTTATTTAGGAAGGAAAGGAAAAATAGGAATGTATTAGAAAAACCAATACCTATTCTCAAAAGGAAGTTACATGCGGCTTCAAGTCAAAGAAGGAATTGGCCTTGGGGTTTTACAGGAAAAATAGGAAAGAATGCTCAAGGGTCCAGCCGATACCCACGCTTTGCTCCAAAAGTAGCTAACTATGGTGGCTCAATCAAAAAGGTAACCAACAATATTGTTAAGCCAATCAGCTTTTAATGATGACAAAAGTGCAATTCATTCATATTGCTTTCTTTCCTTTCAGACCATCTCATTATTTTGTCATCTAGCATCTCTTGCAATTGCTCAAATGATGCAACCCACCATTTCTCCAGTATCGGCAATTTACGTTGGGTTCTTCTTCATGAGAGAGGCATTAATGTGATGGTAAGCTTCTCTAACTCAATCTCTGGCGCTGGTCACTTAGACCAATTGTGGATATAAACTGTCACTTGCACAGATGCACTCTAGGTGTTTGATGAAATGACAGAGTGACTTCTTGAGATTTTGTTGAGATGATAATTCCACCCATTTTGATCCCTTAAGCTTCCGAAATTATAGTTTTTTCTCCAAAGCCTTGGTAGGTATGATTTCCTACAAAATCTTCACCAAGCACATTAAACTAACCAATTTCACACGAAAACAATGCAAATAAAGATAGATTATATGTGCAAAATATGAATATATCACTCATCTAGTTGCAAACCTGAGTTGTCTCCGGGTCTTGCCCAGGAGAAAGCCTGGGAGTCACCTAGATTGGCAGAGGTAAACTCAGCAGAAGATCCTGGCCAAGCTCAGGTTAACAACCAAGCAATCTGTGGGGTTGTGGAAATCTGCATTCTTTAGTGTAGAAAACTCATCCAGTATGGTACTTGAAACAGAAGGGTCAATAACAGTGCTTACACCACTACCAACATCAACGTTTGGACAACCATAAATCCCACTTTGATTGTTGCTCTCATCTGACAAATCTCTCAGATTGCTTGAGTTAGAAATACAATTAAGGCTATTATCCCACATTTCCTAACCAATTGAAGTTAGGGAGGAATTATTTGCTTCAGTTCGGAACAGCTGGAGAATCTTGCAAACCCAACACAGACAAAGGCCTCGGTGATCTAAGTGTCCAAGCAAAGGGTTGACAAGACTGGTAAAATATGCTTTCATCATTGTCTAGGAATGGAAGCGAACCATTTGTGCTATTGAAATCTGAATTAGGCATATTAGTTTGTTGGGAGTGGTAGAGTAATGATTCCAAAGGCGGCTGCATAGGCCGTGGGCTAGTTTGTAGTTGCGCTGCACTTTGGTTTTGGTTGGCAAATGTCAGCTGGTTCACAAGGTTATAGGGACTAACAAAACCTGCAGCTAATTTATCTTCGATTCCCTGTCCTGGTAGAGGTCAGGTACTATTTCCAACTGGTGTTTGACTTCCAAACTTTGTTAGGTTGTTCAACTTTCCTGGTAGAATTGCATGAGATGAGTTCATGTTTATTGCAGCCGATTGATCCATAGATGATTGGGGAGGGTTTTGGTTCGGTAGAGATATACCTTCTGAAAAGACACCGGATTCTTTTGGTTTTGTTTGGCCTGCATGGTCTTCATATCTGCTATTAAATCTCCATTAGCAGCCGATTGCTGTTGTAGAGCAGCTAAAGTTCCAGCATGATTAACAAGTTGAGGTTTCAGTAGCATATTGACTATCTGTTCCAAACATAGATTTGATATCGAGTAAGGAAAATCGTTCCCATTTCCAATCTAGGAACCCGAATGAATGGTCTTTTAATGAAATTTCCCCACTCATTTTCTGCTCCTGGTAGCACAAAAAAAAGTCATTAAAAAAACATCTAACAGACTTCCCTGCTTGAAAACTTACCCAAGAATCCAGAGTGCAATGGTCGTTTAAGACTCGAAGTTAAGAGAAGGAAATATGAAAATATTTTCAGGAGTCTCAATTTCCCATGAACTAACCCTGTTATGTTTACAACACCCTGGCTCATCCTACTCTACCTGTTAATGAAGAGAATGTAGAAGAGAATCAACCGTTGAACATTCAAAGGAAACAGAAAAATCCTTGATTATAATATTGATTACGGAACATAAAAGCAAGATCACTTGGTAAAAGCTAAGAGTAGCTTAAGCCACCTGAAGATTCCTCCCCTTTGAACCAGGCCATCTCCTCTGGGATGGATCCTTGATTTCTGGAGGTGCAGGCAAATTTTTGATAGCCTCTACAATATGGTTTAATGAACAAAATTTTGTACGTTCTTGTAGACCTGTCAATATTGCACACGACCCGTTAACACGACACGAATTCGACACGAAATTCTCAGGTATTGGGGTTGAGCTTAATGGGTCGGGTTGAAAACGGGTGAACCCGTTAAACACCCGTTAAGTTAACGGGTCGTGTTGGGTCCATTCGCGAATATTCGCTATCCACCCGTTAAGGAGGGTAGTTTTGTAATTTTGTATCACAATTCATATTTAAAAAACAAAACACCCACATAACTCACTTTGTTTTTTATTATTCTTTCTCTCTCACCGAATCTATCTATCTTCTCTTTATTTTTTTATTCTTCTCTCTCTCTCTCTCTCTCTCTCTCATCTTCATCTTTCATGGCACAGTTTTCTTCTTCTTCTTATTTCCCAGGTTTTCATCTTCTTTATTTATTTTATTTCCTTCTCTCTTCTGTATATGTTTCATTCACGAGTACATTTCCTTCTCTCTCTTTTAGAATCTGTTGAAAGTTAAACCAAGTCCACCGAATTCAAAGCCACTTTTAATATCTTATTATTCACTTTGTAAAAGCATGCACATGCTTTATGTAGGATATACTTTGTAAGAGCACGTTGTCGGGTGTTATATTTTGTTTATTGGCTCAATGAGCTCCTGTTATTTCACCCATGCTGTCGGTTGTTGTCCCAATAGAACTTTTCTCTTTTGACTAAAAGTTTGTCTCTCAAAGAGACGTTGGTCTCTTGTTTTGTAATGAGAGTGTTGTAGTGAAAACTATTATTATGGAATGTGAACTAATCAGACGATTTAAGCCTTTCTTCCATATTCTCTCTGAGTTTCCAGCTTGAGACTTCTTCCTTCTATTCTCTTTCCGTGCCTGCGTGAGTTCATTGAGAGTTCATTGAGTGTTCATTGAGTGAGTGTTTTCTTGCTTGATTATCCTTTGGTTTTATCTGTGTGCTTGCTGTGGTGTTTGGTTGTTTGTTTGTTAGTTAGCTGCCGTGAGTTTTTAGTTTATTCTCCAGAATCCATCTTTTATTTAGATGTCAAAGTTGAGAACCAGGGAAGAAGTCTTCACTGTCTATCAATGTGGGTTGGGGTTTTGAGGGGTGGTTATGGTGTTTATGAGATGGATATTTTGGGGGGAGAGGACAGAGATAAGGAGTTGATGGCTAAGCTCGATGAATCACCATGGCTGATGAATCCTGGATCCGCCACTGACGGTGATCGTTGTTGTTGTTGTTTTTTTTTGGGGGGTTTATTCTTAACGGGTCGTGTCGGATATTCGCGAATTGTAACGGGTCGTGTTTGGGTCTAGCATTTGTCACCCGTTAACTTAACGGGTCGTGTCGTGTTAACCCGTTAAGAACACGAACACGACCCAAAACCCGTTTGTACCACCCGTTTGCCAGGTCTACGTTCTTGGTCACCCTTTAAAGATCATCACAACAAAAGGGTCATTTTAGTCATTAACAATCCAGTGCTCTGTTCAACATTGTCGAAAAGGGTATCTTCTGCTAAAATTGGTGGACGTTACTTTCCCAACCAATTTGGACTTCTAATAAGCCATTATCAGGCTGACCAACAAGTTTATGAAAAAACGGGTTCATCTGGGATTGTGTCTGGCCTATCAAGTTTTTTGTTTGTCTTTGGTTACAAGCGATATTGGGAGGAGGGAATCACATCTAGGACCTCGAGTGCAGGGATAGATGCTCTTAACCGCTTGAGCTACAAGCCCCTTGCTAGCCTATCCAATTTAAGAAAATGGTCAATGCGAGTATTTGGGTTTGCCTACCAAGTTTTCATTATGGCTCTACAAATGTTTGTAATATCCAAGAGAACTTGAACATTTCTACAATTGAAAAGAGAGAAAATGCTTGTGATTGCTTTTCCAGGAAGACCTTCAATCTTGTACTCCACACACAAGATTTAGCACACATTTTATACATACACTTTGGTACAAGGCATTTTGCAGCTCACAAGTAAGCCTAAAACAATCTTAAAATCCACAAAATAGAGCATTGCAAGCCTAACCAAATACAAAAAGTCTATTTACAAAAAGGCATCTTCTACAAGGAGTCACACATTTACAAGGAGAACAAGATGTTGAATTATGAAAGGAAAGAATGACCAAAACAGAGCCACACATTTACGAGGAGAAGCTAACCCCCAATTTACAAGGAGAAGCTGTACGTTGCAAATAGATGACCCAAACAGAGCCACACATTGTAATTTGAAATCAAGTCCGCCTTTGTAATAACCAAAACCTTAATTAATATTTAATTAATAATTTATTAGAGGAAAAGACAATTTTAACCATAGAATATTTTATTTGGTTTCAAGTTGACTTTTTGACGGGTAAAGAAATTTGGAATTTCGATTGTACGATTGCGTAGATTGCGTCGTAACTAGTCCGTAGACATGTAGTGGGCTTAAATCGGAGTTTTAACGAGAAAATTACGTTTAAATTACTCTGAGGGCAAAACGGTAATTTAGTGAAAAAAATCAGATTTTAAAATCAGATTCTTTTTCTCTCCTTCTTCTCCACGCGACCAACCCCCACCCGTTTTTTATTTTTCACTTCCAGCCGCACCTCCACACCTCCATAACCATCCAGCCACACCGCCAATCACCACTGGATCATACCCAACTCGACGGCGTGACCTCCGCAGCCCAACCCCGACTTTCCCCACCGTCCAGCCTCCACGAATTCTTTGGAAAACTGCAAAAAAATGGGCTGGTTTTTGCTCAAACTTCTCACCGCTCGTTCTCTCTCCTCCGGCCACCAAATCAAGCGAGTTAGTTATGGATTTTCGACTATTTTTCACGTTCTAGCTGATGGTTGGGTAGGTTTTGAGAGATGTTAATTTGTGATTTGAAATTCTGCCGGTTTTGGGACGCCGATTTCAGCCACTTCCGGCCACTTTTTGGCCTTAGTCTAAGAACAAAAGTGGTTCCAAATTAGATGTTTACCTAGGATAGGAGTTTGGGCCGGAAATTCTTGGGCCGGCAATTTGGAGAATTTCCGGCCGTTGGAATTTGTTATACACACCCACGCGTCGGGGACCACTCTTGGTCCTAGCATGATCATCGTCTCCTCATGAGTGCGTAGTAATTCTCGTATCTCAATTGGGACAATGTTTGAACCCTAAACGGATCTCGCATAGTGTTCGATTTCCGGGTTTAATACGTTTGGACCGTTGGATCGCAGTCAAACTGGAGTATTTTGATCTAGGTAATTTCAGGATCGTGTAGGATTCAACGGATCGTGAATCGGAGTCCGGATACTCCAAAAAGGCCAACCTTAGGGTTAGGATTACGGAAAATCGTCCATTTGTCCGATTGTGCGATCGTGAGCAATCTGACCGTCCAATTGAGACCAAACTCTCGGGACATGTGTCCTAGGTATATTGGAACCTTTAAGAACGATCGGATCGGAATTCTGAGATCGTGGACCCCACGGGTAGAGGTGTCAAACGGGGACGGGCTGGCCCAGGACGACAAGAGCCCAGCCCGTTTAAATGAGGCACGGCACGGCACGAGCGCGAATATTAATGGGACGTGCTCGCACGGCACGAAAACTTGGGTCAGGCCGGTATCAAAAATAGGTCCAATGGACCGGGCCAGCCCATGGCCCGAGCCCGCTTCAAGCACGGCACGAGCCCAAGCACGGCCCATTTAGCATTTTTTTTTTTTCCTTCTCAAAAAGTCAAAATGCAATAATTTGACATCTAATGTCATTGTTTATATGTTTAAAAAAAAAAATCATAAACATATATTTGATGTCTTTCATTTTAGGGAAATTACTTGGGTCCTTAGTTAATTAAACAACATTGGACTTGATATCTAATCAATACATATGACATATACGCTTCTCTTATAATCAAAGCAAAACATTTCTTCACATATAAAATAATAAGTTGTTTAAAGATGAAAAGTTCAAGTGGACTTTGTGGAGTTGGACACTTTTTGTCCTCCGCCCCTTCATATTGTTTGGATGTTTGATTGATTAATGTTTTCAAATAGTTTATAATTTCTTGCCTCTAGTTATATTTTTAATGTTTATAATTTGAATTATCTAGTGGAAAAAAAAATCAGGTGAAAAAAATTCAAATTAAATGGGTTGATTCTTGGGCCCGAGTATGGCACGAGCACGAGCACGGGCATGGCACGAGCCCGGCCCGGCCCGTTTGAATATGGACCTGGGCTTTCGGCCGGGCCGGGATCAATGATTTTATTAAATGGGCCTGCACGGCACGAAAATGTTAAAAGCACGAGTTTAAATGGGACGGGCCGGCCCGGCACGGCACGTTGACACCTCTACCCACAGGGTCCCAAGTTGACTTTTTGGGACTTTATCGCTTTTGAGACCCGAGTTACTTCTAAGTCATGCTCATTGAGAGAAAAGCTAGTGTGGGCATAGGAATGACCTTTAAAGTGATGCACGCACTTTTAGGAGTCGGGGGTTAGGGTTTTTAATTTAGTATTATTTTGTTGAGCAGATTTAATAATAAAATATTATGATGGTTATTCAGGCACCCGGGCACCAGGTGACCCGCAGGAGGGACCTTCAAAGGGTCCAGCTAGCTCAGGGCATCTGTGAGTGGACTATTTGTTTTCATATATGAGTTTATGCAATTTAATTTATTATTTGATCTTGAATAAGTTTATTTAAAAGATCGATATTTCTTTGAATCAATTTATTGCTTTTAAGTATTTCAATTTATATGTTGTCGAGTGAGATATTCTTAAAGGATATAGAAAAAGGAAAAATCTATTTTAAGTATCAGTTTAATGGCAGGAGTATAAGGTTAAACAGGAAATTGGTTTATTAGTTAAATATTTTTAGAAATTATATATATATATATATATATAGAAACCACCATAGGTACCCAAGAATAATTAAGGTTGCCTTCGATAAATATGTTGCCTTCGGTTATAATGATGTCTCCGGACATTCAGTTGCCTTCTGTTAGGTCAGCATGCTTGACATTGCCTCACGAGTTTCGAGGACGCCCGAACAATGTGGTGCGAGAAATGCGGATCAGGCCGACCAAGTGTTCCCTGAATATTGCGAGGATTGCAGCTCGGGTGACTTTGTGTCTTCCGAGACTTGCAAGAGCGTGTTGCTACGGTGACACGAGGAATTGACAAGAACTAGAGGAATTGACGGGAACTAGAGGAATTGATGGAATTATAAATGGGTACACCTAGGTGGTAGATTAAAGTTGATTTCAATGCTTTCAAAGAGTTAATGTCTGATCAAGTGTATGATTGATTCTATAGATATAAATATGAATGCATTGATTTCAGTACAAGTATAAATAAGAAAATGATTTAGTTTTGTAACAGTTTTTACAGAGGGGTTAGTATGTTCATATGCTATTTTCTAAAATCTTGTTTTTGATCCACTCACCTTTTCAATGTTTTGCGCCCCAGGCAGGAGTCGTGCATCATGCGCCGCCACATTGGGCTGAGAACACCTTCAGCCACGTCATTTGCCAATGTAGGATTTTGTATACTTGTATTTTACTCGTAATCAATTCTGTATAGTTGCTCTGATATTGCCCTTGAACACATATCTAACTGTTGGTATGTAATTATTTGTATTCTGGCAGTTGGTGTGTATATTTATATGCATGTTAGACATGTGTAATTTTGGGATTGATAAATTGCAGGGGAGACTTTGCTGAATTTTCAGCAAAGGTCAAACCCTAGTTTTAATTGAATTTGACTAAGAAGGGCAATTAGGTCATTTGTGCTCGGCACTTGCCAGGTGCCGAACACGCATAGGGTTTAGCTTGAATTCCAAAGTGGAATTTGGGTTGGTCCTGTCGAGCTTTGGCTTTGGCATAGTTAATTAAAATATCACTATAGCTAGAACTAATACATTAATCTAAGTGAGCTTGGAATAAAATGGATCTGTTTATTTCTCTCAACAACAACAACAACAACAACAAAAAAACCTTAATCGGAGAACTCCGAATTAATTGTTCAAACAAGTAATTAACACTAATTTAATTCATATTTATTCCTACTAAGCACTCCAAATTAACTCGTAAACTCTTCTCCAGATACATGTGCATGCGCGTACTAGCAATCTTCAACACTTGAACTGAAAGGAGGCATTCAGCTACAGCTACTTTTCTCCTAATTTAGATGTTGCAGCTAAATATCAAAGTAAACAAATTAATACCCGCTAGTTTGGAGAAAAGAAAAAATGCAATAAGAAAATAATTATAAAACGAAATTAATGATGAGAGAGAGAGAGTACCATCATGAGCTTATCTTTTAAGCATATGCTAACTTTAGTTGCCGCTTGATCAAAGCTATCCTCACATAAAGCCAATCATTTAAATCATTCAACAACTTGAAGTATGCGTATCTCCATGACCTATTGAATATCAAAGTGCCGCAAACGCCCCAAAATCCGGCAGCAAACCCAATCCCCATCCTGATGTAAAATCCCAGTGTTATAAACTCATCCTTATCCTCTTCATTGCTCAAGTCAGTTGGCTCAATTTGATCAACACACATATTTTTAAGTGGAGGTCCACAGAGTAGAGGATTTTCAACATAATCAAGGGGATCAAAGCTTTGGAGCTGAGTGCCTGTTGGTATTTTGCCAGACAAGTTGTTATATGACAAGTCCAAGAAACTAAGACGATCTATCCGAGCAAGGCTTGTCGGAATTCATCCATCTATCTGGTTTCTTGACAAATCAAGAGAATCCAATGACTGCAAGTTTCCAATCTCTGGAGTTATTTGACCTGTTAACCGGTTTCTTGAAAGGTTTAAAGAAACCAACTCAACAAGATGAGTGATTTCACTTGGAATCTCCCCTGTTAATCTATTACTTGAGAGATCAATTCTCTTCACTAGCCCCAAAGTGCTTTTGTATGTCTGCATTCTTCCTTTCCATGTGAAGCTTGCTTCATCCTCATAATTAATGTCACCCAGGTCATAATGATGTCTATCATTATCTCTAGTATAAGTATGTGTGCTGGTTAGACTTGAATTTCCTTTCTGAGCCATCTTAGTCAAATTGTTGAGGCATTTGGGTATGCTTCCATAGATGTTGTTCACTGAGAAATCCAAAATTTGAATTCGTGTTAGATGACATAATTGTGAGGGCATGCTTCCATTGAAGTGATTGGAGGAAAGCATCAGGATAACCAAATTCTTGAAACTCACACCTAACCATGTAGGTATTGGTCCTGATAATTTATTCTCTCCCAGATCAATAACTTCTAAACTTGTGCAGTTCTTCAACGATGAAGGCAATTCTCCAACAAATCGGTTGCTTCTTAATTTCAAAGTTTGCATTTGAAATAAAGAGCCTATTGTCATCGGAATTTTTCCGGAAAAAGCGTTGTTACTCAAATCAAGCATGACTAGAGTCTCCAAATGGCTCCAGCAATCTGGAAGTTCTCCAGAAAAATTGTTGCTTGAAAGATCAAGATATGTTAAACTCATATCTGCACTTGCACATAGGAAAGAAGCGACCCTGAAATGTTATTATTAGAGAGATCCAGATATGAGGCTTTTGATAGAGCTGAGGGAATTGGACCTTCTATTTGGTTCGAACTCAAATGTAGTTCTAGGTTATATGTAAACTCCACTGTCAAATTTGTAAATATTCCTCTGATTTGGTTCTGTGAGAGATTAATAAGGTCTGCATTACGAAAATTACTCCAAAACCAACTTGGAAGGATATCAGAAATTCCAGCATTCGAAATATCAAGCTCGAAAGTATGTTCGTGAGTTTGAAGCCATTTTGGGAAAACAGGACCGACCAACTGGAAGGGAGGGACCCAATCAGAATGGAAATTTAAACCTAGTGAGTTAAAGGATAAATCCAAATAATATAACATGGAGAGTTTTGAGAAATGAGTTTCTGAAACCTCCCCTTTCAAAGAGTTTATGCTGAAATCGATTGCCTCCAGTTGCGACATTTGCCCAATACTTTCAGGTATTCTTCCACTTAATTGATTGCCATTAAGAATCAAGAATATCAAAGATGAGAAGCTTGTAAGATTGTTTAATGACCCTGCAAGAACATTCTCAAAGAGGTACAATTCCTCTAAAGAGTTTTGAGCACATCTAGGCAATAATTGTCCACTCAGATGATTTCTTTGAAGCAACAATCTTTGCAAATTACACAGCCTTGCAAATGAATTTGGATTCGCTCCTTCAATTTGGTTATGAGAGAGATCCAGCTCCACAAGAGAGCTCATGTTTCCAATGAAATCGGGAATGAAACCAGTTAGATAATTGTTGGAGAGATCTAGATCCACAAGAGACCTCATGTCTCCAATGAAATCGGGAATGAAACCAGTTAGATTATTGTTGGAGAGATCTAGCTTCGCAAGAAAGCTCATGTCTCCAATGAAATCGGGAAAGAAACCAGTTAGATTATTGTTGGAGAGATCCAGATTCGCAAGAGAGCTCATGTTTCCAGTAAAATCGGCATTGAAACCAGTCAGATAATTGTTGGAGAGATCCAGATCCACAAGAGAGCTCATGTTTCCAGTGAAATCGGCAATGAAACTAGTTAGATAATTGTTGGAGAGATCCAGATACCCAAGAGAGCTCATGCTTCCAGTGAAATTGGCAATGAAACCAGTTAGATTATTGTAGGAGAGATCTAGATCCACAAGAGAGCTCATGTTTCCAATGAAATCGGGAATGAAACCAGATAGATTATTGTTGTAGAGGTAAAGATGAACGAGGCTTGTACTGTAGTTGGACAACCAAAGAAATATTGAAGAACTGAGATGGTTGTCAGAGAGAGAAACATACGCAAGAGATGTAGAAGAATTTGTTTTGTAAAGAGTAGTGGAAAGAATTGGAGTAGGAGGAGGAGGAAGACTACAGTTCACCAATCTCAATTCTTCTAGTTTAGGGAGCTTATTAAGTACTGCTTCTGGCCAATCGAAAACAGTACTGAGATTGTTTCCGCTTAGGTCCAAATCCGTTAAAGAAGAAAGAGAAGGGAGCCAATTGAGATTTTCTGGTTGAAGCTGATTATCGCTGAGGTCGAGATTTTGCAATTGCGTAAGGTTTCCAAACAAACTTGGAATTTGACCGACAAAGTTACAAGAACTGAGACGAAGGTGTCTTAGATTGGTTAGAGAACCAATGAAATTTGGAATTTGGCTCCCATTGAAGTTTCCGCTTAGGTCCAAATCCGTTAAAGAAGAAAGAGCAGGGAGGCAATTGAGATTTTCTGGTTGAAGCTGATTATCGCTGAGGTCTAGATTTTGCAATTGTGTGAGGTTTTCAAACGAACTTGGAATTGGACCAATGAAATGACAGGAACTGAGACGGAGGTTTCTTAGATTGGTTAGAGAACCAATGAAATCTGGAATTTGGCTCCCATTGAAGTTTCCGCTTAGGTCCAAATCTGTTAAAGAAGAAAGAGCAGGGAGGCAATTGAGATTTTCTGGTTGAAGCTGATTATCGCTGAGGTCGAGATTTTGCAATTGTGTGAGGTTTTCAAACGAACTTGGAATTGGACCAATGAAATTACATAAACTGAGACTGAGGTTTCTTAGATTGGTTAGAGAACCAATGAAATCTGGAATTCGACTCCCATTGAAATCAATCCGTGTAAGGTCCAAATACGTTAAAGAAGAAAGAGCAGGGAGCCAATTGAGATTTTTTGGTTGAAGCTGATTAGAGCTGAGGTCGAGATGTTGCAATTGCGTGAGGTTTCGAAACGAACTTGGAATTTGACCAACCATTTGACAGAAACTGAGATTGAGGTACCTTAGATTGGTTAGAGAACCAATGAAATCTGGAATTTGGCTCCCATAATTGAAGTCAATGAGTGTGAGGTCCAAATATTGTAAATGCTGCAACTCAATCAGTTTAGGACCAATCATCATACCTTGGAAAGAATATCCAAGATCAAGTTGAATCATCTTACCAGGGAAAGAATATCCAAGATCAAGTTGAATCACATGGCCAGTTTGGTTGCTACAATAGACTCCTTCCCATCTGCAACAATCTTGTTTTTCGGCTTCTGAACCCCAAGTTGAGAGTTGATTGAACACATCCACCAGGCCACGTTTGAATGCAAGTAGTGCTTGCCTTTCCCTCTCTATGCAGCTCACTGTCACTTTAGCATCTCTGAGGCTGTGGCTGTGGCCAACTTCTCCTCCTTTTACGTTTTGTAGGAAAAGGATCAAAAGTGCAAGAAAGAGTTTCAAGCACCTTCCGTCGCCCTTCATGTTAATTGATCAAAAGCACATGCACATGCAAAAACACTGCAAG
The DNA here is from genome assembly GCA_018703695.1 of Prunus fruticosa. Classification (NCBI taxonomy): domain Eukaryota; kingdom Viridiplantae; phylum Streptophyta; class Magnoliopsida; order Rosales; family Rosaceae; genus Prunus; species Prunus fruticosa. Next base: position 26,986,178 of record CM031918.1, on the reverse strand, counting down.
TATATATTGATATATGCTAGCTTGCATAAGATATATATATAGGAAAAAAAGGAAGAAAGCCTTTACAAAGAAAAACACGGTTTAGCTAATACAGTGCCACACATTCATAATTAATGCATAATTAATTATCAAAACAATACAAGACAAAACCATATACAGGGAGTAAAATCAAAACTATATACAATGCATAATTAATGTTATGGAAATCACACGTCAATCACAATGAGACTAGAATGTCAAGGCGCAATTCTAAGTTCTTACAAATAAGAATACAAATCACTTGCGAAAGAAAATTCCTAATACTTTGGATTCGAATCTCTTTATTATGGAGGTAATTAAATTAAGTACACTCTAATTGTTCCGTCATAACTTACAGAAACCGAATTAATTATGATGCATGAGCTAACAAGTAAGATGCAGGAATAACAATTACCGAAACCAAATTAATATTCCACTACTTTAATTCTCAACAGCAACCAAATTGTTTTTTGTCAATTGTATGCTTTTTTTTTGTTTCCCCATTGTTCGTTCTTTGAAGGGTTTTGCTTCTTATCACCTCGTTATTTTAATTTTAATTTTTTGTTTCTTAATGTTATACTAAGTTTAGGTTTTTTTTACTTAAGAGTCGAGGGTGGGTCCAACAAAAAATAAGAATTCAAGGTGGCATCTTGTAACCTGTAATGAGGAGAACTCTCTAGCTATAATTTACAAAAAGGAAAAAGAAGCTCTTAGGTCCAATTTCACTTATGTCATCAGAAGTGGACTATACCAAATATTCTAAAAAGAAGAAGAAAAAAACTATACAACGTACAATTGACTCTTATTCATATCACTATGTAGAAAAGGATAATTGAAGAAAAATTTGTCAGTGGTCCAAGTAATAAATCAATGAATATTAGGGAAATTAATGGATGAGATCGAGACTTGTGACTTAGACTTGATATGGTAATTTGCCTTCAAACACGTGCTCCAACTGACTTGCAGGTATTGATTCGACTTGACTTGGTAAGGTGCCTTATCGTGTCCACTCAACCATTGGCTTTGCATCTCATCCCCCTGGGCACAAGTTACAAATATTTTCTTGCAAATGTGGACTTGACTTAAGTGAAACATATGGAAATATCTCTACCCAACCCAATATTAATATAATACCTATATATTTATTGATACTAATAAATGAAAATTGGGTTTTTATTCAACAACTATAATAGGAGAGCTTTTCAAAACATTTTTGTTATTGACCAAGTATATTTTGAAATGCCCTTATAATTTAGGTTAATATTACATGGGGTCATACGATTCCGCACAGAAAGTGGATTATACCAAATTTTCTAAAAAGAAGAAGAAAAAAACTATACAACGTACAACCGACTCTTATTCATATCACTATGTGGAAAAAGATAATTGAAGAAAAAATTCAGTGGTCCAAGTAAACAAGTGATAAATCAATGAATATTGGGAAATTAATGGATGAGATCGAAGACTTGTGACTTAGACTTGATATGGACCGTATGGTGATTTGCCCTTCAATGCTACTATTGACTTAGACTTGATATGGTGATTTGTCTTCCAACGCGTGCCCCAACTGACTTGTAGGTATTGACTCGGCTTGACTTGGTAAGGTGCCTTCCCATGTCCAATCAACCATTGGCTTTGCATCCCATCCCCCTGGGCACAAGCTACAAATATCTTCTTGCAAATGTGGACTTGACTTAAGTGAAACATATGGAAATATCTCTACCCAACCCAATATTAATAAGTAAATTTAGGTTCAAGCCACCAAAAAACTTTCACTTTTGGAAAAGCCAAAACTTTTCCAGAAAAGACAGAAAAACCCTCGATTTTCAAACCAAAGAATAAAAATTACCTGCTAAAGAAAATTCCTAATACTTTGGATTCAAATCTCTTTATTATGGAGGTAATCATAACTTACAGAAACCAAATTAATTATGATGCACGAGCTAAAAAGTAAGATGCAAGAATAACAATTACTTAAACCAAATTAATTAGGATGGCATGGATGAAATGAATGATGATCACAACACTTAAATTAATATTCCACTACTTTAATTCTCAACAGCAACCAAATTGATTTTTGTCAATTGTATGCATGGTTTTTGTTTTGTTTTCCCATTGTTCGTTCTTTGAAGGGTTTTGCTTCTTATCACCTTGTTATTTTAATTTTAATTTTTTGTTTCTTAATGCTATACTAAGTTTAGGTTTTTTTTTTCCTTAAGAGCTGAGGGTGGGTCCAACAAAAAATAAGAATCCAGGGTGGCGTCTTGTAACCTGCAATGAGGAGAACTCTCTAGTTATAATTTACAAAAAGGAAAAAGATAATTGAAGTGGACTATACTTATGTCATCAGAAGTGGACTATACCAAATTTTCTAAAAAGAAGAAGAAAAAAACTATACAACGTACAACTGACTCTTATTCATGTAACTGTGTAGAAAAAGATAATTGAAGAAAAATTTGTCAGTGGTCCAAGTAAACAAGTAATTAATAAATCAATGAACATTGGGGAAATTAATGGATGAGATCAAAGACTTGTGATTTTGACTTGATATGTTGACTTGCCTTCCAACGCGTGCTCCAACTGACAGGTATTGATTCAACTTGACTTGGTAAGGTGCTTTCTTTTGTCCACTCAACCATTGATTTTGCATCGCATCCCCTTGGGCGCAAGTTACAAACATCTTCTTGCAAATGTGGACTTGACTTAAGTGAAACATGTGGAAATATCTCTACCCAACCCAATATTAATATAATGCCTATATATTTATTGATACTAATAAATGAAAATTGGGTTTTTATTCAACAACTATAATAAGAGAGCTTTTCAAAACACTTTGGTTATTGACCAAGTCTATTTTGAAATGCCCTTATAATTTAGGTTAATATTACATGGGGTCTTATGATTACACACACAAAAGTGGATTACACCAAATTTTCTAAAAAGAAGGGAAAAAAAAAACTATACAATGTACAACTGACTCTTATTGATATCACTATGTGGAAAAAGATAATTGAAGAAAAATTTCAGTGGTCCAAGTAAACAAGTGATAAATCAATGAATATTGGGGAAATTAATGGATGAGATCGAAGACCTGTGACTTAGACTTTGATTGGTGCATATTTATATATCATTTTGTACCCTTCTAACTTATGATTTGATTATGTTTTTGAGTTAAACTTGTGCTTTTAATAAATTTTGTGTTTGTTTCAGTGTAATAAGCTTTGAGACTCATTAAATGCATTTTGGAGACAAGTTAGCTAATTTGTGTCTGCAAATCTGTCAACTTCACGGATTGGACTGTACTTGCTCAAGATGAACCAGATGATGAGCCCTATATCATTGGAAAGATGCAGAAACTTGACTTGGTAAGGTGCCTTCCCGTGTCCAATCAACCGTTGGCTTTGCATCTCATCCTCCTAGGCACAAGCTACAAATATCTTCTTGCAAATGTGGACTTGACTTAAGTGAAACATATGGAAATATCTCTACCCAACCCAATATTAATATAATACCTGTATATTTATTGATACTAATAAATGAAAATTGAGTTTTTATTCAACAAACTATAATAGGAGAGCTCTTCAAAACACTTTGGTTATTGACCAAGTATATTTTGAAATGCCCCTATAATTTAGGTTAATATTACATGGGGTCATACAATTACACACAAAAGTGGATTATACCAAATTTTCTAACAAGAAGAAGAAAAAAAAACTATACAATGTACAATGGACTCTTATTCATAAATTTTTAGTGGTCCAAGTAAACAAGTGATAAATCAATGAATATTGGGGAAATTAATGGATGAGATCGAAGACTTGTGATTCAGACTTGGTATGGACCATATGGTGATTTGCCCGTCAATGTAACTATTGACTTAGAATTGGTATGGTGATTTGTCTTCCAACGCGTGCCCCAATTGACTTGCAGAGGCTTGGCTTGGTAAGGTGCCTTCCCGTGTCCGATCAACCATTGGCTTTGCATCCCATCCTCCTAGGCACAAGCTACAAATATCTTCTTGCAAATGTGGACTTGACTTAAGTGAAACATATGGAAATATCTCTACCCAACCCAATATTAATATAATACCTGTATATTTATTGATACTAATAAATGAAAATTGAGTTTTTATTCAACAACTATAATAGGAGAGCTCTTCAAAACACTTTGGTTATTGACCAAGTATATTTTGAAATGCCCCTATAATTTTGGTTAATATTACATGGGGTCATACAATTACACACAAAAGTGGATTATACCAAATTTTCTAACAAGAAGAAGAAAAAAAAACTATACAATGTACAATGGACTCTTATTCATAAATTTTTAGTGGTCCAAGTAAACAAGTGATAAATCAATGAATATTGGGGAAATTAATGGATGAGATCGAAGACTTGTGATTCAGACTTGGTATGGACCATATGGTGATTTTCCCGTCAATGCAACTATTGACTTAGAATTGGTATGGTGATTTGTCTTCCAACGCGTGCCCCAATTGACTTGTAGAGGCTTGACTTGGTAAGGTGCCTTCCCGTGTCCAATCAACCATTGGCTTTGCATCCCATCCTCCTAGGCACAAGCTACAAATATCTTCTTGCAAATGTGGACTTGACTTAAGTGAAACATATGGAAATATCTCTACCCAACCCAATATTAATATAATTGAAACTGAAACCGTAAATTGAAACTGGAAGAAAGAGTCAAATTTATACAATAAATCTTTTAAACTCACGGCGGTCCTTATATACACACCGCCGTCTAATTGTAAAAAACCACGTTGGTTATTCTTTAATGAAATCCACGTCGTATAATTTTATGGAATCCACGTCGTATAATGTAATGTAATCCACATCGGTATAATACAAAAAAACGACGTGTTAAACAATATACCATGACGCAAGAGATTAATTTATCGACTTATTATTTTGGAGTGTACTACGACGGTGCGTACAACACTATTGTCGTATTTATTTACCACGTTCTAAGTTCAAATTACCGTCGTATTTTTTCTATTTATACGTCTGTCTTCTCTGTAAACACGCGTCTTATTTTTATAGTTTTTTAAAATTAATTAATTTTTCTTTATTTTGGTAAAATCTTTCTTAACACAAAACAAAATTTAATTCTCAATCCTCAACAACATTTTCATCTTAAAAGGCAAATCTCTTCGTGTTAAATATTGATCAATATTTACACAATATATGTACACAAATTTGGCAAATACATCGTGGTTTCTTTTCTGCCTTCACCCTCAGCTTGTTCAACTGTTTCTTCCTCTCATATGCAAGCTGGGCCCTCTCCTTCCTCTTGTTCTCAAGCTCCTGCACAGCCACAGATAAATATCTAATAATTTTAGAAAATCAAAATCAACAAAGTATGAAAAGCTCACTCCTCGATTCCTGGTTACATTGTAGTCCCCTTTTCCACAGTGATCAACTTCAAAACTCCTGTGTAGCAAATGTGGAACCAGCCTTAGAACCTGTTGTGGGTTGTGCCTTTGGGGTGGGGAGGGTAGGGGCTGGGAAGAAGCTGGGAGTGGGCTTAAGGTTCAGAATGAATAGACCCGCATCCAAATCAGTTTCAAAGTGTGAGATCCCACATCGACCATCGGAGGGGGTGATGTGCCTTATATGTCCACACCCGCATCCATCTAGCACGAGGCCTTTTGGAGCTCACTGGCTTCGGATTCTTAGGAACTCCGAAGTTAAGCGAGTTGGGGGCTAGAGCAATCCCAGGATGGGTGACCCACTGGGAAGTTGGTAGTGAGCTCCCAGAAACAAAACCGTGAGGGCCGAGGGGGGGCCCAAAGCGGACAATATCGTGCTACGGCGGAGCCGATCGGGATGTGACAATTTGGTATTAGAGCCACTCCACCGTGTGGTGTGAGTGTGCCGACGAGGACGTCGGGCCCCTAAGGGGGGTGGATTGTGAGATCCCACATCGACCATCGGAGGGGGGTGATGTGTCTTATATGTGCACACCCGCATCCATCTAGCACGAGGCCTTTTGGAGCTCACTGGCTTCGGATTCTTAGGAACTCCGAAGTTAAGCGAGTTGGGAGCTAGAGCAATCCTAGGATGGGTGACCCATTGGGAAGTTAGTAGTGAGCTCCAGAAACAAAACCATGAGGGCCAGAGAGGGGGGGGCCCAAAGCGGACAATATGCCGATCCGGGATGTGACAATTATTGGCAGGACCCGCCTCGAATTTCTCGAAATCCGAGACGAATCCTGTGGAATTCCCGACATCACCCGATGTCGGGCCTACTCACTGGAACTATATCCTCTTTTTCCAAAAAGGATTAAGGGCCCAGAGTTCCTACCGAAATTTCGGCAGAGTCTCCCCTGTAAATTGAACATTTCCCAAATTTCAATCTGCACAAAATTCACATTTTAATATCCCAACTGGCAGCATGCACAAGTTATCAACGTGCAAACACATAATAGGCCTCCGGCCTTCAGATAATTCGAGAGGCAGAACCAGCAATATTCTTCAGTCACTTAATACATAAACCATGTAATTCATGACCTCAAACAACTTTACAATTACCACAGAAATCATTTAACCGGATTCAAATTCAATAACCACAACAGAATCCAAACACATACTAAAACCGATCAAACCTTTAAAAACACAATAATATTCCGCGGCTGCACCTGATGAGACCCCAGGCTACCTACGTACCCTTGGACAAGGGATCAAGCCACACGTAGTTCTCATCTCAACGGTCACAACTCCGAAAATAAACAATTATTTATGACAGAACCATCTATACATTTCAGATCTAACACAATCCCAATTCCAACAAAAACACAATGAGCACATTCTCGAATTCTTCCTTTGTAACAGTTCAATTTCGTAACCATACCCTATTCAAGGCGTATGTACATTAAACACATCATCCAATTCTTCCCCTTTTAACAGTTTAATCTCGCAACCATACCCTATCCAAGGCATATGGCGCCAAACAACACTGCCCAAATCCAGGGCTTATACGTTCATACATGTACAGGCTCACAAATCTCAAACCAGAATTAAAACCACATATACATATATGTAATATGTATAACAAGAAAAGAATAATTATATATTTATATATATACATAAATACATCCACATACACCCACCTCTCACCATCATCATGTACCAGGGGGAAACAATCCAACCGGGGATTGTTGTCTAGCTCACACTTATCCGGCCCTCAAAAGTCCATGTGGCTAGGGACGAGCCGTCCAACTGGGGGACTAAACTCAACCAGCCCGTACGGACGAAGAATCAAGACCCGTACGTCTGGAAAACAGTCATACGCGCGCAGACTACCCAATCAAGGGTCTCCAGCGACACCCGTTAAGGTATGCCCCGGGTTCCGTCATATCCAGACCATATCCACAATTTCCATGTATCAGTATCCAAGGGGAGGTACATGTGATGTTGCACATCATGTCCTGGGGGAAACAATCCGCAGGGGATTGTTGACTAGCTCACACTTATCCGGCCCTCAAACGTCCATGTGGCTAGGGATGAGTCGTCCAGGCTGGGGGACTGACACTCTAACCCAGCACGTACGGACGAAGAATCAAGACCCGTACGCCTGGAATTGTCCTACGCGCAGACTACCCAATCAAGGGTCTACAGCGACACCCGTTAAGGTATGCCCCGGGTTCCGTTATATCCATACCATATCCACAATTTTTCCGGCATCCCACAATTCCGGGACCCATGACCAAATAAGCCCACACGCCCTAAACCCGGCACGTGTGTGAATAGTATATCCAAAACATATCCATATATCCATTTCCATGTATCCCAGTGTCCATATCCACTGTTTCCAAATATCATCATCCAAGGGGGAGGTACGTATGATGGTGGAGTTCGTAATCCTTGTATAAATATTATATAAATAATATTCTCATCCTTAGTTCAATTTTTCCCAAAACAAAATACATATTCATAGTAGACAAATGACTCACAAACATAAAACTCATAACCGGGGAAGTACCTAAGATAGTGTTTTCTCAAATATTATATATATAAACTCCAAGACACTCGAATATATCAAATCCACAAATATATCACAAATACTTAACAAAATAATAATTTCGACTATTAAATATAAAGTGCATTTCAATAAACCATTTAATTCATATGCATAACATTTCCATTTCAAAACCATGCCATTTATTTGAAAGCAATGCCCATTCTCTTCCTAATAATCATAACCGAGTCCCAAGACTCACTTTCACAACTCTACAAATCAAGTATCCCATAATTATTCATTTCATAATTTCAATTATCAAATAATATCCAAGAATCCCATAAGATATTATAAACAAGCTCATACTCCCCATATAATCCAAATAACTCAAATAACAATTAAAACTTGTTTACAAGGTCATCCTAATACTTTTCGAAGTGTGAAACTACCCTGGAAGACTCACGGTCAACCGAAGAGTCAAACTTTCCAAATTTGGTCAACCGGGCCCGTGGGCCCCACGACCTCCATTTTACGAATCGAACATCCCTAAGGGTTCCACAAGGTTTAATAAACCTATCCTTCAAGTTTGGTCCGCATCGGACGGTCGGATCACTCACGATCGCACGGTTATCGTAAAAATACAAACTTTAACTTATTGAATCGGAACATCCGGGGCTCCGATTCACGATCCGTGAAATCCTACATAATCCTAGAAATATCTAAATCAACATATGTTAAATGGGAAGCGATCCAACGGTTCTAACATATCGAACCCGGAAATCACACAATATGTAAAATCCGTTCGGGGTTCAAACGTTATCCGAATGAGATCCGTAAAATTCTACGCACTCGTGAAAACCAAGGGATTGCATTGGGACACAATGCCCCTCTGCTACAGTGCCCACACGCCGCTACACGCACCTGGCAGCACGTGGGTGTCCAAAGCGATAACGCTTCGCCGGAAAAACTTAACATCTTGACTCCAAACTCCTACCCTAGGTAATACACCTAATTTGGAGTCACTTTTGTTCTTGGGCTATGGCCAAAAAGTGGCCGGAAGTGGCCGGAAATTCAACCCGAAGTCCGGTCGACAGCTAGAGCACGAAAAATAATCGAAAACCCATACCTCACTCGTCCAATTTGGTGGAGAAATGAGGGAGAACGAACGACCCAAAGTTTCTGAAAAATCTATCCAAAACCGCCTGTTTCGTGGCTGTTTCCGGCGACCACGGCGGCTGATTCGAGTCGGTGATGGGCCGGAAACTGGAAGAGGGAAAGGTGGTGGTCCTTTGGGACCGGTGCCGCCCCAAGTGGCGGCATGTGGTGGCGGCGGTGGAGGAGAGAAGTTGCTGCCATTCAAAAGGGGGGGGCTGTTCGGAGAGAGTGGAAGGGAGAGATCGTGAGGGAGAGAGAGAGAAGGAGAATCAGATTTTTAAAAATCTGATTTTCCTAAATTACGAGTTTACCCCTCGGAGTATTTAGATCGTACTTTTCTCGTTATAACTCCGATTTGAGCCCACTACGTGTCTACGGACTCGTTTCGACGTGCTCTACGCACCGGTACAATCGAAATTCCCAAATTCTTTCCCAAACTTAAAATGACCTTTTTGCCCCTTTCTTTATTAAATAATATTTTAAAATTTCAAAAACCTTAATTAATTCAAATCATTTTATTTTATTGTTTACTCCAATTTATTTTCTCTTAATTTAATTATTTTACTTCTTTTTAGGACCGGGATGTTACACAAAGGCTCAAGTGGAAGGAGAAAATTCAACTCAAAGCAAACCCTCGAAGAGGATGAGATTTTCCTCAGCCTCTGAGAAAGACTCAAGCACAGCCACATTTGTTGAGGAGCCAAAATCTAGCCGCGGTATCAGCACAATGAGCTGTTTTGTGAAGAGGAAAATTGAGAAGGTTAAGCATCTGGTTGAGTTCAATAAAAAGGGCAAACCACATGGCAAGGCCGCCTGTTGAGATGCAGTCTTACATTGGTGTTTTGGCACGCACCAGAGTCCCTCTTGTGGACAAGAAATGGACTCAAATACCCAAGGACGTGAGGGAGCAGATTTGGGAAGCTGTTCAAATGTCCTATGTTATTGGGGATAGGTACAAAGCCATGGTCTTGTCGTCTGCCGCCAAAAAATGGAAGGATTTCAAGTATAACGTAACTAGGCAGGTATATCTTTCCATTCGCACATGACAAGGAGAAGTTAAAAGAAACCCCTGCGCTTTATAAGTTCATAGAGAAATCGCAATGGGATGCCTTCGTAGCTTCAAGGTTAACCCCAGATTTTGAGGCTAAGCATGCTGAGCAGAAAGAGAGGAGGGAGAAATTGGAGTACAACCATAGGTTGTCTGATCGGTGCATATTTACATATCATTTTGTACCCTTCTAACTTATGATTTGGTTATGTTTTTGAGTTAAACTTGTGCTTTTAATAATTTTTGTGTTTGTTTCAGTGTTATAAGCTTGAGACTCCCTAATTGCATTTTGGAGACAAATTAGTTCAAAACGGTGTCTGCAAATCAGTCAACTTCACGGATTGGACTGTACTTGCTCAAGAAGAAACAGATAATGAGCCATACATCATTGGAAAGATACGGAAGTCTATTTTCTGTAGAATTTTACGGTTCATGATTCCGAGTCTTCTAGAGAAAGTTATACATGTTTTGGCAACTTAAGGTCGAATTCGGCAGCATCTGCGTTACTGGGCCAAAAATCACATTTGAAGGCCTTTCCGATTTGTCCTTGAGTTGGGCTGCATATGCTTTGAAAGATAAGACAAAGAGCTTCAAGATCCATATTTTTCCAAATTTTTCAGACTGGAGCCACAAGCCCAAAACGAGCCCACAAGCTGGCTGCAATGCATTGTCATGCATGACATATGCATGATGAAGTGTTGTTGATTGTGGGAAAGTTTGGTGAAGCATATTCAATACCTATAATTGAGTGGAATTTTGCAGCAGCCAAATGTGCCAAAAGATGATGAAGTGGGAGTTGCAACACTAAGCCTAAAGATAAGAGGAATTGTTTTCAAATGCAATTGTGTGTTAGGTTAGGTTGGTGAATTAAGTGTTGTGTGTTAGGTGAAGTTAGTGTGGTTAGTGAATTCAATTGTATATTCAGATTTTCATCTCCCCTAAGCCTATAAATAGGGAAGTTCTCTAAGCTTGTAATCACACCCCAAGGGGGGGAGCTCTCAAACACTTCTCTAGAGCTCCCTTCCCTTCTCTCCCTCAAATTCTCTTAGTTTCCCTTTGTAGTTCTCAATTGTTGTAATAAGATACTTCTACTGAATTTTCTTTTTATTACATCTCAAACACTTCACAAACACTACTCTCTTCCAAGCATTCTTCAATTCCTCAAACATATGTCTCTTCCCTTCCAAAGTTCTCAAACATTCTCCAATTTTCCAAACACTCTCTCTTCCAAAATCCACAAAGTTCCCAAATACCACTTTCCTTGCCTTTCCAAAATTCTCTTCCAAAATTCTCCAAATCTCTTAAACACTTCTCCCCTCTCTAAAGTTCTCAAACACTTTCCTTCCTTCCTCAAATGCTCTCTTTAATGTTCTATAAGTTGTAATTTATTTTTCTTGTAATGTACATTCTTTCTTCTTATTTTGTTTCTTTTGTTTTCATTTTTGTTTTGTGTAGGAAAATTGAATTGGATCATTCAATCACCAATCCCTGTGGAATCGACCTCGCACTTACATATGCTATACTACCGAACGGCTCGTGCACTTGCGAGTATCACAAGTTGAGGATGCAGCTGAATCCATTTTGGTGCAGCTGAAATCTACGCAACAAGTTTTTGGCGCCGTTGCCGGGGATCGGTAACATTGTTTGATTCTATTTGGTTTTCCTACTTTTTATTATTTTTATTTTTGTATATAACTAGACAGTTTCATGTTTTAAAGTTAATGACGTTAATTGACAAGTTGTGTTTGTAGTCCAACTGACAAGGACAATTGCCTGACAAGCAAGAGAACTGGGTTTGAGTCCCAGCTAACACAACACAAAAAAAAAAGGTTCAAGTAGCATGTTGATTATTGCTAGTTTCTGGTTTCATTCACTTGTTCTTAATTAAATATCTTGTCCAAGTTTACATAAACACCATATGACTCTTGGACTGATTAGTGAATGAATGGGTAGATATTGAAGACAAACACCATGTTTAAATTCTACTCGGTTCTTTATTGTTCTTCTTGTTCTTAATGGGTTCGGAATTTGTGTTTAGACTAAACACCATAGCTAAATGCTTTTTCTGAATACTTGATTAAAACCACACACCATATGGATAATCATATTTGAGAAAGAACGAACTCCATAAGCTAGTTTGATTTACTTTGTTGCTTGTTACTTTGAAGCATGGAAGTGTTGATTTCTCCTTTTCATTTTTTAGTTTTTTTATTTATTTCCTAATCCGTTTCAAGTTTTTGTGTGTGCTTATTCTAGCAATTTAAATAGCTCAATAAAAATGGAGAGAGATGGCAACCTCGATAATAAGAATGGGAAGTGTGGAGCAGTGGGAGAAGTCGCGACCTCCAATTGCATCACGCCCGACCTAATCGCTTCAAGGGGGAGCATTTCAATCCTTTCTCTTCTTTAAATTCTGTTTATTTCTTGGTTTGTTTCTTTTAGTACAACAATTTATGTCATTTGTTTGAGTTTGTTTAGAGTACTTAGTTCATTTTCATTTATGGTTTGTTGTCTCATTTTATCTTAATTTTTTTTCTTATCTTAAAAACTAAAAATTCAAAATTCAAAAATTCAAAAAGATTTTTCATATGAGCTGACTTATGGTAACCCCAGTAAGCACTTCCGTCAATACAGTGTCTAGGAGTTCTTTAGGCGACACCTTCGGTGTCTAAGAAGTTTTGGGTTTTAAGCGGGACCATTGTGACCCCTCCAACCTTCCCGGATCCCCTGGCTGTGTTTTTCTGAGGCCCTTAACTGGTCATCCGTGAGTTGCTTGTATATTCGTGTGTTTTTAAATTAATTAATTATTTTTAATTTTCTTTGTTTTCTTTTCTGTTGAGTCTTTTGTTTTTGTTTGGTTAAGTTAGTCTATGTATTTATTTACGTGGTATGGTTAGTTAGTTTCTAAGTGTTAAAACACATTTTTATTTCACTTCAAATTCTGCATTACAAACAAAAACAAAAATAAAAACAAAAACATAAAAAACAAAAACATAAAAAACATAAAAAAAAAACATAAAAAAAAACAATAACAACAACTTTTTCTTCATTTTCATCTTCTTCATCATCTTCATCTTCATCTTCATCTTCATGGCATCCCTCTATTGTCTCGCACTTGCAGAATCTCAGCAGCTCTACATGGTCCTCATTCTTTTTCTGCAATGCTTCCACATGCTGATTGGCAAAGTAAAGCCGCTTCTGGAGTCCGCCACCATAGCTTTCAAGGAAGCTACTTCCTCGCTCAGTGCGGCACACTCCCGTGTCCTCGCCAGGAATCGCATGCCCAAATTGGTAGCCGAGACCGTATGGAGCACCGTTAAATTGTGGGACTCCTCCACTGCAGCCTTATCGGACCTCTGTGCCACATGCAGGTGATCTGCCGATGTGAGTTTACTGCCAATCATGCTGCCCAGCAGCACTGCTCTGTTCGGCACTGCCTCAGAAAAGTTCGGTATTACCTCAGCAAAGTTTGAGGCCGTACCGTGATGATATGTGGAGTTTGGGAAGACAGGAGTTGGAGGAGCCCTTATCTGGGCATTCGGTGGTGCAAGTGAGAGCTCAAGGTTGAGATCATCAAGGTGAGTGCATGAGGATGCCATTGTTTTGTTTCTGGATTTTTTGATGTTTTTCCTTGAGTTTGCAGGAAGAAATGTAGGGTATCATCCGCTTGAGAGATGTGGTTTAAATAGGCATATGCTGATGAGAGAGAGCCAACACCACTTCGGATTTCCCGGGCATGTCTGAACCTAATCGCTTCAAGGGGGAGCACATTAACTTTCACTTTACTTTACTTTATTTTATTTTTTTTTCCGTGTTTTTGTGTGTTTTATGTTTTTGCCCGTTACTTTCATTTTCTAGTGTTTTGTGTTTTTCCCTTTCGGCTATCACCTTTGTCTTATTTTAGTTTGAGAAGTGTGCTTTTTTTTCCGTTTGTCGTTTTTGTTTGATTTAAGTTTGGGAAGTGTGTTTTCTTTGTCTCTTTCTTTTTCCTTCTGTAACTTTACTCTTTTATTTCTGAAACCAAAATAACAAAAACAAAAACAACCAAAAAATAAAAACAGTAGAAATCATTTCTTCCAGCGCTAGGTGTCTCAACCATAGGAGCTTTGAGTTTGGCCCTCTGGCTATCCTCTTCCGGGGCTTCACGCACAGCCTCTTGGGGCTCACCACTTGAGCTCCCAAAGATCGCAATCTTAGCTTGAGCATAACTACTCTCGCGATCTGCTTGCTTGCGTTTACCCGGTCGGTCTAGGTCCTCCAGCTGCTTTCGCATGTCACGAGAATACAACTCTACCATCTTTGATAGGTTTTTATTCTCGTCCCCGCAATACTTCTAGCTGGTGTCGATTCACCTCCACTATCCTTGCCCTCTCCCTTTTCAAGCTTTTTATAGCAGTCTGACACTCTTCAACCATACTTCGCTCCGCCGCCCACTGACCTTTCAGAATCTCTACCTCATGGGACTTCGCAAGTAGGCGATGACCCAAACTTGCAACACATGCTGTACTCTGCACGCTCAGTGCCAGGGCATCACTCGTGACCCGGTTGTCATCCCTTGTCCCGAACACACGTATATCTTTAGGAGTTACTAAATTTCTGCCAACTCCAATGGCAACATCGTTGTCCAGGAGTATTGAGTCATTAACAGTCACAGGCCCCCTTGCGGAGGCAAAGTAGGGTACCCACACTGGTGCCACCCTGCTTGGCCCCATGTTTGAGTTGGTGGAGCTAGGTTGAGGTCCAACGAAAATGGGTAGGAAGAGGCCATTTGATTTCTCACTTTTTTCTTTTTCTTGCTTCTTTTCTCTTTTGTGTTTTTGAGTTTGTGTGTTTTCCCTTCTTTTTCCTTCTTATAGACATAGTCTTTGACAAACCCTAGCCATTGCAGCGCCCTGAGCATTTTTCTAATCTCCAGCATTCCTCCAAGTCCCGCCACCTTCTCTCTTTCCAACCACACCCAACTCATTTATCACGACGTGACCTTTCTGAACGGACGCGTTCAACAAAGTCTTTGCGCCTTTCCATGAGCCCGTAATTTCTGCTTGTGAAAAATACGGTGCCTCTACTTGTCAACACGTGTCTCGCTCTATCGAAACATCAAGGACCACATTATCTCTTTTCAGAAATCCCGCCTTTGCACTCCCAATTCACGTTTCATCTTTAAAATAAAAATTAAATTAAATTAAAACAATAAAAAACGTGTGGGCTTCGGATTTCATTTTGGGTCGGTTTTTTTTTGGGTTTCAAGGTGGGTTAATTTCATTGTGGGCTTTGGGCTTTCAAAAAAATAAAATTGGGTTTTAGTTTGCGTAAGACTGTCTGCTTAGGGCTTACTGTTTTGAGTGTTTTACTGTTTCGTTTTATTTATTTTTTTTTTTATTTGATTGTTTGTTTTGTAATTTTTATTTTTGTAATTATTTTTTTTATTTTTTTTTATTTTATTTTTTTATTTGCTTTTATACCTTCATTTGTTATTATGACATTGCTTGTGGCTAATTTTTAAACATTGAGGACAATGTTCATTTCTAGGTTTGGGGGTATTGGAGTTTAGCATGTAAATTTGTTTTTTTTTTTTTCTTATTTTTTTTTTTAAAATTTTGAGTCTTGTTTTGTTTTGTTTTGTTTTTGAGTCACTTTCCGAACACATATGATGAGATTGTGATAAATGTTGCATGACTTAAATGAAAATTGAATTTTTTTTTTTTTTTTTTTGTAACTTTTTATTGTTAAAAAAAAAAACCTTAAAAAATAAATAAATAAATTTGGCATTGTTCTAGCATGATATGCTTGAAACCTTCTTTGCACTTGCCATTTGTTTCATAATTTTCCAATTAAAGGATTTGCATGATCTAAAGAATTGTATGAAGCATAAATTAGACTTATATAACCAACCATATAAAGTGAACTTTTGAGCCTTGTACTTCAATTCGTGAGTGTTATACACATACTCTTAATTTCTTGTCATCTAAGTTGTTGTTTGATCTCATTATTCATTGATTTGGTTGAACACTTAAAAGTCATTCATTCATGTGCAATTTGACTTCATGACATTTAAAGAAATGATATTAAGGCATTCTTTGGATCGTTTGTGCCTTTCAAGCTAACCTTATGCATGCTTATGCATGATTTTCCATTGTTAACCATTTTGAGCCTACATGTAAACCTTTTCTTTCATTTACCAATTTTATTTCCTCACCTTAGCCCGAAAAACAAATATTTACCTTTCTAAGGAACTCATGAGCTTTAATTGGGATGTGTTTTTCATGCTAAGTTTGGGAAGATGTGTTACATTTCTTTTTTTCTTTTTTTTAAAAAAAAAATTCACACAATTGGTGAAAGAAAAGAGAAAAATGGTAGTTGAATGAAATTTCATTTTTGGGCCTTCAAAATAAATTGGTGATTGTTCAATAAAGGAGTGAATCATTGTAAATGAAGGTATAAGGAGTTTTGAACATGTAAAAAATAAATTCTCATTGTGATGATTCGAAGTCTTGTAAACAATTGTTTTATGCTCTTATATTTTGAGTTCCTTGGACTTTGTTTTATCCATACCCTTCATTTCTTACTCACCTTACACCCTTGGCCCCATTACAACCTATGTTAAAGACCTAAATTGATCTTAAATGTCATGTGGTTGAATTGCATTCATTTTTCTACTTTTAAGTGTTTGGCATCCTTCTTGAGATCATATTAATGCAAGTTCTTCATCTTTCTATTTCGAGTTAAGTCTTTATGGTTTAACTCTAATCTCATGTTTATAACTGAGTGTTGCATTGTAACCCTCTTCCGAGTGATTCATTTGTGAGAGGACAACTTTGGTGAGATTTGAAGTTGAACTTGTGCTTTGTATGATTTTTGAAATTGTGTGAAAACTAAGATTGGGGAATTTGTTGCATTTGGCAATCACACTACTACACTTTGAGTATATTATGTTTTGAACTTTGCCACTTTGTGAATAATGTCTAAAATTGAGCTTTTGTTGTTAAAACTTTTGAGTCATGTGCATGAGTCATTTCTCTTCAGAAAATGTTCGGAAAGATTATTTTGAGTTCTTTTTATTTTTGTTTTGTTTTTATTTTTATTTTTGATTTTGCTTTTATATTTGTTTTTGGTTTTGGTTTTGCTTAAGGACTAACAATCTTTTAAGTTTTCTAATTACTTTATTTTGTAGAGTTAGAAAAACGTTTGTGGGTGTTTAATTGTTAAACCCTCAGGAGACACAACTCCTCCTACTAGGGATGCCTAGAGGTTTAAAGGCTTGTTGCATACGCTAAATGCAATCGAGTTACCTACGTAAGTGGTCTAGCTAACTTCTTGTTTGTTTTTATCTTTGTTTTCCTTCTGTTTTGCTCGAGGACTAGCAAAATCTAGGTTTGGGGGTATTTGATCGGTGCATATTTACATATCATTTTGTACCCTTCTAACTTATGATTTGGTTATGTTTTTGAGTTAAACTTGTGCTTTTAATAAGTTTTGTGTTTGTTTCAGTGTTATAAGCTTGAGACTCCCTAATTGCATTTTGGAGACAAATTAGCTCAAAACGGTGTCTGCAAATCAGTCAACTTCACGGATTGGACTGTACTTGCTCAAGAAGAACCAGATAATGAGCCATACATCATTGGAAAGATACGGAAGTCTATTTTCTGTAGAATTTTACGGTTCATGATTCCGAGTCTTCTAGAGAAAGTTATACATGTTTTGGCAACTTAAGGTCGAATTCGGCAGCATCTGCGTTACTGGGACAAAAATCACATTTGAAGGCCTTTCCGATTTTTCCTTGAGTTGGGCTGCATATGCTTGGAAAGATAAGACAAAGAGCTTCAAGATCCATATTGTTCCAGATTTTTCAGACTGGAGCCACAAGCCCAAAACGAGCCCACAAGCTGGCTGCAATGCATTGTCATGCATGACATATGCATGATGAAGTGTTGTTGATTGTGGGAAAGTTTGGTGAAGCATATTCAATACCTATAATTGAGTGGAATTTTGCAGCAGCCAAATGTGCCAAAAGATGATGAAGTGGGAGTTGCAACACTAAGCCTAAAGACAAGAGGAATTGTTTTCAAATGCAATTGTGTGTTAGGTTAGGTTGGTGAATTAAGTGTTGTGTGTTAGGTGAAGTTAGTGTGGTTAGTGAATTCAATTGTATATTCAGATTTTCATCTCCCCTAAGCCTATAAATAGGGAAGTTCTCTAAGCTTGTAATCACACCCCAAGGGGGGGAGCTCTCAAACACTTCTCTAGAGCTCCCTTCCCTTCTCTCCCTCAAATTCTCTTAGTTTCCCTTTGTAGTTCTCAATTGTTGTAATAAGATACTTCTACTGAATTTTCTTTTTATTACATCTCAAACACTTCACAAACACTACTCTCTTCCAAGCATTCTTCAATTCCTCAAACATATGTCTCTTCCCTTCCAAAGTTCTCAAACATTCTCCAATTTTCCAAACACTCTCTCTTCCAAAATCCACAAAGTTCCCAAATACCACTTTCCTTGCCTTTCCAAAATTCTCTTCCAAAATTCTCCAAATCTCTTAAACACTTCTCCCCTCTCTAAAGTTCTCAAACACTTTCCTTCCTTCCTCAAATGCTCTCTTTAATGTTCTATAAGTTGTAATTTATTTTTCTTGTAATGTACATTCTTTCTTCTTGTTTTGTTTCTTTTGTTTTCATTTTTGTTTTGTGTAGGAAAATTGAATTGGATCATTCAATCACCAATCCCTGTGGAATCGACCTCGCACTTACATATGCTATACTACCGAACGGCTCGTGCACTTGCGAGTATCACAAGTTGAGGATGCAGCTGAATCCATTTTGGTGCAGCTGAAATCTACGCAACATTGTCTAGAAAATGGTATGTTGGTTTGGAGGACCAATTGGTAGAAACCATGCCCGATATTGAAGAAATCGATCGAGCTGTTCTATGGAAGAAGGCAAGAGAAGATAAAACAGGAAACATCTCTGATCCAAAGGTTGCGAGAGAAGGCAAAACTAATCATAAGTCTCACTAACTCTGTTCTAAATTTGAAAAAACAGAGTGTTTTATTTTGTTATAGACGTCGTTTATCTTTAAATAAGCGACGTTATAAAATGAACACCACGACGGGCTTAATTTACCGACATTTAAAAATGAATAAGACGTCGGTTTTTGAATAAAGTAGACGTCTAGATAGAATTAATACGACGGATTAAATTCCTCTATGAACTGCATTTTTGTTTTAAGTTTACTCACGCACACACTCTCCCTCTCTCTGCCCATTTCACTGAAATTTGTGGTGCACAATTTCTGGAAAGGAATGCATATTTCAATCGAGTTTTTTCACTTCTTCATTAACATTTACGACGGTTTTATCTTATCTAGACGTTAGAATGCTTATACAACGACGGTAATTTTGTGCAGCCGTATGAAATTGGACATCTACGTCTCGTTTGTTCAATAGTCCGTCGTCTTACTTTGAATACTACGATGGTCTTTGATTTATGTTTTAATCTGTTTTATTTTGAATATACGACGTATTTTTATATACCGACGTTGTAAATTATAAACAACGACGGTAGTTAAATACAGACGTTTTAAATTAATACTACATCAAGAACTTAAGAAAACCGTCGTTGTTTATAATTTACAACATCGGTATATTTATCCGTTTTACACCCTCATTTTCTAACAATCTCTCTTTCTCTCTTTTAGGAAGATTTGCAAAAGCAAGTCTCCGAAGGCACTCTCTGACTGTCTCCGGGACCAATGATGTCTTGACTCTTCCTTTGGGAACCCCCGAGCATGGTGGGAGAGTCAGAGAGGAGCTGGTGCTGGTGTTACCCCAACTCAGTTCTTCAATTTGCCGAAACAGCGAGAGAGTGAAATTTGGTGACAAATTGAAGGAAAGTGTGAGGGAGGCAGTAGAGAAGAGACCTTGAGGATTGAGGCGAAGTCAAGCGAAACTATAATGGAAGCAGTTAGAGCAGAGAGGGAGGCTAGGTTGGCATATTTCCGTCAACTAGTTCCTAATTTTGATCCCAGCCTGATGCTCAAAACCCCAATTTCTCCAATTACTCCAATTACTGTTGCTTTGGATTCACTGCATCAAAATGGATTCAGCTGCATCCTCAACTTGTGATACTCGCAAGTGCACGAGTCGTTCAGGAGTATAGCATATGTAAGTGCGAGGTTCGATCCCACGAGGATTGGTGATTGAATGATCCAATTCATTTCCCCTACACAAAACAGAAATGAAAAAGAAAATAAATAAAACAAGAAAAAAAGGAAATAACTCAAGCAAATAAGTTCCCAAGTTTAATTAGATTAACGGATTGATTCTAGCTAAAGTATGATTAAGCCATGGTGTTGGGTCATAACCTTGTGTTCCTAATTCCCTAATTTGATCATTTGTTGTCTAACCTAAAATTAAGCATTAGGAACCCATTAAGCATAGAAGAACAATTTAAACAACCAAGCATGTATCTAATCCCTGTTGTCGAATGTCCATACATACTCTTCCTATTCATAGTTCAATTCGAATTAAAGCATGGTGTATACTCTTAATTCAAACCAAGATAGCTAACATGCAAGCCTAAATGGTGATCAATCATTCAAACTAGCATATTAACTTATAAGCATAATGAATAAGAAAAAAACCATAATTGAAACTTGGAAACTAATTAAACTTGAATACTTAAGAAAGAATGTACATTACAAATAAAAGTAAAGTGGAACTAAGAAAACTTGAAAGAAAATTTAGTAAACTCATTTTGTTACAACAATTGACAACTTGAAAGGAAACTAAGAGAATTTGAGGGAGAGAAGGGAAGGGAGCTCTAGAGAAGTGTTTGAGAGCTCCCCCCTTGGGGTGTGTTTTGAAGCTTGAAGGCTTCTCTATTTATAGGGCTAAGAGGGAGGAACACCATGATATTCCCACACCATCCTTCATCATTTGCTGCTGCAGATCAAGCTTTCCTCACATGGGTTCAAAGGTGATCACTTGTGGCTGCCTTTTGCTGCCAACCCATGTGGTTGCCTTTTACTTGCTGAAAAACGATTCTTCTGAACCAGACTTGCCTTTGGATATGTTATACTAGACACCCATTGGAACAACTTCTATGAAGAAAGTATTTGCATCGGAGCAGTAGAAGTGTACGTGTTGGCCACTGCAGTTGGCTGCCGAAAACAGGGATTGGAATTGACTTCATTTCATTTCATTTCTTTCTTTTGCTTCACATGCATGCACATGCTTCTCTTTAGTAGCTCAAAAGCTGATCTCCAGCTCCAAAGTGATCTGCCAATTCAATTCCCATGTTCAAAGGCTGAAGCAAAATGCCTCTCATCATTCCTCCTTCTTCTCTCTCTCCTTTCCACCATGACACTTTAATCTTTGTCTCTTCCTTGTCCCCTTTGCCATGATGTATTTTTGTTTTCACAAATATGCTTTTTTAGACTTTTATAGCTGGAATGCCTCCCCACTTCACTCATTATGTTGAGTACAAAGTCAGTTATAGCTAGGGTGAGGCACATGGCTAAAAGGAGGCACATGGCAAAAAGATAGCAGCTGCAAATCCTCCTGAGCAAGGTTGAGTGTTGGACGGGCTAAGCACTCCACATATGTCCAATTGGGCTGAAATTTGGATATGTTGTACTAGACACCCATTGGAACAAGTTTCATGAAGATCATCACCTCATTCGAGCCCCATAGCATGCTGATCCAAGGCCAAAAAGTTGACCTACGAAATTGGGCTGGCAAGGGGTTGTAGCCAAAATGAGTTTGTCTTTAAGCTCTTCTTCCATTCACCCAAAATCAGGCCCTAACATGCATGGATTGCATCATTTCCTATCTAAAGCCATCATTGTTACCTAAACCTCAATGAACTGAAAGATAAACACAAAAAGGATTAAAAGCACAAGTTTAACTCAAAAACATAACCAAATCATAAGCTAGAAGGGTACAAAATGATATACAATTATGAACCGATCAATTACTTTACCCCCTCAAGATCAAAGCCCAAAAAATCCAATGTCTGATAAGGCAAGCTGCTCTGGGGCCACTGGTATCAGACCTCTAGCTTTGGGATTAGAAGATCCAAAGCCTGAAGCCAATACCGCCTGGAAAACAGCATGAGGACACGGTAAAATTTCTGCTATTTTCTATTTCTGTCTTTTAAATTTAAATAGATGTCGCTCCTTTTAATATCCGACGTTAAAATTTAAAATAACGACGGTATATACGTCTGTTTCTTACAGGACGCGTCGTGTTTAGTTAAATACCACGACGCTTTTACTTGTTTTGCAAATTATTATACATTAAAAATAACGACGTGTTTTTCTGCCGTCGTCTAACTCTTTTATAAACCGTCGTCTATTTCATGATTTCATTAACTATATTTATATTAGACGACCTTTCTATAGTATAGCGACGTTATAATTTCAACACAACGACGGTTATGTATTTACCGACGTGTATAACCTTTCCTCCGTCAGGATTTACTAGAAACCGTTGTTTATATTATATACCACGTCTGTTTTTTGGGTTTAGTTAGAGTCGTTTATTTTAGTTCACACACAAACTAACTTATATTTATTTATTTATTTCTTGTAACAGGATCTCTCAAAGCTAGACATGCCACCTCTTCTCTTAGCCTTATGCCAACACGTCCAGACCAAGTTGTTGCCTACTAAGGAGGCTGTGACAGTTCACATGCCCAAGGAAGTGTTTGGCTTTGAGCATGATACCTTTCTCTTACCTGAAGATATTTTGCAGTTTGGTTCCATGGTTGAGATTGGAACCACAGTGATATCAGGTATACATGAGGTAATTCTGCCTAATCCCATTTGGTTTTACATTTTCCTTTCTTTTAAATTAAAATCTCATTTAATTGACTTTCATATATTTAGGTTCCTATTTGACTATTTAAAAATGGCAAATATGGTAAACCTTGTTGGCCTCGTGGACCCTGGGCTAGTGAGCTCTGGAGCTGGATCAATATCAGAACCGAATAAAAAACTTGTCAAACCGCCTGAAATACAGGAGATGGGAATCAATTTTTCTTGGTCCCTTATAATCCAGGTTTAGTACCATTTAAAGTATTTTCCTGAGCTTCTAATATTTTTCTTTGTAGTACTATTTAACCTATATGAATCATTATGTGCAGGGGTCATTGGGTGATGGTAATTGTGAGACCAGCAACGGAGACTGCCTATTACATGAATTCACTGCCAAAACGCATGGTTGACGACGACATGAAAAATATAGTGAATACGTAAGTTGATTTCTTCTGATTTAAGATTTTTCCTATAAAGTATTTAAATAAACGACGGTTTTAATAATACCGACGTTATAATTAAAATATAACGACGTTAAGTTATTACCGACGTGTTAATTTAACTATCACGTCAGTATTTTCTTAAAACGTCATTTTAATTTAACTACCACGTCGTTTGGGTTTTATTTAAGAACGTTTTAATTTTACTGCTCAATGTTTTGTTATACGACGTTTTAATCTTACCGACGTTATAATGTTACACAACGACGGTAAGTTTTTACCGCCGTTTTAAACAAAATATCACATCTTTTTTTAAAAAACTCCGTCGTTTTGACTGATTTACCACGACGGTTACTATTTATTTTTAAATATTTTGTTTTGTAATTAACACCCTTTGTTTTCTTGTAATAGGTCAATTAAAATGTTTAACATTCATATAAATAAAAATTCACGTAAACAGTAGGCCGTTTGGAAAAATCTACACGGCACTCCTGAACAACCAACAAGTGTAGAGTGTGGCTATTACGTGATGCGATTCATGAGAGATATAATTCATGATCCAGACCTAAATTTCTAGAAGAAGGTAAAACGCAACATTTGAGATATACTTTTGTTTAAAACCGTCGTTTGTATCTTTATAACACATCGGTTTTTTGGTTTATTTTGCAGTTTGAGAAGAAAAAAGATAAAGTTCAGGTATAAACAAGAAGATATTGACGAAGTTAGGCATGAATGGGGAGAATACGTGAACAACTTATTACCGAAGGATAATTGATGTAGATAAATATTTATGAACAATGTTTAGGTTTATTTTAGTTTATTTAAAATGTACATAAATATTTTGTTGTAATCAAGCGAACAAACATCAAAAAAATTAAATTTTGTTTTAAAACTTGTTTAGTTCCCAAAAACCGACGTCTGATTCTAATTTACACGTCTCATACGTGTACACAATGGTCATCTTGCAGTAAATGGAAATATAACATCGACGGCAATTCTTAAAAACGACATGTAATAGTCATAACAACGACGGTTTATAATTCATTCATCCTATGTAAATGAATTTTGTACTTATATACTACGTCGGTTCGTATAACCTTATCGACGTCTTAATAATATACAAAGGCGGATACTATTAAATATCCGCATTTCTATATGTAAACAACGTCGGTTATATACACTAAAATGACGTTTAATAGTCATAACAACGACGGTTTATAATTAATTCATCATGTATAAATGAATTTTGTAGTCATATACTACGTCGGTTAGTATAACCTTATCGACGTCTTAATAATATACAAAGGCGGATATTATTAAATATCTGCCTTTGTATAATTAAACAACGTCTGTTATAAAAAGACGTCGTTTTATATTAGTTTCGACGTCAGTTTGTGATGTTTAACGTCGTTGTAATGGATACAACGTCGGATAGGTCATTTTTCATTTAATTTTTAATGACTTTTACATTTTCTTTAATTCCATATTAAATTCAAAACTAAATCCAAAAATTAAACTGAAAACTACCAAGCATTGGAATATTGTCTCTATCCTAAAGCTTTAAAAAATATATTTTTGGATATATTTTTTTTTTGTATTTAATTACTAATATTAAGAATATATTCAAAACAAAATCCGAAAAATATACCGGAAAATTCTATGCACTGATTGAGACAATATCTTGCCCGTTAAGGCCTGAAAAATGTAATTTTAGTTTTCAAAGTTCGAATGATAACAAAATTCAAACAAATTTAGAGACAAAGCATGGTACTCCTTATACTTTACATAACATAACCCTAAAGTTTATGTGATCCATTGGTGCCCATAAATTCAAAATTATGAAATCCATATTTTAGCCTACTATTGTAGAAGGCATTGTTGTAAGGAGTCCATAGCAATTTTCGGTTCATTTTTCTCGTACTTGTGTATTTTTTTTAAATTTATTGTAAAATTTAGGGTTTAGGGTTTAGGGTTTTTTGAAAACGACGTCGGTTTTCTCCCGCTGTTTTTGGTCAACTACATAAACGAAGACTAATTGTATTCGGTTTACAACATCGGTTATTGAATAGCGACGTCCTTTATTTTTACAACATCGGTCTTTTATAGAAACCTCCGTTGTAAGTAAGAATTAGACGTCCATGTAAGTGTTAACCGTCATCGTTGATAAACGCGGGACTTTAAAACTTTTGGCCGCGACCTAAAATTTGCAGAATTTCCCTTTAACCCTCAAATAGTTCATTCTCTCTCTTCAACATAAATTTGTCTGAAAGTTTTCGTTCTCCAGCTCTCTCTCAATATCCATGTAAGTACGTAGATTCTCTAGTCCCTTTAACCCTAATTCTCTTAGCTCTCTCTCAAGCTTTTGTTATATTCTCTCAGCTCTCTCTCAAAGCATTGGGTACGTAGATTCTCCAAGCTCTCTCTCAAGCTGTTGTTATATTCTCGCAGCTCTCTCTCAATATCCATGTAAGTACAACCCTAATCTCTTCTTAAATCCATAAATGTTTTCGTTGGTAGCTAT
Organism: Prunus fruticosa; assembly: GCA_018703695.1. Taxonomy (NCBI): domain Eukaryota; kingdom Viridiplantae; phylum Streptophyta; class Magnoliopsida; order Rosales; family Rosaceae; genus Prunus; species Prunus fruticosa. Next base: position 26,960,214 of record CM031918.1, on the reverse strand, counting down.
ATTAGGGTTCTTTTATGTTTTGGTGTTTGCATTCTTGTAATAATTGCTCTCTGTTTGGGTTCTTTTATGTTTGTTTGGCCATGGGTTCTTGGAAAAGGAATGGGGATGGGAGATTTAAGCTGTTTTTTTTTTAACTACGACGACGATTGAAGGATCAAACCGTCGTCCAAATGTTTATTATACGTCGGTTGTTCATTTACTCCCGTCGTCTGAGTTTTAAGCCGCACTGGTAGCCTAAAGACGACGTTTTCTCCATAAAACGTCGTCTTTAGGCTACCAGAACACCATTCAAATTTCTGGGTTTGGGTGTCTTAATGACGACGGTGACTATAGATGCCGTCGTCTGAATGAATATTAAACGACGATTATTTTTTTCAAACCGTCATCTTGTCCATGTTTTATATTTAATTTTCATTTTGTTCTCTGCTATTTGAATGAGGTAGTGTTTCATTGCTGGTCTTTCCACTTTAATATATATATATATTTATATGAATTTTATAGAGTGTGAGATGGATAAGTCATGGATGCATGCAGATAGAAGATCGAAGTCATATGAGTTATGAGTGGAAGGATTTTTGAATTTTGCATCAGAAAATCTTGGAAATACAATGAGATTCGTTGTCCATGTGTTAAATGTGGGAATATTCGATTGTTTGGGGTTGGAATTATAAGGGAACACCTATACTTTAATGGAATTGACCAAAGCTATAAGATTTGGACATGGCACGGAGAACCTTGGGAATGGACTACCAATGCTAGTAGAAATGTGGAAGAAGATGAGTAAAGTAGGTTCAGTTATGTTTCTGAAGAATTAGGGATGGATGATAATGATTTTGCCAATATTGGATCTGATCCTTATGAGTTTGCCAAAGTGATTGGGGATGGCGATCAACCCTTGTACCCTGGTTGCAGGAAGTACACGAAGTTGTCGACTTTGGTGAAGTTATATAATTTGAAAGCAAAACATGGGATGAGTGATGTTTCTTCCAGAAGGAAATACACTACATTCCTCTATGTACGAGGCAAAAAAGACTTTGTCTGCTTTAGGGATGAGTTATGAGAAAATCCACGCATGTCCCAATGACTGCATTTTGTATCGGAAGGAGTATGAGAATGCAACTAATTGTCCTACTTGTGGTATCTCAAGGTGGAAGGAAACCAAGGATGGGTTCTTGAAAGAGGGTGTGGCAGCGAAGGTGGTGTGGTATTTTCCTCCAATTCCAAGGTTTAAAAGGATGTTTCAATCACATAAGACAGCTAAGAGTTTGACTTGGCATGCTGCAAGAAAATTGGTTGACGGTTATATGTCTCATCCACCGGATTCCCCGTCTTGGAAACTTGTTGATGAAAAATGACCCGACTTTGGTTATGAGCCAAGAAACTTGAGATTGGCTCTCTCATCTGATGGATTCAATCCCCACAGTTCTTTAAGTAGCAGATACAGTTGTTGGCCAGTTATGTTAGTTATATATAATCTCCCACCATGGCTATGCATGAAGCGGAAGTTCATGATGTTGACTATACTGATTTACGGTCCTAAACAGCCCGGAAATGATATAGACGTCTACTTAGAGCCTTTGATTGATGATTTGAAATCTATGTGGGATGAGATTAGAGGAATGTACGATGCCCACATAGGAGAATACTTTACACTTAGAAGCTGCATTACGGTGGAAAATTAATGATTTTTCCGCTTATGGAAACTTATCTGGTTGTGTTGTTAAAGGATATAAAGCTTGTCCAATATGCGGTGATGATACACCTAGTCACAGGTTGAAAAATGGCCACAAAATTTGTTACATTGGGCATAGAAAGTGGTTATCAATCAATCATCCATATAGGAGGCAACGTGCAGCTTTTAATGGGAAACCTGAATATGGCATGTCTCCAGAGCCATTAACAGGAGAAGAAGTGCTGCATATGGTTGAAGTTATTAATTACATATGGGGCTCGAAAAATGGGGGAAGTGTTGGTGAGAATGATGGTGACAGAGTTTGTTGGAAGAAGAAATCAAAATTCTTTGATCTCGAGTATGGAAATACCTCCCTGTGAGGCATGCCTTAGATGTTATGCACATTGAGAAGAATGTTTGCGATAGTATCATTGATACATTGCTAGAGATCCCTGGAAAAAATAAAGATGAGATTGCTGCTTGATTAGACTTATTGAATATGGGGGTAAAAATTGATTTGCAACCCGAGTATGGAGATAGACGTACTCGCTTGCCTCCAGGGCCTTGGAATTTGTCAAGAGCAGAGAAGAGAGCGGTTTGCAATTCTTTTTATGGTATGAAGGTTCCTGAAGGTTATTCTTCAAATATAAAAATCTTGTATCTTTAAAAGATTCAAGACTTCTTGGCCTTAAATCTCATGATTGTCATACCTTGATGCAACAATTGCTCCCTGTGGCAATTCGTTCCTGTTTTGGAGAAGCCTGCAAGGTATGCAATAACTCGATTGTGCTTCTTCTTCAATGCTATATGTGCAAAGACGGTAGATGTTTCCAAGCTAGATAAGTTGGAAGAAGATGTAGTAGTTACTTTGTGTTTGCTTGAGAAGTACTTTCCCCCTTCATTCTTTGATATCATGGTTCATCTAGTAGTACATCTTGTCAGAGAAGTTCGTCTATGTGGGCCAGTATATTTTAGATGGATGTATCCGTTTGAAAGATATATGAAAGTGCTAAAGGGGTATGTTCAGAATCGTACTCGTCCCCGAAGGTTGCATTGCTGAGCGGTATATAGCTGAAGAAGCTGGAGAGTTTTGTACCGAGCATTTATCTGATGTTAGTACAGTTGGAGTGCCTTCAAGCAAGAATATGGGAGTTTCAAAGCCATTATCAGGTTGCACAGTGAGCTTAGTTGATATGGACTTGTTGAACCAGGCACATCTATATGTCTTGGAGAATACGAAGGAAGTCCTACCTTATATCGAGTACGTATGAGTTTAATTTTTCATATGTAGCCATTTTAAATATTATTACTCCTTATGTTTATCTTATATACAAGGGATCGTAATGCGTGTTTTTTTTCGTGTCAATTGTAGGGAACATATGATCCACATAAGCACAATAGCACTTTCATTCAATGGCTACGCTTTAAGGTATATATGTTATTGAATGACATATTGAACTTATTTTACTTTTCTTTCTTTCTATATATATGTTAGATTGAATTAAGATATATGTTTAATTTGCAGGTTCAAAGTGAATTTAATGGGGAAGACTATAATGGCATATCAGAAAATTTGAGGTGGTTAGCAGCTGGTCCAAGCATGTCAGTGCCATCATATAGGAGCTATCTTATTAATGGTGTCAAATTTAACACCAAGGCACAAGATGATGTGCGAACTATCCAAAATAGTGGAGTTTATTTACTTGCACATACTATGCAAGTTGCTAGTGCCAAGGATAAAAACCCTATTGTCTCCAATATGGGTTTTTATGTGGTTATTCAAGAAATTTGGGATCTTGACTACCAAAAGTTTAGAATCCCAGTCTTGAGGTGTGATTGGATAGATAACACTTTGGGCCTTGTAGTCGATGAACTTGGATTTACCCTTGTAGATCTGAGTAAAATTGGATATAGGAATAACCAATTTGTTATGGCTTCTCAAGTCAAACAAGTATTTTATGTTGACAATCCAATGCATCGTGGTTGGTCGGTAGTGTTATCAATGCCTAATAGAGAATATATTGATGTTATTGGTGATGATGTGCTAGGTGATATTAGAATTGAGTGTGAGCCATTTTCTAGAGGGATACCAAATGTTGACACATTTGATGACCTAGTGGGTGAGTTTGGGAGTGAGAATATTAGAGATGGGTGTGAAGATATATGGATTGATTGATTGTTGTAATGTATGACATTAGTTATGCAGTTAATTGTATGACATTAATTCATAGCTCTGTATATCATTTTAATTCCGATCACATTTCCATTCCTGCAGGCTTTGGGCACGACAAATCAAAAATTAAAAATAATTTGTTCAAGCTGAAAATATGACGGTAAATAAAATCGCAAAAAGAGACGTCTACAAAACAACCAACGTCGGATTTTCACAACCGACATGGAATGACAACGCAAAAATGAAATAAAAACCGCCATTTGAAAAAAGAAAACACGTCGGTTAATTAAAATTCATTTCAAAACGGTTAATAAATATTTAAAACAACGACGGTAAATAAAATAATCAACAACGAACAATAATGTATAACACGACGGCAGAGTTCAAACCGATGAATTTAGGGATATAATCAATTGATGATTAATGTCGTAAAAACATTGTTGCACGTCAGTTATAATTAAACAATTGACGTCTCAGAGAATACACACGTCAAAAAAGGTTATAAAAGAGACTTAACAAAGACTAGCCACGTCATGGAATAAATAAATAACCGACGTAGTAAGGACATAACAACGTCGAATAATTGAATTCTTGGGACATAGTAAAGTATAACCACGACCTACATTTTATAATAACCGACGTCAAATGCATAACTCAAGGCGTTTCGTTACTTATTAATGACGGTTAAGCTAAAAGCAATGACGTCTAGAGATTACACACGTCTAAGTGGCTCACAAAAGATACTTTTAAAATGCCAACCACGTCAAAGTCTACAACCACCGACGTTGTAAAGTACTAACAACGTCCTAAAATGTGACTCTTAGGCCGTAGTAAATGGATTAAACATGACAGGTATTTTAATTAGCCGACGTGTAATGTTAAATCCCCGTCGTTTTTTTTGTGTTCAAGCCGTCAAAATAATTTTCAACGTCTGTGGTGACCTAAAGGGTCATGGTTATTATTGTTTTTACGTCAGTTCAAGTAAATATATGCCATGTTATATGTTTTAGACGTCAGTTTTTTTATTTAGTGAACGTAGTATTTATTAACCACGACGGTTTCTAAGTTTTACATGTCGGTTTTGTTTGATTTAGAGACGTTGATAAAAATATTTACGTCGGTTTTGTAGTTGTTTTTGACATTTAACATTATTTAAACGTCTGTGTTTTACCAAAGCCGTCGTCTATTATCGTCGAAAGTTCTCTTTTTATGCTTTTATGTATCAAATCAACGTCGGTTTTAGTTTTTTTATGACGTGTAATATGTTAACCACGTCGTTTTTTTTTGTGTTCAAGCCATCAAAATAATTTTCAACGTCTGTGGTGACCTAAAGGGTCGTGGTTATTATTGTTTTTACGTCAGTTCAAGTAAATACATGCCATGTTATATGTTTTAGACGTCAGTTTTTTTATTTAGTGAACGTAGTATTTATTAACCACGACGGTTTCTAAGTTTTACACGTCGATTTTGTTTGATTTAGAGACCTTGATAAACATATTTACGTCAGTTTTGTAGTTGTTTTTGACATTTAACATTATTTAAACGTCTGTGTTTTACTAGAACCATCGTCTATTATAGTCGAAAGGTCTCTTTTTATGCTTTTATGTATCAAATCGACGTCAGTTTTAGTTTTTTTATGACGTGTAATATGTTAACCACATCGTTTTTTTTTGTGTTCAAGCCGTCAAAATAATTTTCAACGTCTGTGGTGACCTAAAGGGTCGTGGTTATTATTGTTTTTACGTCAGTTCAAGTAAATATATGCCATGTTATATGTTTTAGACGTCAGTTTTTTAGTTAGTGAACGTAGTATTTATTAACCACGACGGTTTCTAAGTTTTACACGTCGATTTTGTTTGATTTAGAGACCTTGATAAACATATTTACGTCAGTTTTGTAGTTGTTTTTGACATTTAACATTATTTAAACGTCTGTGTTTTACTAGAACCATCGTCTATTATAGTCGAAAGGTCTCTTTTTATGCTTTTATGTATCAAATCGACGTCAGTTTTAGTTTTTTTATGACGTGTAATATGTTAACCACGTCGTTTTTTTTGTGTTCAAGCCGTCAAAATAATTTTCAACGTCTGTGGTGACCTAAAGGGTCGTGGTTATTATTGTTTTTACGTCAGTTCAAATAAATATATGCCATGTTATATGTTTTAGATGTCAGTTTTTTTATTTAGTGAACGTAGTATTTATTAACCACGACGGTTTCTAAGTTTTACACGTCGGTTTTGTTTGATTTAGAGACGTTGATAAACATATTTACGTCGGTTTTGTAGTTGTTTTTGACATTTAACATTATTTAAACGTCTGTGTTTTACTAAAACCGTCGTCTATTATAGTCGAAAGGTCTCTTTTTATGTTTTATGTATGAAATCTACGTTGGTTTTAGTTTTTTTAATGACGTGTAATATATTAACCACGTCTGTTATTTACCGTCGTTATTTCTTGTGTTATTAGACGGCTTTTATTTCTCGTCGGTTGTAAACCATGATACACGACGGTGGATTCCCGTCGTCTATTTCATTTTTTGTAGTAGTGATTGGCCACTCTTGTCCCTGTATATAATCATTGAAGAAAATTGGCATGTCACAAGGCAGGACTAATTGAAAACTTGAAGAGGTAATCTTAAGGTGATGCACTTGGAAACTACATCAAAGGAGGGAGTATGTGCACGTAAATTCTGTCCAATTGGCTACACTAGCATTCTTACTGAAACTCATTCAAGGAGGGAGTATGTGCAAGTATATTCTGTCCAATTGGTTCATACTTTTCTTTTTCTCTTTAATTTGGAGTAGAAGGATTTACAATTGGGATATTTCAGTTCAAATCTTTCAGTTGAACCACATAATTGAACCCTAGAAGCTCCTTTCAAAACATGAAACAAGAAAACTTGAAACGATTATAAGTTATGTTCTTGAAGCATGTAATTCATAGCTAACAAGTCAAGAAGCTAATTGTAACCAACATAAGACGTTATGCAGTAGTGCTTGGAAGTGTGAGTGAATAAGAACAAGGGAAAGAACAAGTATATTTTTGACGCCAAAAAGTGGTTCTCCGACTTAGAGGGTCAACTTAGGAATTTTGTTGCCTTCGGCACCTTGGAAGCCTCGGAGGGAGCGTGACCTGCAAAATAGAGGAACGCTCGGTAAGGCCAAGGGCACCGGTGTGGTACCGGCCGAAGGCTCTCCGAAGTTTAAGTAAGTTCGGGGTGTAATAAGGTTTACTTTCAGATTAATTAGGCAGTATGCCGATTATTCTGCTTACCCTATTTAAGGATGGCTGATCCCTTTTTATAGGGCAAGGGAGGTAGCGCTTATTTGTAATCTGTCGATGTGGGACCTGTGGACGTCGCTGGGGAGCATGCCACGTGTCCTTAGACAGGCGGTGCCCAAGTGGTGCGATCGGTAGGCTGGGGTGCCGAGGCACCTCCTGCCCAGGCTCGATTTGTCCCACGTGTCTTGCTCTTATTGGCTGCTCATTCTGGGTGTAAACATATATAATGAGAATGATACATGAAAAAGAATAAAAAGATAGATTAGTCATACTACTCTATCAATGATTGATAAGTAGGAATCTTACAAAGTGAATTATTGGTTTGATATGTTGAAGGCATAAAACTAAAACAATATAAAATGCAGAACTAGAAATTAAGTTAGAGAGAGAGAGAGAGAGAGAGAGAGAGCCATACCATGGCCAGAAGGGAAAGCGTATCTCAAACTTTCTTCTTTTCCTGAGAGAAAGTAAATGTTGATAAGTGGCTTTATGTCCAAGACCTATGTTATGTCCCCTGAGCTATTGGCTCAATTTTTATCAAGAAAGTTACCACTCTGTCTTCTCAACATCAGGAAGAGATTTCAGGAGAGAGAATTCTTCTGGGTTACCACTCAATATTATGCGTACAGCCTTAAAAACTTGCAATCTACTGAGGTTAGGTATCTTTGAAACCACTCCAAGGACCTCCTCTCCTTTGAGTTGTAGTTTCATTTGACTTGCCAAAAACTCCTGCAGTAACTTTGACACCTCACCAGCTGCATGTTCCAATGGATCTTTTTTCGCTTTCTTATTTGGATGCGAGTCAGAAGTTGAAGTTAACGGATTTATACAAGCATGTGAGTTAGGAATCAAATTGCCGTTATTTTCTCCTTCAGCCTCCATTATTTCTTCAGCACAAGCAGAGAGAGAAAGCAAACATCTGATTCTAATCTATCTAAATTCTGAAGTATAACAGCATTGACTAAACCAACAAAGGTGTGAATTGCATCGTGACTATTATAACCAGAAAGAGACAAAATGTGATGAAGTTCATACCTCATTGTCACATGAAGTATCTGAGTCGTTCATTTTATTATCTATGTACAATGTCAAATACAGATTACAAGGATGTGGGAACATTGTAAAATTTTCCAAAAATAATAAGACCTCTCCATCACTTTATAGTTTATACGTTTTCAAGAACAGAGGCAACTAATTTTCGAAGACAGGAAAATGTGAAAATATGAGCCATTATCACATTAGTAGACTACTTCATGATTTATCTTTCACACTAAATCTTAAAAGAATACAAATGTGATTTCAAACAGAGAGCTTAGCTTCTAAAGGTTTCCACTTGCCATGCAATCAATATATACCCAATCAAAGGACATTAGTACTAATCACAGAAACATTCCATGTTTGATGCCTAATTGCTTACTATAAGTTCGAACTCGTTGCAAAACCTCATAAATGGGTACCAAAATCTTTTAATTTACAAATATTAAGATCCTCTTTACATAGTAATGGAACCATAGTGTCGAAAACAACGTATGTAAAATGCAATTACCAAGCCAGAAGATATAAATTGGATATTTTCCTCTGTGATTACTAACTCCTTATCTGATAATTGCAAGATAGTTGAAGAGTTTAGTCACTAATATATGCTGGAATGATTAATATTGTTTGATGACAGTGTTGATGTTTTAGACACATAATATTATCCAAAAGAAATTTTTTTTTTAATATTATGATTGATATCGATGATCACCAATTATCCTAACCGAAATAGTAATTTCATACAAATGATAGTTGGTCATGAGCCTCCACAATGGGATTCTTCCATGGACACCATGTTTATGCATGATATATGGTTTCTAAGATGAACGTTTATTTATCATTCTCGAAACATAACATTTTAATTTTTTTTAGCCATATAACATTTCAATACAATGTGGTGTGTATACAATTTTATGCATAACAATTTCTCAATGAAAGGGAGTATTTTATTATTATCTATATCCATATATACAAAGCAAAATGCAGAAAATGATAAAACATTTAAAATACCAGAAAATGTCATTGATTAATGCAAAGATTAAGAAGTGAAATTATTAATTAATTTCATATCATATGGTAAATTCACACTTTTTCATATTTAAAAAAATTAAAATTAAAAGAAAAATCAGATAATAGATTCTATTTTTATAGAACACAACTACCCATTATCTTTTTTAATTATAAAATAAATATTAATTTTTTTTAAAAGAGCCTCTAACAGACACAGAAGCGCGTCAGAGAGGCTAGTGAATATTTGAATTAAAGACAAAAAGTAGTAAAAAATACTATAGATCAACTCATGTGCCAATATCCTATTTGTTGTTAAAAAATAAAAATCAAAGTAGGCCTAGAATGATTATAAAAATAAAAAAACTAGATTATTGTTTGTATAAAAAAAAAATCACCACTATATATTTTCTAAAATTTTGCTCATCTTTATTTTTTCATACGTAATATTCTTCGATTTACTAAAGCTTCTCTGTAATTTATTAGATTACTTATTCCTTTTGTAGGATTTAAATTTTTACTTACAAGTTTTTTGCCTTTGGAAAGATAAATGATATTATTATTATAGAGATTTTCTATTTAAACCTCACACTTCTCTTAGTTCACCCCATGTTCTAAGTTCACCCCAACGTTTAATTTAAAATTTCACAATTTCTAAGAAAACCCCACTATCTTCCCAAACTACCCTTAAATATACCCCAAGCTGAAAAAATAAGAAATAAAAGAGATTTTCTATTTAAACCCCACAAGCTACCTTTGGAGGATGAAGTACGTTCTGGGCATGAGAAATAGTAAGCTATTAAATTAATTCTTTTGATGATATTTCAGTCTTATTCATTGTCTGCTTTTTCGGGATCACCACCTCATTATCAAGAGGACATTTTTGATGATATTTCTACCTCCGAATGCCATATAGAATTGGTGGGGTTTTCGAACATTGAAACACTATGTCCTGAAGCTTTAGGCACTTACTTTAGGTTGATTCATTGTTTCACTTCCTCTAGCTCAATTGTAACATCGAAACAAAATCATAATACATATCTCCGTCATAGAATAAGAAAACCAAATATATAAACTGCAAATATAAAAATCCATGAATTAAACACACGCACGAAACAAATTATACAGAGCTCCGTATAATACTAGAGATCTGCCTACCTAGTGAACTCCATGATTGCAGCCATCCTCAACTGTGTATGCGGGCTAGACTTTTCTGCTTTTTAAATAATATATTATCACCACTCATCCTACTAACAATAACTAATATGAGTTTGAATATAATCTGGAGGAGGATGTAGAAGATGTTGACGCCAAAAATGGTTCAGCACCTTTTAAGTCACCTTAGAGATTTTGGGCCTTCGGTAGAGCGTGCGATCTGCAAAAGAAGGAACGCTCGATAAGACCTAGGATACCGGTGTGGTACCGGCAGAAGGCTCTCCGATGTTTAAGTAAGTTCAGATTTAGTAAAGATTACTGACAGATTCGAATAGGCAGTATGCCGTTCATTCTGATTACCTCTATTTTGGGGTAGATGACCTCCTTTATAGGCCTTGAGAGGTGTGCATTTTGTTGATAATTTCGATGTGGGACTGTGGACGTCGATTGTGAACGTGCCACGTGTGGTGAGGGCGTTACCCTAATGGAGCGATCGGTAGGCAGGGTGCCGAAGGCTACCCTGACCAGGCCTGATCTCTTCCACGTGTCCTGTTCTTATTGGCTGTTCATTTTGGGTATAAACATAAAAGTTTGTATTTTTCTAAAATTTAATTTGAAGAGTGGTGGGGTATGTGGGGTGTGTGTATAGATGTATTAGGGTTAAACATTAAGTTGGATGATCTTTTTTATCTTTTTACACAATAATAAAATTTATAGTTTAATAATTTAAATATTAGGGTGAACAAAAAGAAATTCAGAATTTAAATAAAAAACTTCTTATTATATTAGCTTCTCTAGTTTCACAAGTCCCAAATTTAGGAGAGAAACTTTCCTGGCACGGGATGCCAAGTCAGCAATCCAGCTTAGTATTCCCGTCCAATGATTTCTCGACAGCTGTAACCCATTAAAATTGGAAAATAACAAAATTTTGGTTGCCTCTGCTCCTCATAAGTCATACCATGCGATAGGGCTCGTCAATGGGCCGGGCCAGGCTAGCCCGGCCCAAATTTAATGGGCTTGAGCCGGGTCGGGCCGGGCTTTAAAGAGGAGAGAGAAAATAGCGGGCCGGGCCGGATTTTTTTAGAATATTCAAAGCCCAAGCCCGACCCATGAGTCGGGCTTGAGAAAGCCCATCGGGCCGGGCCGGGTCAAAACGGGCCTACTTCAATCGAAACAAATCATAAACTTAATCATAAGGGCATTTTAGTCCAAATTTGAGATTAAACTCACTTAATTCCAATATTTTCACATCAAACCAAATTCATAAAACACCTAATAAAGTCACACAACTTAATAAGATTTTCTACAAAAAGAATAAAACCAAGTATTGGTTTTGAGGTTATTACATAATTAGACCATAATACGTTTTAAGAAATAATTTTAAAAAATAATAAGTATAAAAAAAAATATTTTTTTTAAAGGATTGTATGAATAAATATGCAAATGTTTGGTGATGTGTTCAAGAAAAGCATGATTATATTTGGTGGTACGATTATGTTTTGTGATATGATTATATTTGGTGATATGATATGTTGTTCATCTTATTTATATATATATAATTGTTGTATTAATAATTGACACAAATTAAATTAATGTGCTAATCATCCAATTATAAAACTAGGAATGAGTAAAGAAAAGTAAATGAAATGAAACAAATTATATATGTGATTTAAGTGATATTATCCTAATCCTAAACTCTTGTTTATATATAATTATATATGTATACGGGCCTAACGGGCCGGGCTTTTGTGGGCGGGCCGGGCCGGGCTTTCTTGGGCCTAATCGGGCCGGGTCGGGCTTCAAACACTCAAGCCCAAGCCCGGCCCGACCCAAGGCGAGTCGGGCCATCTCAAAGCCCATAACGGGCCGGACCGGGCTTTTTTTCGATGGGCCGGGCGGGGCCCCATCGGCCCATGAGCCCGCGGGCCAAATGATGAGGCCTACCATGCGAACCCAGCAACTCTACTTTAACACTAAACCCAAAAAAAAAAAAAATCTTCAGACCAACATTCAAGCCCTTGTCGTCCCGGACGCCGCTCCTCGCCACATCCGTCGGCGTTGGCTTCAAATTCGACACCGTCATCCTCCATCCTTTATGTCCCCATCCACTCCTCCATCGTTGGTGTTATCTATCTCTTATCATCTCTGTCTCATCTCTCCCTCTCGTTCTCTCTCTTCACGCCAACAACAGTGGCAGCGGCGGCGAGCTTGCCAAACTCCAAACTTGAGGTGACTGACATCAAATTTCGAGGCCAATCTCTCCCTCTCTTTCCTATCTCTTCTTGGCAGCCTCCGATGTGGCTGATGCAAAGTGAGAGATAGATATGGAGAAAGAAGAGTAAGTCAAAACAGAGAGAGATAGGGGGTTTGGGTTACACTTGGGAGAGGGAGAGGGAGAGGGGCGGTGCAGAAAGAGAGAAGGAGAGGCAGATATGAGAGAGAGAGAGAGAGGGGATTTCAGTTGCTGGGTTCGCATACGATGAGGAGCAGAGGCAACCAATTTTAATTTTTTTTCAATTTTAATGGGTGACAGCTGTCGAGAGATAATTGGAAGGGGATACTTAGCTGGATTGCTACCTGGCATCCCCGTGCCATGAAAGTTTTTCTCCAAATTTAGGCGTATCGATACACCAAGCGCACTCCAACTCAAGTTCTCAACCCTAATCGCTAAAATCCCTCATCTCAGTTGAGATTATTTCTGAAACAGGAACGCTCCAGCCGTCGCGACGAACAATCCGCCCATCTCAACCGTCAACTCCTCCATTATTCGACGCCGTCTTCCTCCCATATACATATTCCTCAGCTCTCTCCTCTCTCGCAGTGACAACGGTTGATGCGCAACCATGTTCGGTTCACAATTGTATATCATTTTATACCCTTATAGCTTATGATTTAGTTATGTTTTTGAGTTAACCTTGTGCTTTTAACCTCTTTTGTGTTTGTCATTCAGTTCATTGAGCTCTAGGTATCACTTGAGGCATTTGAAGTAAAATGGTGAAAACAATGTGTAAAAATTGAAGAATGAGTTACAAATTCATTTTGGACATATCTTTTTCATCTGTGCTTGGATTGGGCCAATTCACGTGTACTTGGAAAGAAGACATTCTGAACTTGAAGATGGATAGCTCTAGCTCATCAATTGATTAATCCAAGCCCAATCCGTGAGCCCATCAAATTACACATCATGCTGACTTGCAGATGATCTCATTGCTTGCTTGGTCATGCTCGACATGAGGATGAGCTATTAGTTTCTGGATGGAAGCTTGGTCATGCTGACATGATGATGAGCTATGGCTGCTGGTGGGATTTGTTGGTGAAGTTCACCAACCATTTCTGATTATCTAATGCAAGTGTGTTAGGTAATTGCTATATTCAATTCTGATTTCTCACTTCCCTCCCCCTATAAATACCTCTTCAATTCCAGATTCAAGGTGTGCAAGTCTGGGATTCACAACCCCACAATTCAGCCATCCTTCACTCCATCCCCCCTCAAACACTTCCATCATTTTCCCAAACACTCCAGCAATCAACCAAAAGCTCTAAACAGCCTCAAATCACCAAAACAACTCCAGCAAACCTCTCTTCTCTTTCCCTACGAATTTCATCTTCCTCAGCCATCACCACTCACTCAAACTCATTCCAAATCACCTCCATATCTTTCATACATCCTTCTAGACGTGAGAAAGCTCTTGGAGAAGCATTAGACGTGGAGAAGCACTTGGAGAAGCCTTGGACACCACAAGAACTTCAGAAAAGGGGTTTTTCTACTCTTATTGCATTCATTATGTTTTCTCATTTATGTCTTAATTTCTTTCTCATTATGAGCAGCTAAATCCATAGATAGGGTTTCAATGTAACCTGACAAGACAATTTCATGTTTTAAGTTAATGTTACCCTTTGTTGATTACTTCTAATTTTCTGGTCTCATTCACTTGTTCTTAGTTGAATCTTTATGCATGTTTAAATAACTGGCCATTATGAACACATGCATGTTGGTTATCTAGTTCAAGTTTACATAAACACCATATGACTCTTGAACCAATTAGTGAATGAGTGGGTAATGCATTTAGGACAAACACCATGTTTAAATGTTTACTTGGTTCCTTTGTGTTCTTCTTAAGCTTAATGGATTCAGATACATAACCTAGACTAAACACCATAGCTATGTTGTGTTTTCTGAGTACTTGATTAAAACCAAACACCATATGGATAATCATACATAAGAAAGAACGAACTCCAGAAATTGTAATCAACTTAGGTGATTGTTAACTTGTAGCTTGAAATTGGATTGTCATGGTGAAGTTGAACCCCTAGTGCATGTCTCCTTTGTCTCTAAATTTTCTAAACAACTACTTGCTGGTAACTTGCTATTTTGCATTCCCTTTTAGTAGTTTTCAGTCACTTGTTGTTTTGCATTTCCTTTGTGTAGTTTTCATTCCAACAAACTCAACAAAACTTCATTTAAATTCTGTTTAGTATTAGAATTACTTGTGAGTCTAAGTAGTAGTAATAAGTGTTTTTCATCCAAGTCTCTGTGGAACGACCTCGTGCTTGCATTCCTATACTATAATTGGTTCGTGCACTTGCGAGAAATAGATAGAGTAAAATCTGTCCAACAAGAAAAATGGTGCCGTTGCCGGGGACTTGATTAAGAGCCTTATTTCTATTGCTTACGTTCTTTAGTTTTTCTTTGTTTTCAGGTATTTGCATGTCGAGCAAACCGTTGCTTGAACAAGTTGTATCAGCGGTCAAGAAACACTCTCAATCCGGAACCATTAGGATCCAACCAATCCGTGGTACACAACAACCATCACTGGCTGAATTTGAACAAAGGGTTGTTAAAGCAAAGGAGGCAGCCATTGAATCTATTCTCAATCCCTTAGAAGCTGAAACCTCCAATTCAGCAAGCTCAGAAGAGTACTCTCTGTTCAACATCTTTAACTCAGATCAAGAAGAAGAAGAGGAAGAAGAAAAGATGGCAGCTAATGACCAACTTGCTTTGGAGGATCTTGCTCAACCAATCATACCAAATTCACCTTCATGCATCTTGCTGTCCAGAGAAGCTAGAAACTATGAGCTTAAATCTTCTCACTTTCAAATGCTTCCTTCTTTTTATGGTTTACCTAACGAAGATCCTTTGGCTCACATTAAAGAATTTTATACTGTTGTTTGTACTTTGCCTTTGAAGGATGTGTCTGAGGCAAATCTGAAGATGAGGGTTTTCCCTTACACTTTGAAAGATAGAGCAAAGACTTGGTTTATGTCGTTAACCCCTGGATCACTAACCACTTGGGATGCTGTTGCTAAGAAGTTCTTGGAGAAGTTTTTCTCTGCCCAAAAGACAGCCACCTTGAGGTCCAAGATTTTCAACTTCTCACAACATGATGGCGAACCATTCAACGAATGCTGGGAGCGTTTCAAAGGAACTCTAATGCAATGTCCACATCATGGGTTACCTCTATACTTACAAATGCAAATTTTTTATGATGGACTAACCGAAACTTGTCAATCTACTGTCAATAATGCTGCAGGTGGAGCTTTAAAGAAAAAGAATGCTCAAGAGTCATATGACAAATTTGAGATGTTGGGATCCAATGCTCAACACAAAGATACAAGAGGTAAGGCTGGTATCTATGAGATTAGTCCTAACAATGAGCTTGCTTCACAGGTGGCTAGTTTACAAAGGAAGCTTGATGCTGTGCTCAATATGGTACCTAAAGCTCCTCAAGTTGAAGTTTGTGCTATTTGCAATTCTCAAGGACACTCAACTCACATGTGTTCAGCTAGTAATGCTTATCCTGAGTTTGTCCAAGAACAAGCCCACATGATGAATTCTTACAACCAAAGGCCAAGAAATGATCCCTTCTCAAACACTTATAATCCTGGTTGGAGGAATCACCCAAATTTCTCTTGGAGCAACAATCAAAATCAAAATCAAGCAAGTTCATCATTCCAGCCTAAACCAAGTTCATTGGAGGACACAGTCAAGATGTTGGCCCAAAATACTTTGCAATTCCAGCAAACTACTAATGGTGCTCTTCAACGGCATTCTGCTGCCCTTACTAAGATGGAGATTCAATTGGGACAAATTGCTGATTCTTTGAACCAAAGAGAACCTGGAAAATTCCCTAGTCAGCCAAATGTGAATCCCAAGCATCATGAGCAAGCCAACGCAATCTCAGTTCTCAGAAGTGGTAAGGTTATTGATAATAAAGTTGGCAAAGAAGTTACTAATCATGATGTTGTGAATGCAGGTGATGAACACAAGGAAGAGACGACACCAAAAGAAGAAATTCCCATTGGCACGTCAACAAGTTCACCTACATTGCACAAGGCCGAGAACCCTTATGTGCCACCAATTCCTTTTCCTAGACGTCTTGCTAAAAGCAAACAGGATAAGTCATTTACTGAAATTTATGATATACTTAGCAAAGTGAATGTTAACTTGCCTTTACTTGATATGATCAGGAACATGCCAACTTATGCTAAATTTTTTAAGGAGTTGAACTCACACAAGAGAAGGTATAGCCCTCATGAGAAGGTGTTGGTGTCTGAAAATGTGAGTGTTGTCCTTCAAAGAAAACTTCCTCCTAAGCTCAAGGATCCAGGCAGTTTTACCATCGGCATAACCATTGGAGATAAACGAGTGGAGAAAGCCATGTTGGATTTAGGTGCAAGTATCAATCTAATGCCTTATTCAGTGTACTTGTGTTGCGTAGATTCAACTGCACCAAAATGGATTCAGCTGCATCCTCAACTTGTGATACTCGCAAGTGCACGAGCCGTTGGTAGTTTAGCGTATGTAAGTGCGAGGTCAATTCCACAGGGATTGGTGATTGAATGATCCAACTCAGTTTTCCTACACAAAACAGAAATGAAAACAAAAGAAACAAAACAAGAAGAAAGAATGTACATTACAAGAAAAATAAATTACAACTTAGAGAACATTAAAGAGAGCATTTGAGGAAGGAAGGAAAGTGTTTGAGAGATTTGGAGAATTTTGGAAGAGAAGGGAAATGTGGAAGAGAGTAGAGAAGTGTATGGAAAGCTTGAGGATTTTGGAAGAGAAAGTGTTTGAGAACTTTGAGAATTTGGAAGAGAGCGTTTGAGAACTTGGATGATTTTTGGAAGGGAAGAGAAAAGTGTTTGAGACATGGAGACTTTTGGAAGAGAAGGGAAAATGGTGTTGAGAACTTTGTGGATTTTGGAAGAGCATGTGTTTGAGAACATGGGAAATGTTTTAGAGTATGGAGAACTTTGAAAGAGAATAGAGAAGTGTTTGGAGAATTTAGAAGAAGAGAAAAGAAAAGTAGAATGATCTTATTACAACAATTGAGAACTACAAAGAGAAACTAAGAGAATTTGAGGGAGAGAAGGGAAGGGAGCTCTAGAGAAGTGTTTGAGAGCTCCCCCCTTGGGGTGTGTTTACAAGCTTAGAGAACTTCCCTATTTATAGGCCTAGGGGAAGTGAAAATCTGAATTATACAATAAGTTTACCTACCACACTCACTTCACCAACTTACAACACTTAATTCACCTAATACACTATTGCATTTGAAAACAATTCCTCTTGTCTTTAGGCTTAGTGTTGCAACTCCCACTTCATCATCCTTTGGCTCATTTGGCTGCTGCAAATTTCCACTCAAATATAGGTATTGAATATGCTTCACCAAACTTTCCCACAATCAACAACACTTCATCATGCATAAGTCATGCATGACAATGCATTGTAGCCAGCTTGTGGGCTCGTTTTGGGCTTGTTTCTCCATCCATAAAATTCTGGAAAATTACGGATATTGAAGCTCTTTGTCTTATCTTTCCAAGCATATGCAGCCCAACTCAAGGAAAAATCGGGAAGGCCTTCAAATGTGATTTTTGGCCCAGTAACGCAGATGCTGCCGAATTTGACCTTAGGTTGCCAAAACATGTATAACTTTCTCTAGAAGACTCGGAATCATGAACCGTAAAATTCTACAAAAAATAGACTTCCGTAGCTTTCCAATGATGTATGGTTCATTATCTGGTTCTTCTTGAGCAAGTACAGTCCAATCCGTGAAGTTGGTTGATCTGCAGACACCATTTTGAGCTAACTTCTCTCCAAAATGCAATTAGTGAGTCTCAAGCTTATTACACTGAAACAAACACAAAACTTATTTAAAACACAAGTTTAACTAAAAAACATAACTAAATCATAAGTTAGAAGAGTACAAAATGATATGTAAATATGCACCGATCAAATACCCCCAAACCTAGATTTTGCTAGTCCTCGAGCAAAACAAAAGGAAAACAAAGATAAAAATAAAACAAAAAGTTAACTAGACCACTTTCGTAGGTAACTCGATTGCATTTAGCGTATGCAACAAGCCTTTAAACCTCTAGGCATCCCTAGTAGGAGGAGTTGTGTCTCCTGAGGGTTTAACAATACGATACCCACAAACGTTTTTCTAACTCTACAAAACAAAATTGTTAGAAAACCTATTAGAATTTGTTAGTCCTTTAAGGAAAATAACAAAAACAAAAAATAAAAGCAAAAACAAAAATAAAATTAAAAACAAAACAAAAAGAAGACTCAAAACAATCTTCCCGAACATTTCTGAAGAGAAATGACTCATGCACATGACTCAAAAGTTTTAACAACAAAAGCTCAATTTAAACATTATTCACAAGGTGGCAAAGTTCAAAACATAATATGCTCGAAGTGTAGTAGTGTGATTGCCAAATGCAACAAATTCCCCAATCTAAGTTTTCACACAATTTCAAAAATCATACAAAGCACAAGTTTAACTTCAAATCTCACCAAAGTTGTCCTCTCACAAATGAATCACTCGGAAGAGGGTTACAATGCAACACTCAGTTATAAACATGAGATTAGAGTTAAACCATAAAGACTTAACTCGAAATAGAAAGATGAAGAACTTGCATTAATATGATCTCAAGAAGGATGCCAAACACTTAAAAGTAGAAAAATGAATGCAATTCAACCACATGACATTTAAGATCAATTTAGGTCTTTAACATAGGTTATAATGGGGCCAAGGGTGTAAGGTGAGTAAGAAATGAAGGGAATGGATAAAACAAAGTCCAAGGAACTCAAAATATAAGAGCATATAAAACAATTGTTTACAAGACTTCGAATCATCACGATTAGATTTTTTCTTTTACATGATCAAAACTCCTTATACCTTCATTTACAATGATTCACTCCTTCCTTGAACAACCACCAATTTATTTTGAAGGCCCAAAAATGGAAATTCAATCAACCACCACTTAATCACAACTTTTCTCTTTTCTTTCACCAATTGTGTGAATATATATATTTTTGAAATGTAACACCTCTTCCCAAACCTAGTATGAAAAACACATTCCAATTAAAGCTCATGAGTTCCTTAGAAAGGTAAATATTTGTTTTTCAGGCTAAGGCGAGGAAATATAATTGGTAAATGAAAGAAAAAGTTTACATGTAGGCTCAAAATGGTTAACAATGGAAAATCATGCATAAGCATGCATAAGGTTAGCTTGAAAGGCACAAACGATCCAAAGAAGGCCTTAATATCATTTCTTTAAATGTCATGAAGTCAAATTGCACATGAATGAATGACTTTTAAGTGTTCAACCAAATCAATGAATAATGAGATCAAACAACAACTTTGATGACAAGAAAATAGGAGTATAAGTATAACACTCATGAAATGAAGCACAAGGCTCAAAAGCTCACATTATATGGTTATATAAGTCTAATTTATGCTTCATACAATTCTTTAGATCATGCAAATCCTTTAATTGGAAAATTATGAAACAAATGGCAAGTGTAAAGAATGTTTCAAACATATCATGTTAGAACAATGCCAATTTTATTTTATTTTATTTATTTTTTAAGTTTTTTTTTTTAACAATAAAAAGTTACAAAAAGAAAAAGAAAAAATAATAATAAATAAAATTCAATTTTCATTTAAGTCATGCAACATTTATCACAATCTCATCATATGTGTTCGGAAAGTGACTCAAAAACAAAATAAAAATAAAAATAAAAGCAAGACTCAAAAACAAAATAAAAATAAAAATAAAAATAAAAACAAGCAAATAAAAAAATTTAAATTAAGGAAAAACCAAATTTACATGCTAAACTCTAATACCCCCAAACCTAGAAATGAACATTGTCCTCAATGTTTAAAAATTAGCCACAAACAATGTCATAACAAGAAATGAAAGGTACTAAAGTAAATAAAAAATCATAAAACATACAAGAATTAAAATACACAAATAAAATACAATAATTACAAAAATAAAAAATACAAAACAAACGAACGAAAAAAAAAAAATGAAACAGTAAACCCTAATCACACAATTCTGAAACCCAAAAAAAAATTTGAAGCCCAAAGCCCACAATTAAATTAATCCATCTTGAAACCCAAACAACGGTGAAAACCCGAAGCCCATAATGAAGTCCGAAGCCCACATGTTCAATTGATTTTTATTATTATTATTATTATTATTATTATTATTATTACTATTATTATTTTAAAAGAACATGGGTCATGATGTCTCGGTTAGTGTAAGGGACCAATGAGAGGGCGAGACACGTGTCGACGCATAGAGGCGTCGCAGACTCCACAAGCAGAAATTACGGGGCCATACAAAGTCGTGATGACTTTACTGAACGCGTCCGTTCAGAAAGGTCACGTCGTGATAAATGAGTTGGGTGTGGTTGGAAAGCGAGAAGGTTGTGGGACTCAAGGAATGCTGGAGATTCAGAAATTGCTCTAGCACGCTGCAATGGCTAGGGTTTGGCAAACTAAGTCTATAAGAAGGAAAAAGAAGGGAAAACACACAAACTCAAAAACACAAAAGAGAAAAGAAGCAAGAAAAAGAAAAAAGTGAGAAATCAAATGGCCTCTTCCTACCCATTTTCGTTGGATCTCAACCTAGCTCCACCGACTCAGACATGGGGCCAAGCGGCGGCACCAGGTATGGGTACCCTACTTTGCCTCCGCAAGGGGGCCTGTGACTGTCAATGACTCAATACTCCTGGACAACGATGTTGCCATTGGAGTTGGCAGAAATTTAGTGACTCCTAAAGATATACGTGTGTTCGGGACAAGGGATGACAACCGGGTCACGAGTGATGCCCTGGCACTGAGCGTGCAGAGTACAGCATGTGTTGCAAGTTTGGGTCATCGCCTACTTGCGAAGTCCCATGAGGTAGAGATTCTGAAAGGTCAGTTAGCGGCGGAGCGAAGTATGGTTGAAGAGTGTCAGAGTGCTATAAAAATCTTGAAAAGGGAGAGGGCAAGGATAGTGGAGATGAATCGACACCAGCTAGAAGTATTGCGGGACGAGAATAAAAACCTATCAAAGATGGTAGAGTTGTATTCTCGTGACATGAGAAAGCAGCTGGAGGACCTAGACCGACCGGGTAAACGCAAGCAAGCAGATCGCGAGAGTAGTTATGCTCAAGCTAAGATTGCGATCTTTGGGAGCTCAAGTGGTGAGCCCCAAGAGGCTGTACGTGAAGCCCCGGAAGAGGACAGCCAGAGGGCCAAACTCAAAGCTCCTATGGTCAAGACACCTAGCGCTGTGAAGAAATGATTTCTACTGTTTTTATTTTTTTTTTTGGTTGTTTTTGTTTTTGTTATTTTGATTTTAGAAATAAAAGAATAAAGTTGCAGAAGGAAAAAGAACGAGACAAAGAAAACACACTTCCCAAACTTAAATCAAACAAAAACGACAAACGGAAAAAAAAGCACACTTCTCAAACTAAAATAAGACAAAGGTGATAGCCGAAAGGGAAAAACACAAAACACTAGAAAATGAAAGTAACGGGCAAAAACATAAAACACCCGAAAACACGGAAAAAAATAAAATAAAGTAAAGTGAAAGTTAATGTGCTCCCCCTTGAAGCGATTAGGTCGAGCATGCCCGGGAAATCCGAAATGGTGTTGGCTCTCTCTCATCAACATATGCCTATTTAAACCACATCTCTGCAAGCGGATGATACCCAGCATTTCTTCCTGCAAACTCATGGAAAAACATCAAAAAATTCAGAAGCAAAACAAATGGCATCCTCATGCACTCACCTTGATGATCTCAACCTTGAGCTCTCACTTGCACCACCGAATGCCCAGGATAAGGGCTCGTCCAAACCCTGTCTTCCCAAACTCCACATATCATCATGGCACGGCCTCAAACTTTGCTGAGGCAATACCGAACTTTGCTGAGGTAATGCCGAACGGGCAGTGCTGCTAGGCAGCATGATTGGCAGTAAACTCACATCGGCAGATCACCTGCATGTGGCACAGAGGTCCAACAAGGCTGCGGTGGAGGAGTCCCACAATTTAACGGTGGTCCATGCGGTCTCAGCTACCAATTTGGGCATGCGATTAATGGCGAGGACACGGGAGTGTGCCGCACTAAGCGAGGCAGTAGCTTCCTTGAAGGCTATGGTGGCGGACCTCCAGAAGCGGCTCTCCACCGTGCCAATCAGCACGTGGAAGCACTGCAAAAAAAGAATAAGGACCATGTGGAGCTGCTGCAAATTCTGCAAGTAAGAGAGAATAGAGGCATGCCATGATGATGATGAAGGTGAAGAAGATGAAGAAGAAGAAGAAGAAGAAGAAGTTTGTTTTTTGTTTTTTTTTTGTTTTTTAATTTACTTGAATGTTTTTTGTTTTTTTTGTTTTTTTTGTTTTTTTGTTTTTAATGCAGTGTTTGAAATAAAAATGTGTTTCTAACACTCAGAAATAAACTAACTAATCATACCATAAAAACAAAAACAAAATAAAAAAACAAAATAAAAACAACGACTATACAAAATAAATACAAAAACTAACTTAACAAAACAAAAACAAAAACCAAAGAAGTTCCAAAAAAAATTTATTATTATTTACAACTAACTGACCACACAAAGAAAAAAGAAAACAAAGAAATTCCAAATTGCAATTTACAAGGAAAAATAAAAACTCAAATTTCAATTTTAAAATTGTTTTTAATTTTTTTTTTTTAAACACACAAATATACAAGCAACTCATGGATGACCAGTTAAGGGCCTAGAAAATACAGCCAGGGGATCCGGGAAGGTTGGAGGGGTCACAAAGGTCCCTCTTAAAACCCAAACTTCTTAGACACCGAAGGTGTCGCCTAAAGAACTCCTAGACACTATTGACGGAAGTGCTTCCTGGAGTTACCATAAGTCAGCTCATATGAAAAATCTTTTTAAAATTTTTAAAATTTTTAATTTTTAATTTATTTTTTTTATAATAAAAAAAACATAGATTTAAAATAATAACAAGTAAAGAGAAAGGATTGAAATGCTCCCCCTTGAAGCGATTAGGTCGAGCATAGATGCACTTGGAGGTCGCGACTTCTCCCACTGCTCCACACTTCCCATTCTTATGATTGAGGTTGCCATCTCTCTCCATTTTTATGAAGCTGACATTACTTACTAAAACAAACACAGAAAACTTGAAACAGAATTAAAAGATTAGGAAATAAAAAACTAAATTGAAAAAGAAAATCAACACACGTCCAATTTCATGCTTCAAAGTAATAAGCAGCAAAGTAAATCAAACTAGCTTATGAAGTTCGTTCTTTCTCAAATATGATTATCCATATGGTGTGTGGTTTTAATCAAGTATTCAGAAAAAGCATTTAGCTATGGTGTTTAGTCTAAACACAAATTCTGAACCCATTAAGAACAAGAAGAACAATAAAGAACCAAGTAGAATTTAAACATGGTGTTTGTCTTCAATATCTACCCATTCATTCACTAATCAGTCCAAGAGTCATATGGTGTTTATGTAAACTTGAACAAGATATTTAATTAAGAGCAAGTGAATGAAACCAGAAACTAGCAATAATCAACATGCTACTTGAACCTTTTTTTTTGTGTTGTGTAAGCTGGGACTCAAATCCAGTTCTCTTGCTTGTCAGGCAATTGTCCTTGTCAGTTGGACTACAAACACAACTTGTCAATTAACGTTATTAACTTTAAAACATGAAACTGTCTAGTTATATACAAAAAATAAAAATAATAAAAAGTAGAAAAACCAAATAGAATCAAACAATGTTACCGATCCCAGGCAACGGCGCCAAAAACTTGTTGCGTAGATTCAACTGCACCAAAATGGATTCAGCTGCATCCTCAACTTGTGATACTCGCAAGTGCACGAGCCGTTGGTAGTTTAGCGTATGTAAGTGCGAGGTCAATTCCACAGGGATTGGTGATTGAATGATCCAACTCAGTTTTCCTACACAAAACAGAAATGAAAACAAAAGAAACAAAACAAGAAGAAAGAATGTACATTACAAGAAAAATAAATTACAACTTAGAGAACATTAAAGAGAGCATTTGAGGAAGGAAGGAAAGTGTTTGAGAGATTTGGAGAATTTTGGAAGAGAAGGGAAATGTGGAAGAGAGTAGAGAAGTGTATGGAAAGCTTGAGGATTTTGGAAGAGAAAGTGTTTGAGAACTTTGAGAATTTGGAAGAGAGCGTTTGAGAACTTGGATGATTTTTGGAAGGGAAGAGAAAAGTGTTTGAGACATGGAGACTTTTGGAAGAGAAGGGAAAATGGTGTTGAGAACTTTGTGGATTTTGGAAGAGCATGTGTTTGAGAACATGGGAAATGTTTTAGAGCATGGAGAACTTTGAAAGAGAATAGAGAAGTGTTTGGAGAATTTAGAAGAAGAGAAAAGAAAAGTAGAATGATCTTATTACAACAATTGAGAACTACAAAGAGAAACTAAGAGAATTTAAGGGAGAGAAGGGAAGGGAGCTCTAGAGAAGTGTTTGAGAGCTCCCCCCCTTGGGGTGTGTTTACAAGCTTAGAGAACTTCCCTATTTATAGGCCTAGGGGAAGTGAAAATCTGAATTATACAATAAGTTTACCTACCACACTCACTTCACCAACTTACAACACTTAATTCACCTAATACACTATTGCATTTGAAAACAATTCCTCTTGTCTTTAGGCTTAGTGTTGCAACTCCCACTTCATCATCCTTTGGCTCATTTGGCTGCTGCAAATTTCCACTCAAATATAGGTATTGAATATGCTTCACCAAACTTTCCCACAATCAACAACACTTCATCATGCATATGTCATGCATGACAATGCATTGCAGCCAGCTTGTGGGCTCGTTTTGGGCTTGTTTCTCCATCCATAAAATTCTGGAAAATTACGGATATTGAAGCTCTTTGTCTTATCTTTCCAAGCATATGCAGCTCAACTCAAGGAAAAATCGGGAAGGCCTTCAAATGTGATTTTTGGCCCAGTAACGCAGATGCTGCCGAATTTGACCTTAGGTTGCCAAAACATGTATAACTTTCTCTAGAAGACTCAGAATCATGAACCGTAAAATTCTACAGAAAATAGACTTCCGTAGCTTTCCAATGATGTATGGCTCATTATCTGGTTCTTCTTGAGCAAGTACAGTCCAATCCGTGAAGTTGATTGATCTGCATACACCATTTTGAGCTAACTTGTCTCCAAAATGCAATTAGTGAGTCTCAAGCTTATTACACTGAAACAAACACAAAACTTATTTAAAACACAAGTTTAACTAAAAAACATAACTAAATCATAAGTTAGAAGAGTACAAAATGATATGTAAATATGCACCGATCAACTTGCAACTTGGTTTGGGAAAATTAAAATCCACCACACTGAGCTTACAACTTGCTGATCGTTCAGTGAAATATCCTAGAGGTATTGTTGAAGATATTTTGGTTCAAGTTGATAAGCTAATATTACCTGCTGATTTTGTAGTGATAGACATGGAAGATGCACCCATTCATGATCGTGAGCTACCTATCTTGCTTGGAAGACCATTCATGGCCACAGCAAACACTCTTATTGATGTGAAAAATGGCATTCTGAAAATGACAGTCCTTGGCCAAACCATAGAATTCAAAGTGTTTGAATCCTTAACTCATCATTCTAATTCACTTGATTGTTTTTCAATTGATTGTTTGGATTCCCTGGTTTTGTCTAAGTTTGTGCAGGCACAATCTGATGATGCTTTAGAAATTGTTTTGACACAACCTTTAGGTGACCTTGATGATGAATCTGAGTTCCATGAAGTGGTAGCTGCCCTAGAAGTGTTCCAGCCATTTCCACCAATTTCTGGGTTACCACTTGAGCCCCTTGATCCATGCTCTACGAAGTTGGAACCATCCAATGGCATGTTCAAAGGTACACCCCTTGCACACTTGAAGAAAAAGAAAAGGAAAAGGAAAAGGAAGAGGAGAAGAAGTTGGGTGAACTATCTTGAGGCGATTGATCCGAAACCCCCCAACTCATCATAAGCTGATTGCATAATGTCTTGCCAAGACATTAACTAAGGCGCTTCTTGGGAGGCAACCCATGTGTTCAAGAAGAAGGTGTTTGTTAGCGGTCGACCTAATCGCATCAAGGGGGAGTTTTTCTCTAAACCTTCTTCTTAACTTTTCCCTTTATCATTTGCATGTTCTCAATCATCTTTTCTATGCTTTAACATTGAGGACAATGTTCAATTCAGGTCTGGGGGGAAGGTTTTCAATTTTCGTTCATTTATGTTTTCAGTTTTCTTTCATTGTGTTTTTCAGTTTTTGTTCTTTTTTTTTTTTTTTAGAAGGTCATGCAATCAATATTATGGAGCTGCCATTGAGGTTTTCATATTAGAATTTTTGCACTTCACAAAGCTTTTGCTCTTAGAATTCTGGTGGCTAAAGTACCATGCTCAAATTCTTGAAGGAGAATAGTGGAGACTACCCTAGTGAGCCATATCGAGCCTAATCGCTTTCTTGAGAGGGTTTAAAGTGTTCTATTTCTCATCCATACTTATTTTCTTCAATTCACTCTAATTGATCTCATTGTTCCATTTTGATTGAATACTAAGGATGATTCTCTTTTGCAGATATCATGTGCTTGCTCTCATTCATGAATGAACTCATTGAAGTGATGCTAGGCTATGTGTGTATAACCATTTTGTGTGCTTTCTTTTCACCCTACCTATATGTGTGTTCCATCAGCCCTCTTGAAGCCAAACACTTCAAGCCCTTTTCTTTTATCACCCTCATCATTTTCCCTACCTTTGTATCTCAATCTGAGATATTTAACCTCTTGTAGCCATACCCTATAACTTAGAAATATACCAAGGTGTGCCAAGATAAGTTTGAAGCAAGGAAGTTGCTGCCATGTGCCTAAATGAAAGATGATGTGAATATGTGCAATGAAGTTAAAGAAGATGCGGATCAAATCAGCAAATAAGAAAGATAAAGAGAAAGTGTGTTTTGATTTGATCTAAAGTGTGAAAAATAAGGTCTATGCCAGGTGGTACCATGAAGTTTGCAGCCATGCCATTATAAATCAATGATACCTTGCAGATCAATGAAGAATGCAACCTTGGTATGTTCTTAAGTTACTTGTTTTTCCTTCCAATTCTTCCATTTCCCCTAACCTTAGCATTTCATTACAACCTTGTGAAAGACCTAGCTGATCTTTGAGGATGTATTCATGTGTGATGGTAAGTATGTGTGTATCTCTATTCTTAGTATTTGATTCCTTTCATGAGATCTAACCAAATTTGTGCTTCTATTTCATACACTCACTTATGCTTTCTTGAGAGAATTAAACCATAGGTTCTGAGTGATTGAGTGTTATCTGTGAGAATTAGAGTCGGAGCATGTTCTCTATTCAAGGTTTGAGTGTGCTTGCTTTGAAGCCGTGTGCCTTTGAGCTATAGCTTCCACTTGTACACACTGATTGATCACCTATTTTGGCAACTCTATGGTGTTGGAGGTATGACTAAAGTTTTCTTTCATTTTCATTAGTTGATTTCAAAGTTTGTTTTTCTAACCACTTTGTTTTGTAGAGTCAGGTAAAGCGTTTATGGGTACCGTTTCTGTTAAACCCTTAGGAGACACAACTCCTCCTACTAGGGATGCCTAGAGGTTTAAAGGCTTGTTGCATATGCTCAATGCAATCGAGTTACCTGCGGAAGTGGTCTACTTAACTTCTTGTTTTTGTTTTGTTTTGTTTTGTTTTCCTCGAGGACTAGTAAAATCTAGGTCTAGGGGTATTTGTTCGGTTCACAATTGTATATCATTTTATACCCTTATAGCTTATGATTTAGTTATGTTTTTGAGTTAACCTTGTGCTTTTAACCTCTTTTGTGTTTGTCATTCAGTTCATTGAGCTCTAGGTATCACTTGAGGCATTTGAAGTAAAATGGTGAAAACAATGTGTAAAAGCTGAAGAATGAGTTACAAATTCATTTTGGACATATCTTTTTCATCTGTGCTTGGATTGGGCCAATTCACGTGTACTTGGAAAGAAGACATTCTGAACTTGAAGATGGATATCTCTAGCTCATCAATTGATTAATCCAAGCCCAATCCGTGAGCCCATCAAATTACACATCATGCTGACTTGCAGATGAGCTCATTGCTTGCTTGGTCATGCTGACATGAGGATGAGCTATTGGTTTCTGGATGGAAGCTTGGTCATGCTGACATGATGATGAGCTATGGCTGCTGG
Source organism: Prunus fruticosa (assembly GCA_018703695.1). Classification (NCBI taxonomy): domain Eukaryota; kingdom Viridiplantae; phylum Streptophyta; class Magnoliopsida; order Rosales; family Rosaceae; genus Prunus; species Prunus fruticosa. The sequence continues at coordinate 26,931,376 of CM031918.1, read as the reverse complement.
TGGGATTTGTTGGTGAAGTTCACCAACCATTTCTGATTATCTAATGCAAGTGTGTTAGGTAATTGCTATATTCAATTCTGATTTCTCACTTCCCTCCCCCTATAAATACCTCTTCAATTCCAGATTCAAGGTGTGCAAGTCTGGGATTCACAACCCCACAATTCAGCCATCCTTCACTCCATCCCCCCTCAAACACTTCCATCATTTTCCCAAACACTCCAGCAATCAACCAAAAGCTCTAAACAGCCTCAAATCACCAAAACAACTCCAACAAACCTCTCTTCTCTTTCCCTACGAATTTCATCTTCCTCAGCCATCACCACTCACTCAAACTCATTCCAAATCACCTCCATATCCTTCATACATCCTTCTAGACGTGAGAAAGCTCTTGGAGAAGCATTAGACGTGGAGAAGCACTTGGAGAAGCCTTGGACACCACAAGAACTTCAGAAAAAGGGGTTTTTCTACTCTTATTGCATTCATTATGTTTTCTCATTTATGTCTTAATTTCTTTCTCATTATGAGCAGCTAAATCCATAGCTAGGGTTTCAATGTAACCTGACAAGACAATTTCATGTTTTAAGTTAATGTTACCCTTTGTTGATTACTTCTAATTTTCTGGTCTCATTCACTTGTTCTTAGTTGAATCTTTATGCATGTTTAAATAACTGGCCATTATGAACACATGCATGTTGGTTATCTAGTTCAAGTTTACATAAACACCATATGACTCTTGAACCGATTAGTGAATGAGTGGGTAATGCATTTAGGACAAACACCATGTTTAAATGTTTACTTGGTTCCTTTGTGTTCTTCTTAAGCTTAATGGATTCAGATACATAACCTAGACTAAACACCATAGCTATGTTGTGTTTTCTGAGTACTTGATTAAAACCAAACACCATATGGATAATCATACATAAGAAAGAACGAACTCCAGAAATTGTAATCAACTTAGGTGATTGTTAACTTGTAGCTTGAAATTGGATTGTCATGGTGAAGTTGAACCCCTAGTGCATGTCTCCTTTGTCTCTAAATTTTCTAAACAACTACTTGCTGGTAACTTGCTATTTTGCATTCCCTTTTAGTAGTTTTCAGTCACTTGTTGTTTTGCATTTCCTTTGTGTAGTTTTCATTCCAACAAACTCAACAAAACTTCATTTAAATTCTGTTTAGTATTAGAATTACTTGTGAGTCTAAGTAGTAGTAATAAGTGTTTTTCATCCAAGTCTCTGTGGAACGACCTCGTGCTTGCATTCCTATACTATAATTGGTTCGTGCACTTGCGAGAAATAGATAGAGTAAAATCTGTCCAACAAACCATCTTCGATCTCATCTCATCCCAAGTATGATGTCTTGCTGCAATATATTCTAATCTTGGACCCCATCTCATCACAGATTTAAGATCCACTGAACCCCCACCCTCTAGCAACGATCAGTTTCCTTGATCAAACGAAGGTCTGTTCTTTTTGGACTACTGAAGAAGCTTGTGAAGCAGAGACCAGACCTTCGTTTGATTGTCACATCTGCTACTTTGGATGCGGAGAAGTTTTCCGGTTATTTCTTCAACTGTAACATCTTCACTATCCCCGGGAGAACTTTTCCTGTAGAGAGATACTCGACACTAAACAGCCGGAAAGTGACTACCTTGATGCATCTCTAATAACTGTTCTACAAATACACTTGACAGAACCACCTGAAGGTGATATCCTTCTTTTCTTGACTGGACAAGAAGAGATTGATTTTGCATGCCAGTCTCTTTATGAGAGGATGAAAGGTCTTGGTCATAACTCCAATTTCCCAAGCATCAGCCAAGCAACGAGCTGGGCGTGCTGGGCGTACAGGCCCTAGGAAATGTTACCGCCTCTACACTGAGAGTGCATACCGCAATGAGATGTCCCCTACTTCAATTCCAGAAATCCAGAGGATAAATCTTGGGACTACTACACTTACGACGAAAGCTATGGGGATAAATGATCTCTTGTCTTTTGATTTTATGGATCCTCCTTCACCCCAAGCACTCATTTCTGCCATGGAACAATTGTACAGTTTAGGAGCACTGGATGAGGAGGGGCTGCTCACCAAATTGGGTAGGAAAATAGCTGAGTTTCCTCTGGATCCACCCTTGTCTAAGATGCTATTGGCCAGTGTGGACCTTGGATGCAGTGATGAGATCTTGACCATCATTGCAATGATTCAGACTGGTAATATTTTTTACAGGCCTAGGGAAAAACAAGCCCAGGCAGATCAGAAGAGAGCCAAGTTTTTCCAGCCAGAGGGAGATCATCTGACTTTACTTGCAGTCTATGAGGCATGGAAAGCTAAGAATTTTTCAGGGCCATGGTGTTTTGAGAACTTTGTTCAGTCTCAATCCTTGAGGAGGGCACAGGATGTCAGAAAACAGCTTCTCAGCATCATGGACAAGTATGTTCTTCTAATTTATTTTGATATTTTGATGTGTATTCGTGGTTGCACAGATCTTTTTTTCTGGTTTCACATGTGCATGAATGGTTTTAAAAGATGTAGATTAATGTTCTAGGTTTGCTCATGTTTGGTACATTGTATTTTTGCAGTAGTTGTGAATTAGGCATGCCTTTTGCTGTCTGTACTTGATGGAAATGCTGAAATGTTGTTCAGGCCTAGTTTGTGGTTTAAAATCTAGATATATGGTACCTGAGCAGCAAATAGGTCATTACGAATTGTCATGTTGATGTTACCTCATACACTGTTTTCAGAGCATTATTAGCAGAAGTGCTTTTTTCCACCATTTTTTCAGTGGTTAAGTATCGAATCTTTATAAATTATAACTACCCTTTTGTGTATAGCTAAATTTCCAGTATATGCTCTTCAAATGTGCTCTCTTGTGCGGACATGTTAGTGATTTTGATACCGGAATTGTTTTTCCTGGTAAAGTGTTTGTACAAAATATTGCAAAACTGTTTTAAAAGTTGATATGGAAATTCAGATGGCATATTACACATCCTACCATCGCCATTAACAGATTTCATTGATTGACATAGCATTGTCATGTAATCTCTAGGATAAGTTTGTGTATAAAAACCTAGCATAAGTTTGTCATGCCAATGTCTACTGGCACCCCTTGCTTTAGTTTATAACAGTGATCAACGATTTATAAGTTGAGCATTCTGATTTGAAGATGAAATTGCATTCTGGCTATAGATTATAAATTTCAGGTATAAACTAGATGTTGTCAGTGCTGGAAAGAATTTTACAAAGATCAGGAAGGCAATTATGGCAGGGTTTTTCTTCCACAGTGCTAGAAAGGACCTGCAGGAGGGTTATAGAATCCTAGTGGAGAACCAACCAGTTTATATACACCCAAGCAGCGCCCTCTTCCAGAGACAACCAGATTGGGTGATCTACCATGAGCTGGTTATGACCACAAAGGAGTACATGCGCGAGGTGACGGTTGTCGACCCCAAATGGCTCGTGGAACTGGCACCCAGGTTCTTCAAAGTGGCAGATCCCACCAAGATGAGCAAGCGCAAGCGTCAAGAACGTATTGAACCGCTATATGATAGATACCATGAACCTAACTCGTGGCGTCTTAGTAAGCGACGTGCTTGATATGTGTGTCATCTGCTGCTTTTGGTTTTTCTGTATGGATTCAATGTGAATATCTTGTTGAGCTAATTTTTGACATTGAGTGCACAAAATTTGTGTGGCTTCATTACTTTTTAACATCCTCGTGAAATTTCTTCAACATTGCAATAAGGGCGTCATCAATTGCTTATTTTCCTTACTGGAAGCAAGCTAGGGGTAGAATCTGTTGTGTAATTTAAAAGCAATTTTATTTCTTGATATCTACTTTAGGAGATATTAGCTGTTCTGTTCTCACGACAATGAATTGTTAGGAAATGAGAGAATCATAGTGTATTCTTGAATGTATTAAGGCTTTCAATATTTGATGTATTTTAGCATTCAAATATGTATAACCTCTCTGATCCTAGCTTGTTAGCATGGTCTGGGTTTTCCCCCAAGAAGTTGAAGAATCAGTTATCAAATATCTTTGTACTGGTAACTTCAATTCTGTGGCTTCAGGCTTTAAGCCAAGAAAAGTATGGATAAACAAACCCTGCAGCTAATTTATCTTCAATTCCCAGTCCTGTAGAATTCAACTGGCTTAATTGATCCGCGGAAAAATCAGTATCTAATTTTGTCTTGTCAGTACTATTTCCAACTGGTGATTGACTTCCAAACTTTGTTAGGTTGTTCAACTTTCCTGGTAGAATTGCATGAGATGTGTTCACGTTTATTGCAGCAGATTGATCCATAGATGATTGGGGAGGGTCTTCATATCTGCTATTAAATCTCCATTAGCAGCCGATTGCTGTTGTAGAGCAGCTAAAGTTCCAGCATGATTAACAAGTTGAGGTTTTAGTAGCATATTGACTAGCTGTTCCAAACATAGATTTGAAATCGAGTAAGGAAAAGAGTTCCCATTTCCAATCTCAGGAACCCGAATGAATGGTCTTTTAATCAAATTTCCCCACTCAGTTTGCTGCTCCTAGTAGCACAAAAAAGTTATTAAAAAAAATCTAACAGACTTCCCTGCTTGAAAACAGAATAAAAAACTTACTCAAGAATCCAGAGTGTAATGGTCGTTTAAGACTCGAAGTCTGAGAAGGAAATATGAAAATATTTTCAGGAGTCTCAATTTCCGACTCTACCTGTTAATGAAGTGAATGCAGAAGAATCAACCGTTGAAAATTCAAAGCAAACAGAAAAACCCTTCATTATAATATTGATTAGGTAACATAAAAGCAAGATCACTTGGTAAAAGCTCATCCCACTCTACCTGTTAATGAAGTGAATGAATTGATTAGGGAACATAAAAGCAAGATCACTTGCTAAAAGCTTAGAGTAGCTTAAGTCACCTGAAGATTCCGCCACTTTGAACCAGGCCCATCTCCTCTGTGCCTCTGGGATGGATCCTTGATTTCTGGAGGCAAATTTTCGATAGCCTCTACAATATGGTTTAATGAACAAAATTTTGTACGTTCTTGGTCACCCTTTAAAGATCATGACAACAAAAGAGTTATTTTAGGCATAAGGTAGCATACCTAGAACATACCCTTGGGGCCCTAGTCACTAACCATCAAGTGCTCTGTTCAACATTGTCCAAAAGGGTATCTGCTAAAATTGGTGGACATTACTTTCCCAACCAATTTGGACTTCTAAAAGCCACTATCAAGCTGACCAACAAGTTTGTGAAAAACAGGTTCATCTGGGACTGGGTCTGGCCAATCAAGATTTTGGCTTGTTTTTGGTTACAAGCGATATTGGGAGGAGGGAATCACATCTAGGACCTCGAGTGCAGGGATAGATGCTCTTAATCGCTTGAGCTACAAGCCCCTTACTAGCCTATCAAGTTTAAGCAAATGGTCAATGCGAGTATTTGGGTTTGCCTACCAAGTTTTCATTATGGCTCTACAAATGTTTGTAATATCCAAGAGAAAGCAGTGATTGGCCTGCAGGCCTTGATGGAATTGCATATGTTGGAGCCTTTATGCTTCACAACACTATATATCTGCAAGTAATGGGCAAGAACTTGAACATTTCTACAAATTGAAAAGAGAGAAAATGTTTGTGATTACTTTTCCAGGAAGACCTTCAATCTTGTACTCCACACACAAGATTTAGCACACATTTTATACATAAACTTTGGTACAAGGCATTTTGCAGCTCACAAGTAAGCCTAATGCAATCTTAAAATCCACAAAATAGAGCATTGCAAGCCTGACCAAATACAAAAAGTCTGTTTACAAAAAGGCATCTTCTACCATGTGCCCAGAACAAGATGTTGAATTATGAAAGGAAAGAATGACCAAAACAGAGCCACACATTTACAAGGAGAAGCCGTACGTTGCAAATAGATGACCAAAATAGAGCCACACGTTGTAATTTGAAATCAAGTCCGCTTTGGCTTTGGCTTAGTTAATTAAAATAACACTATAGCTGGAACTAATACATTAATCGGAGTGGGCTTGGATTAAAATTGATCTGTTTTTTTCTCTCAACAAACAAACAAACAAAAACAAAAAAAACATAATCGGAGAACTCCAAATTAAATGTTCTGACAAGTAATTAACACTAATTTAACTCATATTTATTCATACTAAGCACTCCAAATTAACTTGTAAACTCTTCTCCAGATACATGTGCATGCGCATACTAGCAATCTTCAACACTTGAATTGAAAGGAGGCATTCAGCTATAGCTACTTTTCTCCTAATTTAGATGCTGCAGCTAAATATCAAAGTAAACAAATTAATACCCGTCAGTTTGGAGAAAAGAAAAAATGCAATAAGAAAATAATTATAAAACGAAATTAATGATGAGAGAGAAAGAGTACCGTCACGAGCTTATCTATTAAGCATATGCTAACTTTAGTTGCCGCTTGATCAAAGCTATCCTCACATAAATCCAATCATTTAAATCATTCAAGAATTTGAAGTATGCGTATCTCCATGACCTTTTGAATATCAAAGTGCCGCCAACTCCCCAAAATCCAGCAGCAAACCCAATCCCCATCCTGATGTAAAATCCCAGTGTTATAAACTCATCCTTATCCTCTTCATTGCTCCAGTTAGTTGGCTCATTTTGATCAGCACACATCTTTTTAAGTGGAGGTCCACAGAGTAGAGGATTTTCAGCATAATCAAGGGGATCAAAGCTTTGGAACTGAGTGCCTGTGGGTATTTTGCCAGACAAGTTGTTATATGACAGGTCCAAGAAACTAAGACGATCTATCCGAGCAAGGCTTGTCGGAATTCTTCCATCTATCTGGTTTCTTGATAAATCAAGCGAATCCAATGACTCCAAGTTTCCGATCTCTGGACTTATTTGACCTGTTAACTGGTTTCTCGAAAGGTTTAAAGAAATCAACCCAACAAGACGAGTGATTTCACTTGGAATCTCCCCTGTTAATCTATTACTTGAGAGATCAATTCTCTTCACAAGGCCCAAAGTGCTTTTGTATGTCTCCATTCTTCCTTTCCATATGAAGCTTGCATCATTTTCATAATTAGTAGGAGCAATTGACTCATTAACGATACTTCCGCCATACATATGTGTGCTGGACAGACTTGGATTTCCTTTTTGAGCCAGAGTAGTCAAATTGTTGAGGCATTTGGGTATGCTTCAGAGATGATGTTCATAGAGAAATCCATAATTTTAATGTGTGTCAGATGGCATAATTGCGAGGGCATGCTTCCATTGAAGTGATTAGTGGAAAGCATCAGGATAGCCAAATTCTTGAAGCTCACACCTAACCATGTAGGTATTGGTCCTAGATAATTTATTATCTCCCAGATCAATAACTTCTAAACTTGCACAGTTCTTCAACGATGAAGGCAATTCTCCAACAAATCGGTTGCTTCTTAATTTCAAAGTTTGGATTTGAAATAAAGAGCCTATTGTCGTGGGAATTTTTCCAGAAAAAACATTGTTACTCAAATCAAGCATGACTAGTGTCTCCAAATGGCTCCAACAATCTGGAAGTTCTCCAGCAAAACTGTTGCTTGAAAGATTAAGATATGTTAAACTCATATATGCACTTGCGCATAGGAAAGAAAGCGACCCTAAAATGTTATTATTAGAAAGATCCAGATAGGAGGCTTGTAATAGAGTTCAGGGAATTGGACCTTCAATTTGGTTCGAACTCAAATGTAGTTATGGGTTATATGGAAACTCCACTGTCAAATTTGTAAATATTCCTCTGATTAGGTTATGTGAGAGATTAATAACGCCCACGTTACGAAAATTACTCCAAAACCAACTTGGAAGGATATCAGAAATTCCAGCATTCGAAATATCAAGCTCGGAAGAATCTTTTTGAGTTTGAAGCCATTTTGGGAAAAGAGGACCGACCTTGCAAGACGCCAAATATATGTAACTCAACTGGAAGGGAGGAACCCAATCAGAATGGAAATTTAAAACTAATTTGGAGTTAGAGGATAAATCCAATTGATTTAAATCGGAGAGTTTTGAGAAATGAGTTTCTGAAACCACCCCTTCCAAAGAGGTCATGCTGAAATTGATGCTCTGTAGTTGCGACATTTGCCCAATACTTTCAGGTATTTCTCCGCTTAATTGATTGGCATTAAGTCCCAAATACTGTAATGAGTTTTGCGCACATCTAGGCAATAGTTGAACAAACTTGGATAATTGTCCACTTAGATGATTTCTTTGAAGCAACAATATTTGCAAATTACACAGCCTTGCAAACGAATTTGGATTCGCTCCTTCAATATGGTTATCAGAGAGATCTAGATCCTCAAGAGAGCTCATGTTTCCAATGAAATTGGGAATGAAACCAGTTAGATTATTGTTGGAGAGATCCAGAGTCACAAGAGAGCTCATGCTTCCAGTGAAATTGGCAATTAAACCAGTTAGATTATTGTAGGAGAGATCAAGATCCACAAGAGAGCTCATGTTTCCAGTGAAATCGGCAATGAAACTAGTTAGATAATTGTTGGAGAGATGCAGATACCCAAGAGAGCTCATGCTTCCAGTGAAATTGGCAATGAAACCAGTTAGATTATTGTAGGAGAGATCCAGATCCACAAGAGAGCTCATCTTTCCAATGAAATCGGGAACAAAACCAGCTAGATTCTTGTTGGAGAGGTCAAGAGTAACAAGGCTTGTACTGTAGTTGGACAACCAAAGAAATATTGAAGAAGTGAGATGGTTGTCAAAGAGAGAAACATACGCAAGAGATGTAGAAGAATTTGTTTTGTAAAGAGTAGTGGAAAGAATTGGAGTAGGAGGAGGAGGAAGACTACAATTCACCAAGGTCAACGCTACTAGTTTAGGGAGCTTATTAAGTACTGCTTCTGGCCAATCGAAAACAGTACTGAGATTGTTTCCGCTTAGGTCCAAATACGTTAAAGAAGGAGCAGGGAGCCAATTGAGATTTTCTGGTTGAAGCTGATTATAGCTGAGGTCGAGATGTTGCAATTGCGTGAGGTTTCCAAACGAACTTGGAATTTGACCGACCAAATTACAGAAACTGAGACGGAGGTTTCTTAGATTGGTTAGAGAACCAATGAAATCGGGAATTTGGCCCCCATTGAAGTTTCCGCTTAGGCCCAAATCCGTTAAAGAAGAAAGAGCAGGGAGCCAATTGAGATTTTCTGGTTGAAGTTGATTATCTCTGAGGTCGAGATTTTGCAATTGAGTGAGGTTTCCAAACGAACTTGGAATTGGACCAATGAAATGACAGGACATGAGACGGAGGTTTCTTAGATTGGTTAGAGAACCAATGAATTCGGGAATTTGGCTCCCATTGAAGTTTCCGCTTAGGTCCAAATCCATTAAAGAAGAAAGAGCAGGGGGCCAATTGAGATTTTCTGGTTGAAGCTGATTATAGCTGAGGTCGAGATTTTGCAATTGCGTGAGGTATCCAAACGAACTTGGAATTGGACCAACCAAATTACAGGAACTGAGACTGAGGTTTCTTAGATTGGTTAGAGAACCAATGAAATATGGAATTTGGCTCCCATTTTAGTTTCCGTTTAGGTCCAAATCCGTTAAAGAAGAAAGAGCAGGGAGCCAATTGAGATTTTTTGGTTGAAGCTGATTATAGCTGAGGTCAAGATGTTGCAATTGCGTGAGGTTTCGAAACGAACTTGGAATTTGACCAACCATTTGACAGAAACTGAGATTGAGGTACCTTAGATTGGTTAGAGAACCAATGAAATCTGGAATTTGGCTCCCATAATTAATCAATGAAAGGTCCAAATATTGTAAATGCTGTAACTCAATCAGTTTAGGACTAATCATCTTACCTTGGAAAGAATAATATCTAGGATCAAGTGGACCAAGTTGAATCACATAGCCAGTTTGGTTGCTACAATTGACTCCTTCCCATCTGCAACAGTCTTGTTTTTGGGCTTCTGAACCCCAAGTTGAGAGTTGATTGAACTCATCCACCAGGCCATGTTTGAATGCAAGTAGTGCCCGTCTTTCCCTCTCTATGCACCTCACTGTCACTTTAGCATCTTTGAGGCTGTGGCTGTGGTTGTGGCTGTGGCCAACTTCTCCTCCTTTTACGTTTTGTAGGAAAAGGATCAATAGTGCAAGAAAGAGTTTCAAGCACCTTCCGTCGCCCTTCATGTTAATTGATCAAAAGCACATGCACATGCAAAAACACTGCAAGTATATATTGATATATGCTAGCTTGCATCAGATATATATTGGAAAAAAAGGAAGAAAGCCTTTACAAAGAAAAACACGGTTTAGCTAAAACAGTGCCACACATTCATAAGGGAGTAAATTATCTGCTATATACAATGCATAATTAATGTTATGGAAATCACACGTCAATCACAATGAGACGCAATGCTAAAGAAAATTCCTAATACTTTGGATTCGAATCTCTTTATTATGGAGGTAATCTTAACTTACAGAAACCAAATTAATTATGATGCACGAGCTAAAAAGTAAGATGTAGGAATAACAATTACCGAAACCAAATTAATTATGATGGCATGGATGAAATGAATGATGATCACAATACTTAAATTAATATTCCACTACTTTAATTCTCAACAGCAACCAAATTGATTTTTGTCAATTGTATGCATGTTTTTTTTTTGTTTCCCTATTGTTCGTTCTTTGAAGGGTTTTGCTTCTTATCACCCTATTATTTTAATTTTAATTTTTTATTTCTTAATGTTATACGAAGTTTAGGTTTTTTCTACTTAAGAGTCGAGGGTGGCATCTTGTAACCTGTAATGAGGAGAACTCTCTAGTTATAATTTATAAAAAAGAGCTCCTAGATATAGGTCCAATTTCATTTATGTCATCATAAGTGGACTATACCAAATTTTCTAAAAAGAAGAAGAAAAAAACTATACAACGTACAAATTAGGTTTAATTTATGGCGCATTGTAGAATTTTTGATAACTTTTAAGTCTCCATAGCCATATGTAACTCACACGTCAAGTATGTGTTGGCTGTCCGATTAGACTAGTTAGAAATGATGAAGAGTTTGCAGAGAAAGATCAACTAAGATTTCTTTTGCTGGAAAAAGGAGGATGAAAAAAAAATACTACTTTTAAAATTTTGGGTTAGTTTTTTTAATAAAAAAAAAGAATTGTGGACGTTCGGTGACATAGCATGCTGTTTTGCTGAATAGTGACAGCTCAATGATGCTCTCATACCATGCCATGTGGACAACCACCCCGTATACGTAGATTCAATTTCAAATACATATGAATGTATCATTCAAAAAGGAAAAACATTTCTTGTAACCGGAATAGCACTATATTGCTATCCCCACAATAATGCTTGAAAAAATTATCCTAGGTGGTTTGAAACATTTACTAAGACAATGAATACGAGATCTGTGGAAACACATATTTCACTGGTCAATAAAAAAATGACACGTGAAAAAAAGATATTCCTTAAATCAACTAATTATCATAATTAAATCCTATTGAGCATTGGTCCATCTTAGTAATTTGTAACTTTGGGCAGGGAGCTTGCTGTGGACAGCTATCTTCAAGTAGACTTTGAAGTCTTCTTATGATGACTGACTCACACAAAAAGACTGTCAAGTCTTTTTTTTTTTTGTCTAAACCACTGGATGGGCCCCAATTATGGGTGGCACTTTTAAGCCATAATCACAACCCAAACTAATCTCTGCTCTCTTTAAGCCATAACCACAACCCAGACTGTCAAGTCTTTTCAATTTTTTTATGTTTTTTCTTTCTTTGAAAATCCTACTGGTCGTAGAAACAAAGCTCCGGAAAATTGTTTTACCACTTGCTAATTTGCCCGAACTTAGAAGGCCAAGAAGCTGCTTGGAATCTCTTTGGAAGTGTGCCATTTTATTGTTTTCAAATGAAAGATTGAAAAGTGAATATGAGGGACACGGGTGAACAAAAGGAAGAGAGGCTCCCCACTTTAATTCATGTCACTATGTGGAAAAAGGTAATTGAAGAAAAATCTGTCGTGGTCCAAGTAAACTAGTAATAAATCAATGAACATTGGAGAAATTAATGGATGAGATCGAAGACTTGTGACTTAGATTTGACATGGTGATTTGCCTCTGACTTGTAGGTACTGACTCGACTTGACTTGGCAAAGTGCCTTCCCGTGTCCACTCAACCATTGGCTTTGCATCCCATCCCCGGACACAAATTACAAATATTTTCGTGCAAATGTGGACTTGATTTAAGTGAAACATATAAAAATATCTCTACTCAACCATTATTATAATACCTATATATTTATTGATACTAATAAATCAATATTGGGTTTTTATTCAACAACTATAATACAAGAGTTTCTCAAAACACTTTGGTTATTGACCAAGTCTATTTTGAAATGCCCCTATAATTTAAATTGATATTAGATGGGGTCTTACGATTACACAAGAAAGTTTCTCGTATTATAGTTATGATCACGAAACACTTAATTATATTTACTGTTATAGTTCTTTGAAGGGTTTTGCTTCTTAGCACCCTGTTATTTTAATTTTAATTTTTTGTTTCTTAATGTTGTACAAAATTTAGGTTTTTTCTACTTAAGAGTCTAGGGTGTTTCCCACAAAAAGATAAGAGTCTAGTGTGGCATCTTATAACATGTAATAAGGAGAACTCTCTAGTTATAATTTACAAAAAGGAGCTCTCCAATTTCACTTATGTCATTAGAAGAAAAAAACCTATACAACGTACACATTAGGTTTAATTCATGGCGCATTGATGCACCTGGAGCACTGTAGAAATTTCGAAGACTTTTCAGTCTCCACAGCCATATGTAACTCACACGTCAAGTAGGTGTTGGCTGTCCGATTAGACTAGTTAGAAATGATGAAGAGTTTGCAGAGAAAGATCTACTAAGATTTCTTTTGCTGGAAAAAGGAGGATGATAGATGTAGTGTTCATACTACTATTTTTTAATTTCAATAAAATAAAAATACTATTTTAAAAATTTTGGTTAATTTTTTAATATAAAAAGAATTGTGTACGCTCGATGACACAACGTACTGTTTTGCTGAATAGTGACATAGCTCAATGCTGCTCTCATACCATGCCATGTGGACAACCACCCTGTACATGTAGGTTCAATTTCAAATAGATATGAATGTATAGTTCAAAAGCAAGAACATTTTTTGTAACGGGAATAACACTATATTGCTATCTCTACAATAATGCTTGAAAAAAATTAGAGATATTTATCCATTCTTAGCACTAAAATTATAAATAAACCCCACATCATTTAATTTTTATAAAAAAACCCAAAAAATGACAGCCGGATCTATTGAATTTAATTTTGATTATTAAATTACTTTGATACCCTATTGAGTGTTTTGGGCTTTTTTATGAGGTTTTTGGGTTGGGTTTGTTTTAAGAAATCAATGACAGTTTTGTAATTTAAAAGAAGTTAAAAGCCTTTTGGTTATGTTGTAAATTGGCTTTGGGTGTGTTCTAAAGTCCATTTCATATAAGGGTTTTTTTATAACAAGTTTAAGGGGAAATATTTCAAGATGGAGTAATATTTTTTTTTTAGGGTTAAATAATTTTTTTTTAGATGCAAAGGAAATTACTAAGACAATCAATGCAGGATCTGCGGATACACATATTTCGCTGGTCAATAAAAAATGACACGTGAAAAAGAGATATTCCTTAAATCAACTAATTATCCTAATTAAATTTTATTGAGCATTTGTCCATCTTAGTAAGTTATAACGTTGGGCAGGGAGCTTGCTGTGGACGGCTATCATCAAGTAGACTTTGAAGTAGACTTTGAAGTCTTCGTATGCAAACTCATGATGACTGACTCACACAAAAAGACTGTAAAGTCTTTTCGATTTTTTGGTTCCACAAAAAGACTGTTAAGTCTACATACTTGAGTGTAAACTAGACTTTTAAGTCTTTGCACATCCGCATTTAATTCATGTCACTATGTGGAAAAAGATAAATGAAGACTTGTGAGTTAGACTTGATATGGTGATTTTGCTTTTCAATGCATGCTCCAACTAACTTGCAGGTATTGGCTTGACTTGACTTGGTAAGGTGCCTTCCCGTGTCCACTCAATCAATGGCTTTGCATCGCATCCCCTGGTCACAAGTTACAAATATCTTCTTTGCAAATGTGAACTTGACTTGAGTAAAACATTTGGAAATATCTCTACTCAACCTAATATTAATATAATACCTATATATTTATTGATACTAATAAATGAATATTGGGTTTTTATTCAACAACTATAATATGAGAGTTTGGTTATTGACCAAGTCTATTTTGAAATGCCCCTATAATTTAGGTTAAACATGGGGTCTTACAACACGAAAGTTACTCTTATTATAGTGATGATCACGAAACACTTAAGTATATTTAGTGTTGGATATCTGATCATAGAGTTTCGAAGCAGCTTCCTTCATTTTGCATTCAGATTCTTTGATTTGATTTGATTTGTTTTGTTGCTCGTTAAATGATTAGTATATGAATTACTCGGTCCGTTCTTTTGGACTCCTTTTCAACTCTCTCTCTCTCTCTCTCTCTCTCTCTCTCTCTATATATATATATATTTATTTTTATTTTTATTTTTTTTAGGCAAAGGTCCCGACACCTTACGTTGTGTTATAAGCATGAATTTGTAGCAGGAGTGGAGGGAAATGCAAAGGGAAAATTGCTTTGTTGTGCTGCCTCACCGGCGGAAGGGTGATCTTTTTGGAGCGCAACAGGCACTCTGTTGGTGCATCTGGCTGGCTAGTTTACAATGATTTCCTTCCAAGTGACAAATCAAGACGTGGTTTTCCATTTCGTTCTGTGGATCATCCCGGGGTATAAGTGGTGAAACGTAATTGCCTTCATTGCTCTTGTGGTTTCTTCCTTTCCTCAACCTATCAAGCTGTCCATGGAGCACGCACACTTGTGCTTTACTTTCAGATGAGACAGCCTTCTGTATATTGCAGTAATCGGCTACACTTTCTTATTGAAACTCATTCGATTTATATATGTGAATTACAAAAGAACCTATAATGAACAAGAGAAATAATACCACCTCTCAAACAAGAGAAATAAATAGATAAAGAAGATATATAAATGGATTTAAAGTATGTCTTTGAAGATTAAAAGCCCATAACATGTCAAGAAGCTCAGTGTGTGTAAAAGGACATAAAAGGATATAAATAATATTGTATATGAAAAGAATAAAAAGCAAGATCTCTCCTAATACTGGGTCAATGAGAGAGAGAGAGAGAGAGAGAGAGTAAATGCTGATAAGTGACTCTCTATGCAAAAGTTTAAACCCCTGAGAAATAATTGGCTCAGTATCATTTATCAAGAAAGTTAGACCCAGGATTGACTAATAAGCAGTATTATCCACTCTGTCTTCTCATAATCAGGAAGATATTTGAGTAGAAAGTACTCTTCTGGATTAGTATTCAATAACGTGTGTACGGCCTTCAAAACTTGCAATCTACTGAGGTTCGGTATCTTTGAGACCACTGCAAGTACATCCTCTACTCTGAGTTGCGGTTCATTTGACTTGCCGAAAAGTCCTTCTGTGAGTCTGCCGCCTCACCAATTGCTTGTGCCAATGGATCCTTTTTTGCTTTCTTATTTGGATGCAAGCCGGAAATTGAAGTTGATAGATGTGTCGAAGTATGTGAGTTGGGAATAAAATTCTCATCATTTTCTGTTTAACCTACGTATTTTCTTCAGCACAATAACTAGGGGTGGGCCCGGTCCGGTTCGGTCACTTCTCATCCAAACAGGAAATCGAAACCGGTACTATTTAATCGGTCCGGTTTAAGTAAAAAAAAATTTCAAAAACCGGCCGGTTTGGTTCTAACCGGTTCCGAATTTTTGAACCGGTTTATTAATTTTTTATTATTTTAAATTTTTTTTTTTAAAAAATATTTATTTATTTTTATTTTTATTTAAAATTTATAATAAATAACTTATTTTTTTGGCTTAAAAATTAACAAATAATCCAATTCATACATTTAGAAATTTTTTGAAGTTGAACTTGGAAAAATAGTGATTATAACATTTAAAATATGAGATTATATTTTAAAAATTTGTAAAAAAAATAAAAAAAAATATGACCGGTCCAATTGTCCAAATCCGGTGCGGTGTAGTGTAAAACCGGAACCAAAACCGGTTGAAACCGGTTCGGTCCGGTCGGTCCTATTTGTTGACTTTTTTGGTCAACCGGTTTTTTTTCCCGTTTTTTTTCACCGGTTCGATTAAATGTGTTCCGGTTTTCCAGTCCGATGCCCACCCCTAACAATAACAGAGAGAAAGTAAAGCATAAAAAACATCCACTAAAGCAGCAAAGAAGTGCATTAACTGCTGACTATTACAACCACAAGGACACAAGATGTGTTGGAGTTCATAATCACATGTAGAAGCCGTTTCATTTTTATTATACAGAAGATGGGGAATATTGTGAATATTTAATTTTGTTAAGTTTTTGGAAAGAGAGAAAAACATTGAATCACTCCCGAAAATATCAAATTCAAAGGCAGCTCCCTAGTGAAAATAGGAAAATTCATCACTCAAAACTGTTCCAGTCACACTTAAATAAATGTTAACCACCCCATCTCATTAGTTGACTAAAAGAATACATATATGATCTGAAACAGAATTCTATTTATCATCCAGAACAAGGCAAACTTGAGATTCTATTTATCTTGTACTGCAAGTGTGTATGACAAGGGAGTGATAAGTGGAAGTGGAAAATCATAAGACAGAGGAGCAGAAACCAATGAGAGGGTATAAAAGAAGAACAACTGAATAAACAAATGGAAACAAAAACCTAACAATTCATAGATAATCAATGGATTAGAAATGAAAGTTGAAGACAGGGTTTAACAAAGCTGAAAAGGACCAAAACACATATAAACTAAAGCAAGCTCAACATTAGAATGACCTGTAAATGGCTCTTTCAATGGGATGCCCAAATGTACACAACCGGTGAGCTTAACAACCTCATTGGCAAGTCGGGCCATGCGCTTTCTCAGCTTTATAGAAAAATTCTCAAAGCTTTTTGTCTGGGACAGAGGAGGCTAATTAAGCTGTGGTGGAGGACTTGGCTCCGAAGTAGGTGCAGGAGGAGTAAATCCAACAACAGATTCTTCACTTGTTTCATCTGTCTCATCATTATGAAACATCGTCTAGTTGATAGGTGGCATAAGTTGTTTAAGCTGATCCGTAGGATCAATTCGCACCTTAGATGCCATGGAAAACCTAGTGATCAACGACCCAAAAGGCAGGGAATGAGTTTCGTTGTAGTCGTCTGGGGTTGCAGCCAGGCAAATGGCTCGGAAAATGTGGGCGGGCAGATCAATGGACACATTATTATTCCCAATGGCATAAAGGAGGCTTGCTCTGTCAAAATCAATTAAGCTACTGTCAAGGAGACGTTCTTCAGGGTCGATATCAGTACTTACTATTGTGTTAAGTATTCTGTAAAACTTAGTCAGATTGCGATGGCTTATTAAAATCTGAGATTGATTACAGTAGCAGAAAGTTGGCTGTGATCTTCATTCGCATTCATTAACTTTGCGAGGGCAAAAACTGCAAGTAGAAACAGAGGCTTAGCAATGATATGCTCATTGCTTAACTACTATCTATTGGCAAAGAATGATTAATCCAGTACCCAAGTAACATTATTAACACAGTCATGAGTTCTCAAAGTTAAGGCACTAATCATATAACAAATTAACAATAATATGATCTAAAATAGGGTATTATCCGTTACCAAGACAAGCAAAACCAGCTGCTGAGGAAGCCAATCCAGCAGCAGTAGGAAAATTGTTGTATGAAGCAATTGTACATTCAACTTTTCCCAATCCTTCTTACTAATCTTGATTCCCTTTTCCTTATCATGAACATCGGTAGCTCGACTACGAATTTCCCTTAAACAGCTCTGGAATCTGCCTCCAGAAAGAGAAATCTCCTACACTAACCGCTCTGGCGCTGTCTAAAAATTCAAGCTGTCATAGGAAGACGCCATAGTTGTTGGACTTGGACTTCAATTTTTACTTCGATTTATTTATTTTATTTTATTTTTTTAATGAAAATTAATGGCTCACCAAATTTTAACCGAATTTCAATCCAATAAAGTGGTGGCTATCTTCTATCGCCTCTTAGCCAAACATGGCTATTTAAAAAGTAAAATCTAAAGTGGCTAATCTCGATTTGGCTCATTAAATTACAATGTGTAATTACCCTTAGTGGTTACCGTGATGCTAATTTATTAACTTCCAGTGATTGAGCGCTATTTGTACAAGTTGATAATCTTTATTAGTTGGAGAGTGAGGGATTGTTCTTAGCAATTGTTGCTGCAATCAGCCTTGTAATGATTCAAGTCATTTATAAATGTTTAAATGTTCTTTTTTTATAATTAAAAGTGCATAACAAAAATAAGATAGTGGTGAGAAGATAAATGATAAATGTGTGTGGAGAGATAACGTACAGTTCATAAAATGAAAAATATAAATAATTTTATACAAATTTTTAGCATAAAAAAGTAAGTTTTTGGCTTATGTGTAACTTTCTTCATTTTTACTTCTCATCTTTTTCTTATTCATTTTATAAGACGGTGCTTTTATTTGTAATGTGGGACAATACTCTCAAAAATAGCGTTGGCTAAATACGGGGACAAACATACCCCACGCATAATGCATGCTTAATTAAGTTTCTTTTTTGTTTTCGTTTTGTTGTTTCTCAATGGGACTTGCCTTTCTCGTTTTTAACATTTTTTGTTAGCTTGTTATATTTCTAGCAATATAAGGAACATGAGACGCAATCTACCAAAGCATCAAATCAAATGCACACTCAACATGCATTCCATTCATAAATAAATAGAAAAGTATCACACACTCGAAGAAAGATTGGGGGACTTGGGAACTTTTTCGATTTTGTTTTCTCCAATTTCATCTCTTTTGTTACATGATAAATCATTCAAAAAAAATTATTTATTTTTTCTATACAACCAATTTTAGAGATGGGGAGAATCAAACCTAAGAAATTGGTTGCAAATTTCAGAGTTTCACTTTAGTCTATATAGTTCGATTCTTGCCATTTACGTTTTGTAATTCAATAATTATTGTAATTTGAGGGTAATGACTTAATCTCGTCACTTTTTATCGTTAAGAATGAACATTTTTTTGTTGGCGAGTATATCCTATTCTATTTGGGTTTTATTTATTTTTTCCGTTTGTATAGATATTATGTAATTAGGATTCCACTTATTTCCTAATTAAACCCTACTAGGGTTTGTAACATTGTATTATAAATACTTCCTTTCGGAGAATGAAATATATCTGAAAATATTCTACCCATATTGTTTGACTTGGTATCAGAGCTAACTTTCTGGTGACCTGTGTGTGTTGTGCCCACCCGTGTTCTACTCTGTGCCCTAATTTCTTTTTAGGGTTCTTGTGCCCATGCCTGTGTTGTGTTTATCGATATCTGCTTCGTGTTGTGTTTGTTTCCGCTGCTATCATGGGTGATGATTCCATAGTTGTGACTGGTACTAGTGCGTCTACACCGAAGGAGGCACGTCCCTCGCGTGATTACTCTACCCCGATTACATCTGACAAATTGGATGGCTCCAATTATGCCTCTTGATCTCGTGGTGCGCGTATTACGATTACTAGTCATCGTATGGCAAGTTGGATCAATGGGAAGAAGCCTGCTCCGTCTCAAGATTCCGCTGCCTATGCCTAATGGGAAGAAGATAATTGTCTGGTTCAGTCATGGCTTCTCAATTCCATGACTAAACCAGTTTGTGCCTTGTTCGAATATGGTGATACCTGCTTTTGATATATGGGAGGCTGCTCGAAAGACCTATATTGTGACTCAGAATAGTTCTCGTTTGTTTTAACTCCGACAGCAATCCATACTTATAGGTCAGAATTGTAAATTTGTGAAAGTGTTCTATGAAAAACTTCATGCTATCTGGCAAGAGATTGATTGTCTGCGTCCGCATGAGTTTAATTGTTCTCCTGATGGGGCTCGTCGTCCTGAAAGAAATTGAAGCCGATCGAGTTTATGATTTCCTTAGTGGGCTTGATCCACCGTATGATAGTGTTCATAGCCGTATTCTTGCTCTTAGTCCTGTTCCACCTCCTCTCGAAGCCTATGCCATGGTCATGGAGGAAGATACCCGTCAGTCCGCTCTGCTCAGAGGAGGAGGATCGCTGGCTCTTAAGGTTGACCCAGCACGTCAACGACCAGTCGCTCCGCACGCACGCGACCGGTCGCTCCCCGTCCAGAAAGTTTGGATCTTCTGCTCGGGTCTCGTCCTTCTGCCTCTAGCTCTAGCTCTCTTGAAGGTTCGCTTAAGTGCCGCCATTGTAATGGGAATCATTACTCTGAGAAGTGTTTTAAGGAGCATGGTTACCCTGATTGGTTTGCTGACTACAAAGCTCGTATGTATGGCCTCAAGGCCACTCACACTGTGACTCATGATGAGGCCCGTCCTCTGATTCCATCTGCAAATCTGTGTGCTTCCGATACTATGCTAGGTATGGGTTCTACTACTTGGATAATTGACACTGGTGCTTCTGATCATATAACTTATAATGATAATCTGTTTGATGAGTTGTCGCATAACCCTCGTGACCCCTATATTACTAGTGCTAATGGTTTACCTTCCCCAGTTACCGGTGAAGGTACCATCCATCTCACTCCTTCTTTACCTCTGTCTCATGCACTCTTGGTTCCCAATATTCATTGCAATTTGTTATCTGTTGGGCGTTTACTTGATACACTTAACGCTTCTGCTACCTTATATTCTACCAATTACTTTTTCCAGGATCTAGGACTCACGAGAAGATTGGGCATGGTAAACGGATAGAGGGGTTGTATTACTTACAGTCGCCGGTTACAGCAGTTCGTGGTTGTGTTACTAATAAAGCTCCGAGTGGCAGTGTCAAAGACAAGCAACAACTTTGGTTATGGCATCGTCGCTTAGGACATCCGTCGTTTGGTTATCTTAGACATTTGTTTCCTTCGTTATTTAGTTCGTGTGATGAGTTTAGTTTCAAATGTGAGACTTGTGTAATGGCCAAGAGCCACCATACTGTTTTTCCCTTAAGTAATAATAAAGCTACTTTGCCTTTTGAGTTAGTACATTCTGATGTCTGGGGTCCTGCTCATGTGACTTCTCATGGTTTCCGTTGGTTTGTGACGTTTATTGATGACTGCACTCGCTTAACATGGGTGTATTTGATGAAGAATAAACATGATGTTGCCTCTATTCTTCCTGACTTTTGTGCCATGGTGTCTACTTAGTTCCATGTTCGTGTTAAAGTATTTCGAAACTGATAATGGCGGTGAATATGTGAATCATACCTTGACTCAGTTCTTTCGTGATCAAGGTATCATTCACCAAACTACCACTCCATTCACACCTCAATAGAATGGTGTGTCTGAAAGGAAGAATCGTCAGTTACTTGAAGTTGCTTGCTCTTTGATGTTGGATATGCCTGTTCCCCATCATCTTTGGGGACATGGTGTCTTGGCCGTCGCCTACTTGATTAACCATACTCCTAGTCGGGTTCTTGATTTCAAGATCCCACTTGATGTGTTGTGTGCTCTTACTCCTGCAGTTTTGGTCTCTAAGTTACCTCCGAAGCTGTTTGGGTGTGTTGCGTATGTTCATGTCTACTCCCATCAACGGAGTAAACTTGATCCTTATGCTCTCCGCTGCGTCTTCATTGGTTATTCTACTACTCAGAAGGGTTATAAGTGTTATCATCCGCCTACTCAGAAGGTACATGTCACCTTGGATGTCACCTTTCATGAAGAAGTACCCTATTATGTTTCTCCATCCTCTTCAATTCAGGGGGAGAGGGGGAGTGAATTGAAGAGTTTCAGAGTGGAAAATATGGAAGATCTTGGACCTGAAGAAGGAATTTCTGGCAAACAGGAAGCGACCGGTCGCCAACGAATCTGTGATGAAAACGACCGGTCGCACATAGGTAGCGACCGGTCGCCTGCCTCGACGAATGACAACAGTACCGATACGAGCGAAGTGACCAGTTGCAGTGAGGAAGCGACCGGTCGCGAACGATCTGTCCTGGAAACGACCGGTCGCACATAGCAGCGACCGGTCGCTCGCCTGACGAGCGACAGCAGTCCGATACGAGTAAAGCGACCAGTCGCCAGGAATCTCATGACTGGTCGCAGACAAAATTCTTGGTTTTTCGAGCCTCTCTCAGAAGGACATAACAGTGATCCTGGCGACTCTCATACAGATGAAATTGATACAAGAGCCCCCTCTCCCCCTGCCATTGCCTCAATTAAGTCGTGATAATGAGGTACTTTCTAGTAATGTGCTTACCTATTCTTTGCCCCCACGTACTACCCGTAGGGAACCTAAATTGCAATATTCTCCTGATATACATGCCAAGTCCAAATATCCCATTAACCATTATGTGTCAACTCATCGTTTATCTAAGTCATATGCATCATATTTGTGTCAATTATCTAGTGTATGTGTGCCAACTAAGTTGCAAGATGCTCTATCTGATCAAAGCTGGGTAGATGCAATGCATGTTGAGATGGAAGCCTTGAACAAGAATGCTACTTGGGAGTTAGTTCCTTTACCAAAAGGGAAAAAGGCAGTTGTGTGCAGATGAGTGTTTACTTTGAAGCATAATGTTGATGGTTCCATTGACCGTTACAAGGCAATATTGGTAGCAAAAGGGTATATTCAGACATATGGAGTGGATTACATGGAGACTTTTGCTCCAGTAGCTAAGCTCAACACTGTACGTGTACTCTTATCCTTAGCTGCTAATCATGACTGGCCTCTGTTATAATTTGATGTCAAGAATGCGTTCCTCCATGGTGACCTCAAAGAAGAATTATACATGGATCCTCCACCGGGTATCCTTGTGACCTCTAAGGAGGGTATGGTGTGCAAACTACGGAAATCATTGTATGGATTAAAGCAGTCTCCAAGAGCTTGGTTCGGGAGGTTTGCTGCATCTATGAGGAAGTCTGGGTATGTACAAAGTAACGCAGATCATACTTTGTTTTTTAAAATGACGAGAGGTAAATTGACAGCTTTAATAATTTATGTTGATGATATGATTGTAACTGGAGATGATCAAGTAGAAATACATACTCTTCAGAAATATCTTGCGTCTGAATTTGAGATGAAATCATTAGGTGACTTGAAATATTTTCTTGGGATTGAAGTTGCCAGATCTAAGCATGGTATTTTTCTGTCCCAAAGAAAGTATGTTTTGGACTTGCTTGCAGAAACTGGAATGTTGGATTGTAAACACATTGATACTCCTAGTGAACAAAATCACAAGTTGGGGTTGTATCCTGATCAAGCTCCCACTGATAAGGAGCGCTATCAACAGCTTGTGGGAAAATTAATTTATTTGGCTCATACACGTCCAGATATTGCATATGCAGTGAGTGTAGTGAGTCAGTTTATGCACTCACCTAGTGAAGATCATATGGGTGCCGTGACACATATTTTGAGATACCTCAAAGGGGCTCCGGGCAAGGGGTTAATGTTTTCCAAGTACGGTCATACAGATGTAGAAGGGTACACAGATGCTGATTGGGCAGGTTCAGCTACAAATAGGCGATCGACATCTGGGTATTTTATGTTTGTTGGTGGTAATCTTGTTACGTGGAGGAGCAAGAAACAAAAGGTGGTGTCTCGATCTAGTGCTGAGGCCGAGTATTGGGGAATGGCTCATGGTGTATCTGAGTTACTATGGTTGAGGAGATTATTGATAGACCTTGGTTTTGGGCCTAAGAAACCCATGGATTTATATTGTGACAATACGGCTGCGATTGCAATTGCTCATAACCCGGTACAACATGATCGTACAAAGCATGTGGAGGTTGATCAAAATTTCATTAAAGAAAAGTTGGATGCGGAGATTGTTTCCTTTCCGTTCATCCGCTAAGAGTATCAGTTAGCTAATGTTCTTACGAAAGCTGTTTCTACAAGTATCTTCCGCAACTCGCTTGACAAGTTAGACATGCGTGACGTCTTTGCTCCAACTTGAGGGGGAGTGTTGGCGAGTATATCCTATTCTATTTGGGGTTTTTTTTTTTCCTTTTGTATAGATATTATGTAATTAGGATTTCACTTATTTCCTAATTAAACCCTACTAGGGTTTGTAACCTTGTATTATAAATACCTCCTTTCAGAGAATGAAATATATATGAAAATATTCTACCCATATTGTTTAACTTTATTATATTTGGAATGTTAATGTCTCGATAATTTGAACCATACAAACAACGGAACGAGATAGAAATGTCTTGATGTATATTTGGGATGGTATAATGTCTCGATATTATGCCATCCCCTGTAGAAACTCTTCGTATCAAATAGGTATTTGTACTAAATACTGACTTGTTAGCAAATGAACGGGTCATTATAATCATTAAACTCATTACTCTTTGTTTATTAAATTCTTATCTTGTAAATTCGTTGAAGTAGTTTCCAAGTTTGAATTACCCAGTAGAAAACAAGATATAATTTTATGCATAAAAGATAAACAATAGAAAAGTTATGAACTCAGCAGTCCAACCCCATATGTTGTTAGGGATGAAAAAGAACTAGAGATGATTTTTCATTGAAGAGACGGGGAGGAAAAGAATCGAACTCTTAGCGAAGTGTAGAAATACAGTATACAGTAGTCTATTGTATAATGAGTCCAAATTTGAGGACAAAAGTATGGTGTACATGTATAGCATTTTTAACAAGAGAAAGCATGTCTCATGCATCCACTTCGACTCAACTTTTCCATGGTTGACGAGAGTTTGTGGCGATTATATTTTAAAATTACATGGGCTTGGTCTTGGCTGTTTTCCTTGCACAAATACTAGAATCTTTGACATTATTCTGTGCTCATGGCTTTCAGGCATATCCCCAACAAAATTGATGCTTTTAATTGGGGCAGATGGTTTTATTGCTGAGAATTCTGCAATCAAATGTGGACTAATGTATGAAAAACAATGTTTGTTACTAGCACATTCTACATATTTTGTTTTCAGTGAGTGTGTCAATATGGAACAATTCAAGGTTGGTAGGTTGGTGAAGGTGGAAATTGACCCATTTTGTGTAATATTAGTTTTCTTTTGTGAAGACACCAACTTCTTACTCTTATTTTGTGTGTTGTTTTCCATAGTAGTTTAAGTATCAACTAATATATATCTTATTTATTGTGAATAAATAAGTTCTAAAGTGAACTCAGACATGAAACAAATGAAACACTGCCACATCAGTTGATATATCCTAAAAGTTAGTTTCCCTAATACTATTTCTCAAAGCTATACGCACAATTTCTAAAAGCGCAAGAGTTACAATATTATTTATCAAAAATCTACCCTGAGTGTTGATAAGGTGAGGCACATCAACAAAATCAGCTCCAATAAAAGTAGACTCCAATATATCAAAACTGTGGTCACTCTCTCACTCTGTAAATTTAGAAATCACTTTCTCACTCTTCAATTTAATTTTCACTATAAAAGATTTAACATTGTGCGCCATTATTGAAGAGTATGTTAGGAAACAAATTTGTAATATTTTTTTCCAAGTACTGCCAAGATTTTATTTGGTAAACAAGTACTACTCCCAAGTGTAGACACACTTGAAATAGAGAAGCAAAAATGAAGCAAGAAATCTTGTTTCCCAATTCAAAGAATGAGTGAAATCAAGTTATTCTGTGATTTTTCTCATTGCATAAACATGCGTGGTAGATAGTCATTCCAGTTCAAAGTCAACCAAGCTAATAACCCAAAAAAGAAAAAGAGTCAACCAAGCCACTTTATATGACGAGGCCAAGAGATTAATTAATGTATAATTTCCTGTTCAAGGAGATACAGTTCATATTACATTGAGTACATTTTCATTTGAATATTTGTTTCATATTGGTTTTTTTAATTAATGGAAGATTGGTTATCCAAACTTGAGACTTTTGAATAGAAAAATACCACTACATCAAAACACACCAAACTATATAATGAAAACATTAATAATATGAAATATTATTAATGAGAAATATTGTATATTTCATAATTGTCAATGTGAAAAATATATAGACGACATATGTAGATTAGTCGAGTTGACTCTAGTAGTGTGTCTATCCTCCAGTATCCGAATTTGAATTTCTCTCCATATAACTTAGAGTAATTTAAAATATCACATTTAAAAGAAAAAACGTGCGGGAAGTTGGTGAGAGCCAAACAGTATTTGAGAGGGCCGTAGTCTGCTTGAGTGGCTATTAATTAAGTGCTCAACAAACTTGGCTTCATTTAATACTGCATGTGTGCCTCACTCAGCAAGTCCTCTCCCCAAATCTGCACCAGCAGTCAAATATAATGATAATAAAAACTTTTATTAAAAAGGCAACCATATATCAGTCAAAATATGACAGCCCAGCCAGCCCTCCATTGTTGGCTTGGCTTGCTTTGTTTTATATTGACAATGACCTGGACTGTCCCACTTATTCAATTTTCTTAGCTAATAATATATATTAGGACGGCCCTCTCCTCTCACCCAGTGGCGGACGCGTGTCGCCATGGGGTCATAGTGTAAAAGAGGTAGTTGGCGACGGCGGCGGCGTGTAGTGGTTGATGGTGGAGGTTGGGGATTAGTTAGGTTTTTAGAGGAGAGAGAATTTTGATGAAAAAAAAAAAAAAAAGGTTTTGGGATGAACTGCTGTTGCTGGGAAATTGGAATCAGGTAGTTAGGACTGCTGATAGAGTTTTTTTTTATAAAAGAAAGGCTCAAAACGACGTCGTTTTGAAGCCAGGTTTTAAAAAAACAAATTTAACACGCCTGGACCAAAACGGCGTCGTTTTGGCCAGGCGGTTTTAATAAAAACAGAGGCGCTGCCTGCGCGCAAGCTTCTTCTTCTTTCCTCTGGTGGGCATTTCGTCGAGCACTTGGTGTGCGCCTTGGGGTCGCACACCAGCCAGCTATGGGGTCGCACCAGTCCTTCTCCACTGTATTTCCTAGCTGCCATGGGGTGGCGTGACCCCATTTGTCCCTCTGTGCGTCCGCCCCTGCTCTCACCTACTTTTATTTATTTTCCATCTTACCTATAATTTTATGTATTTATGCCTCGTGTAACAATTTAAAACTTAATGCAGAGGGGACAACACTAGCTTAGTTGTGAATTTTTTTATTTAATATTATACTTCGTTTCAAATGTTAAAAGGGGTTATGAAAGTAGTGGGAGGCCAAGGCCCCTTCGGACTTGACTTCGGCTCTACTCCTGATTGCACGTATTTTAAATTCATCTAAAATTTGTGTACACAACAAGTAGATTGTAGTTTGTAGAGCTTTTCGTCGTTACCAAAGAAATTTTTTTTATAGCTCAAATCCTTATTCTAAGTGGTGATCAAGTACGTGGAGAGAGTGATTAAGTGATTTTTATTATTTTTAATAGATTGGATAAAATGCTTGTATATGTTATAATATATTCTGAAGCTTGCTCGTGCTATGAGTTTCGCACATTCAAACTTGAACGGCTCCCCAGCGAAGCTACCCTAACTTCGTTGCTGAAAAAGGTTGACTTTAATGAAAATCAAAGTATCAATTGGGCATTCTTTATTTGGTGGTTTCAGTTTGTGGGGTTTCAACATTTAGGTCCAACAAAAGGTTAAATTTTACACATAACTGTTGTACAAACACTCTTCTCTTAACGAGGATATATAGTTCAAGTGATTAAGAGCACTTACAATATCATTTTTGCTTAAGCTTTTCATGTGATGTGTGACTGCTTGAATATGAAAGAGAAGTTTCGTATTACCAAGAATTCTGTTTACACTCATGTTTCAATGGGTTTCTATTTTTATTCTCACCATTCTCTTCTCTGGACACCCAACTCTTCCCCAAAATGCCATTTCTCTACTTCATCAAAATAATTTTATGTGGACACCTATCTCCATCATTGATTTCATTTTCTTTGTCACCAACCCTAAACCCAGCTCTACTCATCACCTCACCTCACCTCATTTAATATGCAATGATTGCATACGTGTAAAGGAGGATGAGAGAATATTGACTATTTTAAGAGCATATATCCCTGCACTCAAGGTCTTATGTGTGATTCCCTCCTCCCAATATTGCTTGTAACCAAAAACAAACGAAAATAATGAAATTCCAAACTCTTTTGGACCTGAAAGTCTAAATGTTTTCAGGTTTTCAATTTTCCTCTCATTCTTTGGTTCTCCATCAATTTATTTTTCTCATTGACTACTATCTCGCCGTCTTATATCAAATCCAATATCATCTTTGGTTTTTACTACTCTTAACTTTTCTATTTCCGAAGAAAGATAAGGAGCCATGGTCTTGCATAAAAAATGTAAAATTATAGTTCCGATCTGATGAATGTCTTTTGATTCAAAGGTAATATTCCCTCAAATAGCAGAGCTTAACGAGTATCATTAGCACTCCTCTATTGTTTAATATGTAATAAATGCGTATGTGTAAAGGAGAGATGAGATGATGATGACTATTTCAGAGTGCTAATACAATATTCGTTTACCTGCTTACCTGATTAGTGTTATAGACACAATGGATTTTATCCACGTGATTAGTTTTGTAGACACAAGGGATTTTATCTCCGGTTGTAAGTGAGATTCTCTCCATAAGGAGGCTATAAAGGCTCCAACATATGCAATTCCATCAAGGCCTGCAGGCCAATCACTGCTTTCTTCACTAGTTCATACTTTTTTCTCTTTAGTATGTTGGAGCAGAAGGGTTTAAAATTCGGATATTTCAATTCAAACCTCTCAGTTTAACCATATAATTGAACCTAAAAGCTCCTTTCAAAACATAAAACAAGAAAGCTTGAATGGATTATAAGTTATGTTCTTGAAGCATGTAATTCATAGCTAACAAGTCAAGAAGCTAATGTTGTAACCAACATAAGACCTTATGCAGTCAGTGGAGGAGCCAGGAACTATTAAGAATTATTATTGTAATATATTTACTTTCTAAGTTAGTCTAGGGTAAATCCCACTAAAAATGGATCCCGGCTTGTTAGTCTTAAAGTTAGACGTGATAGAATGTTGTATCTGTATATATATACTTTGTTATGTTCATATGAGAAACATACAAGAAAATATTCATCCAATTGTTCATCGTCTGTTCTATAACCCTTAACCCTACTTTGGTTTTCTTAAGATGGTATTAGAGCTCTATCCTGGTGCCTGATTTCCTGATTATTTCAAACCCCCAGCCAACATCCAACACACCATGCCAAGTGCAGATCAAACACCACCAACAAACAAAAATTCCAGTTCCCAAAATTCAAGCAATAGCAACAGCAATTCCAGTATGGATACATCAAATCCATACTATGTTCATTCTTCATACCACCCTGGTCATATGCTCGTTCCAACAAAATTGAATGGTGCCAATTATCCATCTTGGAGTAAATCCATGATTCATGCCCTCACAGCCAAGAACAAAATTGGCTTTGTCAATGGTTCCATTAAGCCGCCCTCAGAAACAGAAAAGCCGACAGAATACGCTCTCTAGAATCAATGCAACAGTATGATTTTATCATGGCTTGCTCACTCTGTGGAACCTGATCTAGCCAAAGGGGTAGTCCATGCCAAGACTTCTCATCAAGTGTGGGAAGATTTCAAAGACCAATTCTCACAAAAAAATGCACCAACAATCTATCAGATTCAGAAGTTCATCGCCTCTCTCTCACAGGGCACCATGACAGTTTCGGCCTATTTCACAAAACTCAAAGGCCTTTGGGATGAATTAGAGACGCATCGCACTCTCCCCACCTGCAACCAAATGAAAGCACACAATGAACAAGCTGAAGAAGATCAGCTGATGCAATTTCTCATGGGTCTCACCGATACTTACAGTGGAGTTTGTAGCAATATTCTCATGATGACTCCATTACCTAATGTTCGTCAAGCTTACTCTCTCGTCATTCAAGACGAAACACAACGAAAAATGGCATCGGGATCAACCGAAAATTTCTCCATCGCTGCTGCAACCCAGAGTCGACCAAACAATTCCTCAAATAATTCCAAGGGGCGTTGTGAACACTGTGACAGAATAGGCCATACAATTGACACTTGTCAGACCCTAAAGTTTCATTGCAAATTCTGTGACAAAAAAGGCCATACTGAAGATAGATGCAAATTTAAGAATGGATAATGGATTCTTAATAATGCAGGAAGCCAAGGCAGCCGATACAAACAGCGGCCGCAGCAGCGTGGTGATCGGTTCATATTTACATATCATTTTGTACCCTTTTAACTTATGATTTGGTTATGTTTTTGAGTTAAACTTGTGCTTTTAATAAGTTTTGTGTTTGTTTCAGTGTTTTAAGCTTGAGACTCACTAATTGCATTTTGGAGACAAGTTAGCTCAAAACGGTGTCTGCAGATCAGTCAACTTCACGGATTGGACTGTACTTGCTCAAGAAAAACCAGATAATGAGCCATACATCATTGGAAAGCTACGGAAGTCTATTTTCTGTAGAATTTTACGGTTCATGATTCCGAGTCTTCTAGAGAAAGTTATACATGTTTTGGCAACTTAAGGTCAAATTCGGCAGCATCTGCGTTACTGGGCCAAAAATCACATTTGAAGGCCTTCCCGATTTTTCTTTGAGTTGGGCTGCATATGCTTGGAAAGATAATTCAAAGAGCTTCAAGATCCATATTTTTCCAGATTTTTCAGGATGGAGACACAAGCCCAAAATGAGCCCACAAGCTGGCTGCAATGCATTGCCATGCATGACATATGCATGATGAAGTGTTGTTGATTGTGGGAAAGTTTGGTGAAGAATATTCAATACCTATTTTTGAGTGGAATTTTGCAGCAGCCAAATGAATTAATTGAAGTTGAAGTGGATGATGCAACACTAAGCTTAATGACAAGAAGAATTGTTTTCAAATGCAATAGTGTGTTAGGTGAATTAAGTGTTGTAAGTTGGTGAAGTGAGTGTGGTTAGTGAACTCTATTGTATAATTCAGATTTTCACTTCCCCTAGGCCTATAAATAGGGAAGTTCTCTAAGCTTGTAAACACACCCCAAGGGGGGGAGCTCTCAAACACTTCTCTAGAGCTCCCTTCCCTTCTCTCCCTCAAATTCTCTTAGTTTCCCTTTGTAGTTTCTCAATTGTTGTAACAAATCCTTTTACTAAATCCCAAACACTTTCTTTTTCCTTTCTCTTCTTCTAAATTCTCCAAACACTTCTCTATTCTCTTTCAAAGTTCTCCATGCTCTCAAACATTTCCCAAACACTAGTACTTTCTCTTTCAAATTCTCTAAAGCTCTCAAAACAAATGTTCTTCCAAAATTCTCTAAGTTTCCAAACACATCTCTCTTCCCTTCCAAAATCCACAAAGCTCTCAAACACATGTTCTTCCAAAATCCTCAAGCTTCCCAAACACATTTCCTTCCTCTTCCAAAATTCCATGAAGCTCTCAAACACATTTTCTTCCCAAAGTCTCCATGCCCTCTCTTCTTCTAAATTTCTTCAAACACTTCTTCCTTCCTTCATCAAATTCTCAATGTTCTCAAACACTTCTCCAAGTTCTCAACATCCTCCAAGTTCTCAAACACATCTCTCTTCTCTTTCAAACATCCTCAAAGCTTCCCAAACACATTCTCTTCCAAATTCTCAAGTTCTCAAATGTGTACAAAACCTTTTTGCTTCTTTTGTTTTCATTTCTGTTTTGTGTAGGAAAACCGAATTGGATCATTCAATCACCAATCCCTGTGGAATCGACCTCGCACTTACATATGCTATACTACCGAACGGCTCGTGCACTTGCGAGTATCACAAGTTGAGGATGCAGCTGGATCCATTTTGGTGCAGCTGAAATCTACACAACAAGTTTTGGCGCCGTTGCCGGGGATCGGTTTTGATTCTATTTGGTTTTCCTACTTTTTATTTTTTTTATTTTTTGTATATAACTAGACAGTTTCATGTTTTAAAGTTAATGACGTTAATTGACAAGTTGTGTTTGTAGTCCAACGGACAAGGACAATTGCCTGACAAGCAAGAGAACTGGGTTTGAGTCCCAGCTTACACAACACAAAAAAAAAGGTTCAAGTAGCATGTTGATTATTTCTAGTTTATGGTTTCATTCACTTGCTCTTAATTAAATATCTTGTTCAAGTTTACATAAACAACATATGACTCTTGGACTGATTAGTGAATGAATGGGTAGATATTGAAGACAAACACCATGTTTAAATTCTACTTGGTTCTTTATTGTTCTTCTTGTTCTTAATGGGTTCGGAATTTGTGTTTAGATTAAACACCATAGCTAAATTCTTTTTCTGAATACTTGATTAAAACCACACACCATATGGATAATCATATTTGAGAAAGAATGAACTTCATAAGCTAGTTTAATTTACTTTGTTGCTTGTTACTTTGAAACATGGAAGTGTTGATTTTTCCTTTTCGTCTTTTAGTTCTTTATTTCCTAATCCTTTTAATTCCGTTTCAAGTTTTTGTTTGTGCTTGTTCTAGCAATTTATGACAGCTTCATAAAAATGGAGAGAGATGGCAACCTCAATCATAAGAATGGGAAGTGTGGAGCAGTGGGAGAAGTCGCGACCTCCAATTGCATCACGCCCGAACCTAATCGCTTCAAGTGGGAGCATTTTAATCCTTTCTCTTTACTTGTTATTATTTTAAACTCATGTTTCTTTTTTTATAAAAATATTTAAAAAAAATTAAAAAGAAAAAAAATTTAAAAAAGATTTTTTATATGAGCTGACTCGTGGTAACTCCAGTGAGCGTCTTCGTCAATCCAGTGTCTAGGAGTTCTTTAGGCGACACCTTCGGTGTCTAAGAAGTTTGGGTTTTAAGCGGGACCATTGTGACCCCTCCAACCTTCCCGGATCCCCTGGCTGTGTCTTCTGAGGCCCTTACTGGTCATCCGTGAGTTGTTTGTATATTCATGTGTTTTTAAATTAAGTTTTTTTTTTATTTTCTTTGTTTTCTTTTTCTGTTGAGTTTTTTGTTTTTGTTTGGTTAAGTTAGTCTATGTATTTATTTACGTGGTATGGTTAGTTAGTTTCTAAGTGTTAAAACACATTTTTATTTCACTTCAAATTCTGCAAACAAAAACAAAAACAAAAACAAAAACATAAAAAACAAAAAAAAACAATAACAACAACTTCTTCATTTTCATCTTCTTCATCTTCATCTTCATCTTCATGGCATGCCTCTATTGTCTCGCACTTGCAGAATCTGCAGCAGCCATAGACTTCAAGGAAGCTACATGGTCCTCATTTTTTCTCTGCAGTGCTTCCACGTGCTGATTGGCACAGGAGAGCCGCTTCTGGAGGTCCGCCACCATAGACTTCAAGGAAGCTACTTCCTCGCTCAGCGCGGAACACTCCCGTGTCCTCGCCATTAATCGCATGCCCAAATTGGTAGCCGAGACCGCATGGAGCACCGTTAAATTGTGGGACTCCTTCACCGCAGCCTTGTCGGACCTTTGTGCCACATGCAAATGATCTACCGATGTAAGTTTACTGCCAATCATGCTGCCCAAGCAGCACTGCCTCTGTTCGGCACTGCCTAGAAAAGTTCGGTATTACCTTAGCAAAGTTTGAGGCCGTACCGTGATGATATATGGAATTTGAGAAGACAGGGTTTGGACGAGCTCTTATCTGCACATTCGGTGGTGCCAGGGACAATTCAAGGTTAAGATCATCAAGGTGAGTGCAAGAGGATGTCATTGTTTTGTTTTTGGATTTTTTGATGTTTTTCTTTGAATTTGCAGGAAGAAATGCGGGGTACTCTTCTACTTCACCGAGATGTGTTTAAATAGATTTATGCAGGACGAGGGAGCCGAAAGCACTTCGGATCTCTAGGGTGCTATCTTGTGCTCTTTTCTCTCGGATCCCTTCATTTCCGGCACAAATTGCGAGCGTGTTTTTTTTTTGCCTCCTTTTTCTGATGTTTGTGTTTTTTTTTTCTTTTTCAATTGTTATTTTATTTTATTTATTATGCTTTTTTTTTCAATTGTTTTCTTCTTGTTTGTCAGGTTTCTCAAGAATGTAATTGGAAGAATAGACAAAATTAAAGATGCGTCTTGGACACCTGGTGCAAGAATCCCAACTCTCCTTTTAAATTATTGTTTGAATTGTGTGTTTATTTCAGTTGTTATTTATTTATTTATTTATTTTGTTTTTATTTAATTAGGTAGTATAATTTAAAACTCATAGGATATTCTTTGAATGAGCTAAATTTTTGGTAACTCCAGTGAGCAACCGCAGTCTATACAGTGTCTAGGAGTTCTTTAGGCGGCACCTTCGGTGTCTAAGAAGTTCGGGTTTTAAGCTGGACCATTGTGACCCCTCCAACCTTCCCGGAACTCCTGGCTGTGTTTTTCTGAGGCCCTTAACTGGTCATCCTTAAGTTTTCTCTTAAAAGAAGAAGCTGTTATTTGTGTGTTTTCTTAAACTATTAAATAAATAAATATTTAAAAAAAAATCATGTTTGGGTCTTCGTGTTTTTGTTTGATTGTCGTTCTTTAAAATTAGGGTCAATCGTTTCTTTGAGAAAACATAACGTTTTTATTTCCCAATTCCTTTTTTAAAAAAAAGACAAAAAAAAAAAGACGAATACACTCTAAAATTAAATAATAAATAAAAACAGTAGAAATCATTTTTTCAGAGCGCTAGGTGTCTCGACCATAGGAGCTTTGAGTTTGGCCCTCTGGCTGTCCTCTTCCGAGGCTTCACGCACAGCCTCTTGGGGCTCACCACTTGAGCTCCCAAAGATCGCAATCTTAGCTTGAGCATAACTACTCTCACGATCTACTTGCTTGCGTTTACTTGGTCGGTCTAGGTCCTCCAGCTGCTTTCGCATGTCACGAGAATACAACTCTACCATCTTTGATAGGTTTTTATTCTCGTCCCGTAATACTTCCAGCTGGTGTCGATTCACCTCCACTATCCTTGCCCTCTCCCTTTTCAAGCTTTTTATAGCACTCTGACACTCTTCAACCATACTTCACTCCGCCACTAACTGACCTTTCAGAATCTCTACCTCATGGGACTTCGCAAGTAGGCGGTGACCCAAACTTGCAACACATGCTGTACTCTGCACGCTCAATGCCGGTTGTCATATCTTGTCCCGAACACACGTATATCTTTAGGAGTTACTAAATTTCTGCCAACTCCAATGCCAACATCGTTGTCCAGGAGTATTGAGTCATTGACAGTCACAGGCCCCCTTGCGGAGGCAAAGTAGGGTACCCCACTGGTGCCGCTGCTTGGCCCCATGTCTGAGTCGGTGGAGCTAGGTTGAGATCCAACGAAAATGGGTAGGAAGAGGCCATTTGATTTCTCACTTTTTTCTTTTTCTTGCTTCTTTTCTCTTTTGTGTTTTTGAGTTTGTGTATTTTCCCTTCTTTTTCCTTCTTATAGACATAGTCTTTGACAAACTCTAGCCATTGGGCGTGCTAGCATTTTCTGAATCTCCAGCATTCCTCGAGTCCCACCATCTTCTCTCTTTCCAACCACACCCAACTCATTTATCACGACGTGACCTTTCTGAACGGACGCGTTCGAGGAAAGTCATCACGACTTTGTATGGCCCCGTAATTTCAGCTTGTGGAGTCTGCGGCGCCTCTATGCGTCGACGCGTGTCTCGCTCAGTCTGCCCATGACTAACCAAGAGACGACATTAGGGACCACGTGCTCTCTTTTTAGAAATCCCGCATTTGCACTCCCAATTCACGTTTCATCTTTAAAATAAAAATTAAATTAAATTAAAACAATAAAAAAACGTGTGGGCTTCGGATTTCATTTTGGGTCGGTTTTTTGGGTTTCAAGGTGGGTTAATTTCATTGTGGGCTTTGGGCTTTCAAAAAAAAATAAAATTGGGTTTTAGTTTGCGTAAGACTGTCCTACCTTTTAGGGCTTACCTGTTTTGAGTGTTTTACTGTTTTCGTTTTATTTTTTATTTTATTTTATTGTTTGTTTTGTAAGTTTTATTTTCGTAATTATTTTATTTTATTTTATTTTTGTATTTTGTTATTTTTTATTTGCTTTAATACCTTCATTTGTTATTATGACATTGCTTGTGGCTAATTTTTAAACATTGAGGACAATGTTCATTTCTAGGTTTGGGGGTATTAGAGTTTAGCATGTAAATTTGGTTTTTCCTTAATTTAAATTTTTTTATTTGCTTGTTTTTGTTTTTATTTTTATTTTATTTTTTAGTCTTGCTTTTATTTTTATTTTTATTTTGTTTTGAGTCACTTTCCGAATACATATGATGAGATTGTGATAAATGTTGCATGACTTAAATGAAAATTGGATTTCATATTATTTTATTAAAAAAAATTATAAAAAAAATAAAGAGTAAAATTTTAAATTGAAATAAATAAATAAATAAATAAATTTGGCATTGTTCTAGCATGATATGTTTGAAACATTCTTTACACTTGCCATTTGTTTCATAATTTTCCAATTAAAGGATTTGCATGATCTAAAGAATTGTATGAAGCATAAATTAGACTTATATAACCAACCATATAAAGTGAGCTTTTGAGCCATGTGCTTCATTTCTTGAGTGTTATATACACATACTCTTAATTTCTTGTCATCTAAGTTGTTGTTTGATCTCATTATTCATTGATTTGGTTGAACACTTAAAAGTCATTCATTCTTATGCAATTTGATTTCATGACATTTAAGAAATGATATTAAGGCCCTCTTTGGATCGTTTGTGCCTTTCAAGCTAACCTTATGCATGCTTAAGCATGATTTTCCATTGTTAACCATTTTGAGCCTACATGTAAACCCTTTTCTTTCATTTACCAATTATATTTCCTCGCCTTAGCCTGAAAAACAAATATTTACCTTTCTAAGGAACTCATGAGCTTTCATTGGGATGTGTTTTTCATACTAGGTTTGGGAAGAGGTGTTACATTTCAAAAAATATATATATTCACACAATTGGTGAAAGAAAAGAGAAAAGTTGTGATTAAGTGGTGGTTGATTGAAAATTCATTTTTGGGCCTTCAAAATAAATTAGTGGTTGTTCAGGAAAGGAGTATGAATCAATGTAAATGAAGGTATAAGGAGTTTTGATCATGTAAAAATAAATTCTCATTGTGATGATTCGAAGTCCTGTACACAATTGTTTTATGCTCTTATATTTTGAGTTCCTTGGACTTTGTTTTATCCATACCCTTCATTTCTTACTCACCTTACACTCTTGGCCCCATTACAACCTATGTTAAAGACCTAAATTGATCTTAAATGTCATGTGGTTGAATTGCATTCATTCTTCTACTTTTAAGTGTTTGGCATCCTTCTTGAGATCATATTAATGCAAGTTCTTCATCTTTCTATTTCGAGTTAAATCTTTATGGTTTAACTCTAATATCATATTTATAATTGAGTGTTGCATTATAACCCTCTTCCGAGTGATTCATTTGTGAGAGGACAACTTTGGTGAGATTTGAAGTTGAACTTGTGCTTTGTATGATTTTTGAAATTGTGTGAAAACTAAGATTGGAGAATTTGTTGCATTTGGCAATCACACTACTACACTTTGAGCATATTATGTTTTGAACTTTGCCGCCTTGTAAATAATGTCTAAATTGAGCTTTTATTGTAAAAACTTTTGAGTCATGTGCATGAGTCATTTCTCTTCAGAAATGTTCGGGAAGATTGTTTTGAGTTTTATTTTTGTTTTGTTTTTATTTTTATTTTGCTTTTTGCTTTTTTGTTTGTTTTTCTTATTTTGCTTAAAGGACTAACAAATTCTAATAGGTTTTCTAACTCCTTTGTTTTGTAGAAATTAGTCAAACGTTTATGGGTATCGTAATCTGTTAAACCCTCAGGAGACACAACTCCTCCTCCTAGGGATGCCTAGAGGTTTAAAGGCTTGTTGCATACGCTAAATGCAATCGAGTTACCTACGAAAGTGGTCTAGTTAACTTCTTATTTGTTTTTTATCTTTATTTTCCTTTTGTTTTGCTCGAGGACTAGCAAAATCTAGGTTTGGGGGTATTTGATCCGTGCTTATTTACATATCATTTTGTACCCTTTTAACTTATGATTTGGTTATGTTTTTGAGTTAAACATGTGCTTTTAATAAGTTTTGTGTTTGTTTCAGTGTTTTAAGCTTGAGACTCACTAATTGCATTTTGGAGACAATTAGCTCAAAACGGTGTCTGCAGATCAGTCAACTTCACGGTTTGGACTGTACTTGCTCAAGAAGAACCAGATAATGAACCATACATCATTGGAAAGCTATGGAAGTCTATTTTCTGTAGAATTTTACGGTTCATGATTCCGAGTCTTCTAGAGAAAGTTATACATGTTTTGGCAACTTAAGGTCAAATTCGGCAGCATCTGCGTTACTGGGCCAAAAATCACATTTGAAGGCCTTCCCGATTTTTCTTTGAGTTGGGCTGCATATGCTTGGAAAGATAATTCAAAGAGCTTCAAGATCCATATTGTTCCAGATTTTTCAGAATGGAGACACAAGCCCAAAACGAGCCCACAAGCTGGCTGCAATGCATTGCCATGCATGACATATGCATGATGAAGTGTTGTTGATTGTGGGAAAGTTTGGTGAAGAATATTCAATACCTATTTTTGAGTGGAATTTTGCAGCAGCCAAATGAATTAATTGAAGTTGAAGTGGATGATGCAACACTAAGCTTAATGACAAGAAGAATTGTTTTCAAATGCAATAGTGTGTTAGGTGAATTAAGTGTTGTAAGTTGGTGAAGTGAGTGTGGTTAGTGAACTCTATTATATAATTCAGATTTTCACTTCCCCTAGGCCTATAAATAGGGAAGTTCTCTAAGCTTGTAAACACACCCCAAGGGGGGAAGCTCTCAAACACTTCTCTAGAGCTCCCTTCCCTTCTCTCCCTCAAATTCTCTTAGTTTCCCTTTGTAGTTTCTCAATTGTTGTAACAAATCCTTTTACTAAATCCCAAACACTTTCTTTTTCCTTTCTCTTCTTCTAAATTCTCCAAACACTTCTCTATTCTCTTTCAAAGTTCTCCATGCTCTCAAACATTTCCCAAACACTAGTACTTTCTCTTTCAAATTCTCTAAAGCTCTCAAAACAAATGTTCTTCCAAAATTCTCTAAGTTTCCAAACACATCTCTCTTCCCTTCCAAAATCCACAAAGCTCTCAAACACATGTTCTTCCAAAATCCTCAAGCTTCCCAAACACATTTCCTTCCTCTTCCAAAATTCCATGAAGCTCTCAAACACATTTTCTTCCCAAAGTCTCCATGCCCTCTCTTCTTCTAAATTTCTTCAAACACTTCTTCCTTCCTTCATCAAATTCTCAATGTTCTCAAACACTTCTCCAAGTTCTCAACATCCTCCAAGTTCTCAAACACATCTCTCTTCTCTTTCAAACATCCTCAAAGCTTCCCAAACACATTCTCTTCCAAATTCTCAAGTTCTCAAATGTGTACAAAACCTTTTTGCTTCTTTTGTTTTCATTTCTGTTTTGTGTAGGAAAACCGAATTGGATCATTCAATCACCAATCCCTGTGGAATCGACCTCGCACTTACATATGCTATACTACCGAACGGCTCGTGCACTTGCGAGTATCACAAGTTGAGGATGCAGCTGAATCCATTTTGGTGCAGCTGAAATCTACACAACACGTGGGACCCAAGGAGAACGTTTTTCCTTCCATACTGCCAACGTTGTAGACTCTTCTGCAACCCAGCCACAAGACTTGCACGAGCAAGCCCAGACTTCCACTTGGGCCCAACAGCCGTAGGTTTTCCACACTCTTGCCCAATTCAACAACTTGCTCATGCCATGTCCCTGATGACTCCAAACCATACTTCCGGTAATAGCCATGCTTATGCAAATGCAGCAGGTCTATCTTCTTTACCCATTGCTTCAATTAATTCTATATTCACTAAGCCTTGGATTTTGGATAGCGGAGCTACTGACCACATCACTTTTGATTCCACACTTTTCACTAAGACAGAATCCTCACCAATTCCTATTGTTAATTTACCAACTAGTTCTTCGGCCCCAATAATTTCCACTTGGCACCGTACCATTCAATTCTGATATCACTTTAGATAAAGTTTGATGTGTTCCTTCTTTCTGCTTGAATCTCATGTCTGCGAGCAAAGTAACTAATCCTCTCAATTGTTGTGCCATTTTGTTCCCCACCTTTTGTGTCTTGCAGGACTTGGCTACGAGGAAGATGATTGGTACGGGTAAACAATGTGGTGGTCTCTATTACATGTCTCCATTACAAAGGACCCATGTCTCCTATCAAGTTTCCCAACCCTCCAATTTATGGCATATGTGACTTGGACATCCATCGCCTTCTCGTTTTAAATTAGTGTCTCCGTTATTATCTCCTGATGGTATTTCTTTTGATAATAATTGTAGTGTTTGTCCAATGGCCAAACAAATAAGACTCCCATTTTTTATAAGGTCAATCTCAACTCATGTTCCATTTGATTTGTTACATTGTGATATTTAGGGTCCACACAAAATTTCCACACATTCAGGGGCACGTTTCTTTCTTACCATTGTCGATGATTTTACTAGATGCACATGGATTTTTTTGATGCAACATAAGTCTGACACTCAACACATTTTAAAATCTTTTGTTGCTTTTTCTCATACTCAATTTCATGCCAATATTAAAGCCATCCGAGTTGACAATGGGTCTAAATTTTTTTCAATGAGAGATTTCTTTCAAACTCATGGCATTGAATATCAACGCACTTTCGTTTACACTCCACAACAAAATGGAATTGTTGAACGCAAGCATCGCCATATTCTCACCGTAGCACATGCCTTACTTTTTCAATCCCATTTACCACTTTATTTCTGGGGAGAATGTGTCCTGACCGCTGTTTATCTCATTAACCACCTCTCATCACCATTATTATCCACTAAATCACCTTATGAATTGTTATACCACCGTCCACCATCATTTACTCACTTTAAAGTTTTTGGTTGTCTATGTTATGCAACTGTTGTCCATCCTACTCACAAATTTGACCCCCGTGCTAAGCGTTGTGTCTATGTTGGATACCCAACTGGTCAAAAAGGTTACAAACTTTATGATTTAGACACAAAGAAATTTTTCGTAAGTCGTGATGTTAAATTTTGTGAAAACACTTTTCCATTTTCTTCTATTCTGCCACTACCTGATCCCAATTCTATGTTGTCCTTTTTCTCCACAGATGTCACTAACAGCGGGCCCCCACCACCACGTTTTCCCACCACAAATCCACCTCCACAAGCCCAGCCAACCCCACAGGCCCATCTGACCCAACCGAGACAGCCCATATGTCAGCTAGCCCTAACCCACCGGACAGTCTCCCTGCCCACGCGCCTGACCATCATACCATCCTTGCTCCACCCGTGACCCCTAGCCCACACCTTTTGCGTACTATGATACAACCACACACTGAGTGAACCAATCCCCTATTTCTTCAGCACTCCCAGATTCTTCCACACAATCCATACCCCCACTCCGTTAGTCCCTACGTCCCAAGCAACCTCCAGCATGGCATCATGACTACCACATGTCCAACCACGTCAATCACTCTGCCTCGGCGCCTCATCCTACCTTAGGTACTCGATATCCTCTTTCTCATTTTCTTTCCTATTCTCGTTTCTCCTCTGCCCATTGTGCTTTTCTAGTTAACATTACATGTCACACCGAGTCCACATCTTATGCTCAGGCTCTCCTTGATCCTAATTGGCGACAAGCCATGAATGCAAAATTAGAGGCATTACAACACAATAACACATGGAGTATGGTTCCTCTTCCCGTTGGTCATAAATCGATCGGTTGCAAATGGGTCTACAAAATCAAATACAAGTCTGATGGCACCATTGAGTGCTACAAGGCTCGCCTTGTTGCTAAGGGATACACTCAGGTTGAGGGAGTTGATTATCAAGAAACATTTTCCCCTACAACCAAACTCACAACCCTCCAATGCCTTCTTACTGTTGCTCCTGCTTGTCACTGGTTCATCCACCAATTGGACGTCCAAAATGCTTTTCTTCATGGCGATTTGCATGAAGTGGTTTACATGGAGCCTCCTCCTGGACTTCACCGACAGGGGGAGAACATTGTATGTCAGCTTAATAAGTCCCTCCATGGACTAAAACAGGCATCCAGAAACTGGTTCTCCACATTTTCAGATACCATTCAGAAAGCAGGTTATCAACAATCAAAGACTAATTATTCTCTTTTCACCAAGGCTCAAGGTACTTCATTTACTGCAGTTCTTATCTATGTTGACAACATACTTCTCACAGGTAATGATCTTTAAGAAATGGAACGTCTCAAAAAGTTTCTTCTCAAACGCTTCCGTATCAAAGATCTTGGAGATTTGAAATATTTTTTGGGCATTGAATTCTCTCGTTCCAAGAAAGGCATTTTCATGTCTCAGAGAAAATACGCACTAGATATTTTGCAAGACTCGGGACTTCTCGGCGCACGCCCTGACAAGTTTCCAATGGAGCAGAATTTGAAACTCACTCCCACAGATGGAGCATTACTGAATGATGCAACTAAGTATAGAAGACTGGTTGGCAAACTTATTTATCTTACTGTCACAAGGCCTGACATAGTCTATTATGTTCTAGCATTAAGTCAATTCATGCATCAACCTCGCAAACCTCATTGGGATGCTGCCATACGGATCCTCAAATACATCAAAGGTACTCCTGGTCAAGGTTTGCTATTTCCTGTCACCAACAATCTTGCCTTGAAAGCCTTTTGTGATTCAAATTGGGGTGGTTGTCGTGTCACCCAAGAGATCGGTTATAGGCTACTGTGTTTTTCTAGGAAATTCTCTTATCTCATGGAAATCTAAGAAACAAGCCAATGTTTCTAGATCTTAGGCAGAAGCGGAATATCGAGCTATGGCTAACACATGTTTGGAGCTAACCTGGCTATGCTATATATTATAGGATTTAAAAGTCCCACAAATAGCTCATACACCATTGTTTTGTGATAATCAGGCAACTTTGTACATTGCAGCGAATCCAGTTTTCCATGAGTGTACAAAGCACATTGAGATAGATTGTCACATAGTTCGAGAAAAACTGCAAGTTGGAATGATTAGTCCTTCACGTGTATCTACGCGCTTCCAGTTGGCAGATGTATTTACAAAGGCCTTGGGGAAAGATCAATTTGTGGCACTACGCGACAAGTTGGGAGTTCATGACATTTACTCTCCAACTTGAGGGGGAGTATTAAGAATTATTATTGTAATATATTTACTTTCTAAGTTAGTCTAGGGTAAATCCCACTAAAAGTGGATCTCGGCTTGTTAGCCTTAAAGTTAGACGTGATAGAATGTTGTAGCTGTATATATACTTTGTTTTGTTGATATGAGAAACATACAAGAAAATATTTATCCAATTGTTCATCGTCTGTTCTACAACCCTTAACCCTACTTTGGTTCTCTTAAGAGGAACACAAGGGGTCTTATTGTAAAATTCCCAATAAAAATTTTGGCCAAGAGGACACCAGTTAATCAGTTCTTTACACACTAATGTACCAGCAACTGAGATCTTTATACACTAGAATCTAGCCTCATAAACGCACACACAGAACATGCATAAATACACACTGTATGAGAAAGACCTTCCCTGGCTTTTATTATTCTTTAAGGACAAATAAGGCGTTCTGTACATTATGAAAGATTGGCAGTTTATATTATATTCACTTTTGGGGGGGAGGGGGGAGGGATTGAGTTTTTGGGAACTTAGGGTTGTAGGAGTAAACAAAAAAATTTGGGGGTTTTAGAATGAAGGTATTGGTGCTGGAGAGGAAGGCTATGCTGGGCATTTTCATTTTTTTGTTTAATTTCAGACCTGGCCCATAACGACATCGTTTTGCCCAGGTTGTTTAAAAAATAAAAAAGAAGAAGACCCACAGCCTTCTTTCTTCTTCAGTCATTTAGTCGAGCACTTGGTGTGCAGCTCCAAGAGGTCGCACCAGCAGCTCCAAGAGGACCTCTAAGCTTATTTCCATGGCTTCCAAGAGGTCCTCACTGACCCCACTGTGGCTCCGCCACCACTATGCAGTAGTTCTTGGAAGTGTGAGTGTGAATAAGAACAAGTATATAAAGAGAATGATACATGAAAAAGAATAAAAAGATACGTTAGTCACTACTACTCTATCAATGCTTGATAAAGCAATAATATATATACGCTCTTCTATCTAGATATTAAGTAGGAATCTTACAGAGTGAAGTATTGGTTTGATATGTTAAAGGCATAAAACTAAAACAACATAAAATGCAGAACTAGGAATTAAGTTAGAGAGAGAGAGAGAGAGAGAGAGAGAGAGAGAGCCATACCATGGCCAGAAGGGATAGCGTATCTCAAACTTTCTTCGTTTCCTGAGAGAAAGTAAATGTTGATAAGTGGCTTTATGTCTAAGACCTATATTTTAT
This sequence comes from Prunus fruticosa, assembly GCA_018703695.1. NCBI lineage: Eukaryota > Viridiplantae > Streptophyta > Magnoliopsida > Rosales > Rosaceae > Prunus > Prunus fruticosa. Next base: position 26,886,933 of record CM031918.1, on the reverse strand, counting down.
ATCCCCTGAGCTATTGGCTCAATTTTTATCAAGAAAGTTACCTTCAGATTGACTAATAAGTAAGAGTATCCACTCTGTCTTCTCAACATTAGGATGAGATTTCAGGAGAGAGAATTATTCTGGGTTACCACTCAATATTATGCATACAGCCTTAAAAACTTGCAATCTACTGAGGTTAGGTATCTTTGAAACCACTCCAAGGACCTCCTCTCCTTTGAGTTGTAGTTTCATTTGACTTGCCAAAAACTCATGCAGTAACTTTGAGTACACCTCACCAGCTGAATGTTCCAATGGATCTTTTTTCGCTTTCTTATTTGGATGCGAGTTAGAAGTTGAAGTTAACGGATTTATACAAGCATGCGAGTTAGGAATCAAATTGCCTATTTTCTTCTTCAGCCTCCATTATTTCTTCAGCATAAGCAGAGAGAGAAAGTAAACATCAAAGAGAGCAAAAACAGCACAAGAGAAAAGATTCGTTTTTCTTATATTGTTTTTCATAGAACCACGATAACTAGACACACAAATATATTAAACTAGAAAAGTATTTGGTAACAAGCAGAGAGAAAGCAAACATCTGATTCTAATCTATCTGAATTTTGAAGTATAACAGCATTGACTAAACCATCCAAGGAGTGCAATGCATGGTGACTATTACAACCAGAAAGAGACAAAATGTGATGAAATTCATACCTCATTGTCACATGAAGTATTTGAGTGGGTCATTTTATTATCTATGTACAATGTCAAATACAGATTACAGAGATGTGGGAACATTGTAAAATTTTCCAATAATAATAAGACCTCTCTATCACTTTATACGTTTTCAAGAACAAAGGCAACTAATTTTCGAAGACAGGAAAATGTGAAAATATGAGCCATTATCGCATTAGTAGACTTCTTCATGATTTATCTTTCACACTAAACCTTAAAGAAATACAGATGTGATTTCAAACAGAGAGCTTATCTTCTAAAGGTTTTCACTTACCATGCAAACAATATATACACAATCGAAGGACATGAGTACTAATCACAGAAACATTCCATGTTTGATGCCTTATTGCACTTAAAAACAATAAGGACCTATTCATTTTACAGTAATAAGCTGAATGTCCAATCGTAATCTAAGGAACATTACATATAACTTAACATCTGTCTATTAAATGGATTCTCAATATCTGTCTAGTAAAGCCTCATTAACATATGTCTATTAACATTTGACTGACCTGCAGATTGCTATTTCGAAGTAGGGCCATACCAGGCGTGTGGCTCACCACCGCTGAGGCGCTTGAACTGCAGGAGAATATGGAGTAAAGCTATAGCCAAAAATACACATGTTGTCCAAAGGTGACCAAGGAGAATAAAGCTTATCCATAGGCTCAACTGGCACGCGAGAAGCCATGGCGAAGCACGTGATCAAGGACGCAAAAGGCAGGGAGTCGGGCATGGAAGTTGGGAATGCAGGACCGCAGATGGCACAGAAAATGTAGATAGCCAGATCAATGGGCACATTGATCCCAATGGCATAAACTAGATGTTGTCATGCTGGAAAGAATTTTACAAAGATCAGGAAGGCAATTATGGCGGGGTTTTTCTTCCACGGTGCTAGAAAGTGTTGGAATGTAATCTTGCAGCTTGCTTTCTGAAGCCGAAATCACCAAGCTCTATTTCTATCATTTTTATGTTTATTTTATTTGTGATGTAATTAGAACCATTGGATCATAGTCCAGGTGGATTCTCTAGTTTAGATTTGGGATGACAAGTGTAAGCACCTCATAGGGTGACAGCTGTAATTCGGTTAGAGAAGAATCCCTCTTCTCTCTCCTCTACCGAGCACACTATGTAAGCCAACTATTTGTGAAAATGCAATAGAACAGTCCCTTCTCATTTTTTCTCTTCTTCTCTGGAAAATCTCCATTTCTCTAAATATTACAAAACCTTCATAAACTAAAATATAAAAACAACCATAGAATTCTAACATGGCCTCAGAGCCAGGTTCGGTTGGTTGCTGGGCGTGAATCTCTGAAAATCGAAAGCTGGTGTTTGGTTGAGCTAAAATCGAGCTCACTCAACATTCCAAGAGGCGTATTTGTTTGAATCCGATGTCTAATATGGCAGGGTCAAGCACCGCTGAGCTTCGCACGCAGTTTTCAATGGAGAAAACTATGAGTTTTGGAGCATTTGAATGAAAACCATTTTGAAATCTCATGGGTTGTCGGATTTGGTTGAAAATGGTTTTGATGTTTCAGATCCAAAGAAGGGAAAGGAAAAAGAAGAAGGATCTAAGGCTGCTGAAGTGGAGAAGTCTACGAAGGCTGAGATTTTGATGAAGGATGCTCGTGCACTTGGATTGATCCAAAGTGCAGTCTAGACCAAATCTTCCCCAGAATAGTGAATGAAGAAACCTCAAAGGGTGCTTGGGATATTCTTAAGTAGGAGTTTAGAGGCGATAAATAGGTACGAAGTGTCAAGTTGCAAGGTCTACGTAGAGAGTTTGAATATACTCGTATGAAGGATAGTGAACCATTGTATGTTTATATCGCTAAACTGTTTGATTTAATTAATCAAATGAAGAGTTATGGTGAAGAGTTGTCTAGAGAAAGAATTGTGCAGAAATTGCTGATTAGCTTGCCTAGATCGTATGATTCTATATGCTCTGTGATTGAGCATTCTAAGGACCTTGACACTCTTGAAGTTCAAGAAGTGGTTGCATCTCTGAAGAACTTTGAGCTTAGATTGGATAGGCATCCTGAAAACTCCAGAGAAGGGCTTTTACTAGCCTGAATATAGAGAGTAAAAACTCTAAGAGTGGAAGTTCTTTTGGAAATCACAAATCTAAGAAGAACTGGAAGTCAAATGGAAAGAATTGGAGTAACAAGTCTAATTCTACTCCCAAACCAAATGCATCAAATGAAGGAACCAAAACACCCTGCAAGCATTGTGAGAAATTGCACTATGGCAAGTGTTGGTTTGAAGGAAAGCCAAAATGCAAAGGGTGTGGAAAGTTTGGACACATACTCAGAGATTGCCATGGAAATCAATCTGTACAGAAGGTGAATTATGCAAACCAGATTGAAGAAACTGGAACTTTGTTTTATGCTTGGAATGTTGTGACAGATGTGAAGATGAAGATGAACAACTCATGGTATGTTGACAGTGATTGCAGGTAACCACATGACTGGAGATGAAAGGCTATTGGTGGATATTCGAAGGAATGTAAATTCCAAGGTGAAAATGGGGACTAGAGAGACAGTCCAAGTTGCAGGGAAAGGCACACTTCTGATAGAAACCAATGTGGGCAGAAAGCACATTCAAGAAGTGATGTTGGTGCCTGGATTAGAAGAAAATTTGCTTAGTGTTGGGCAGATGATGGAGCATGGATATAGCCTGGTATTTGGAAAGGGAATGGTGACAATTTTCGATGACTGGTCATTGCAAAATTCTATTGCTAAAATTCAAATGACTAGCAACAGGTGCTTTCCTCTCACAATGGTGCCAGCTACTCATTGGTGCCTGAGACCAAGTGTGACACGCAGCTTGCAAACTTGGCACAAGAGACTGGGGCATCTTAATGATCAAAGCATTAGGCTACTTGAAAGTCAAGACATGGTTCATGGCTTGCCTAGTTTGGAAAAGGATCTTGAGGTTTGTGAAGGTTGCAAGCTAGGAAAGCAACATAAAGAGAATCATTTCCTGAGAATCCACTTGGCGAGCTCAATTTCCACTAGAATTGGTACACACAGACGTCTGTGGACCAATGTAAATTGCATCCATGTTAGAAAACAGGTATTTCATGTTATTCATAGACGACTGTACAAGAATGGCTTGGGTTTATTTTCTTAGAAATAAATCAAATGCTTTTGAATGCTTCAAGAAGTTCAAGGCTATGACAGAATTGCAAAGTGGATATAAGGTGAAATGCCTAAGAAGTGACAGAGGTGGAGAATTCATGTCAAATGAGTTTCATGAGTATTGCAGTGAGGTTGGAATACAAAGGCAGCTGACAATAGCATATTCTCCTCAGCAAAATGGAGTAGCTAAGAGAAAGAACAGGACTGTGATAGAGATGGCAAAGTCTATGCTACATGAAAAGGGTCTTCCTTATGAGTTTTGGGCAGAAGCTGTTAATACTGGAGTATATCTACTCAACAGGTGTCCTTCTAAGTCTCTTAAGAAGGTGACACCATTTGAGGCTTACACTGGAAGAAAACTAGGTATTGCACACTTGAAAGTGTTTGGATATCTATGTCATGTGCTTATCCCTTCTGCATTAAGACACAAGTTGGAAGAAACAGTCTCAAATGCATTTTTGTGGGCTATGGACTTTTTGAAAAGGGGTACAGATTATATGATCCTAGAACTAGAAAGATTATATTGTCTAGAGATGTTTACTTTGATGAAGATGCCTCATGGAAATGGGAGAATACTAGTAATGCAGAGTTGAGAATGCCTATGCAAATTGAAAACCAAGGTAATGCAGAACATGAACAGATTGTATTTGATGAACCAACTCAGTTCTTGGATACTCAAATGCAAGTCGAAGAAGATATTGTACCTCAAGATGAGGAAATACTTGACAAGTCTCAAGTTTTTGATCACACACCTCACAAGTGGAGGAGCATTAATGAAATCATGACACAATGTAACATGTGCATTGTGGAACCTGAAAGCTTTGAAGAAGCTGATTTGGATGAATCATGGAAAAATGCAATGAAGGCAGAATTAGAGATGATTGAGAAGAACAATACATGGGAATTAGTTGACAAACCATTTGACAAACCTATAATTGGTGTCAAGTGGGTCTACAAGATCAAACTTAATCTAGATGGCACTGTGCAGAAAAATAAAGCTAGACTGGTTGCTAAAGGCTATTCACAAAAGCCTGGGATCGATTACAATGAAATATTTGCCCCAGTGGCAAGGCTAGACACCATCAGAACCTTGATTGCTCTTGCTGCACAAAAGAAACAGAGTTTGTATCAGCTGGATGTGAAGTCTGCCTTTCTCAATGGCATTCTAAAGGAGGAAGTCTATGTTGAACGACAAGGTTATGTCCAAGAGAATAAAGAAACCAAAGTGTACAAGTTGAACAAGGCTCTATATGGACTGAAACAAGCTCCAAGGGCCTGGTATGATGAGATAGATGCCTACTTCAACACGCAGGATTCAAAAAGAGTTCTAGTGAAGCTACTCTCTATGTCAAAACTAATGACACTTAAAGTATTATTATTGTCTCACTTTATGTAGATGATATTGTCTATACTGGTAGTTGTTCCAAATTGCTTGAAGAGTTTAAGCAAGATATGATGCAACACTATGAGATGACATACTTGGGTTTGTTGCATCACTTTCTTGGCATGGGAGTGGTACAAACAGATAGGCACATCTTTATTCATCAAAAGAAATATGCAATGAAACTTCTTGAGAAGTTTGGAATGAAAGATTGCAAGTCAGTGGCGATACCACTTGTGGTGAATGAGAAACTGTGCAAAGAAGATGGAAGTGAAGCAGCAAATGAGAGTGAGTACAGACAGATAGTAGGGAGTTGCTTTATTTGACTGCCACAAGACCAGATGTAATGTTTGCATCTAGCTTACTTGCTAGATTCATGCACAATCCCACAAAGAAACACATGGGAACTGCCAAAAGAGTTCTGAGATACATACAGGGCACACTTGATTTTGGCATTGAGTTTGTGAAAGGGAAAACAACTACTCTAATAGGGTATTGTGACAGTGATTGGGCAGGGAGTGAGGATGATATGAGAAGCACCTCAGGATATGCCCTCACACAAGGCTCAGGCATGTTTTCTTGGGCTTCTATCAAGCAAAACACAGTGGCTTTGTCCATAGCAGAAGCTCAAGTATGTGAGTCCTGGAGAAGCAACTTCACAGGCTAAGTGGCTAAGATTTGTGCTTGAGGATTTTGGTGAAGAACAAGTAGAAGGTACACCAATCCTATGTGATAACACTTATGCTATTCCAATGGCAAGGAATCCAGTTCATCACCAGAAAACTAGACATATCAGTTTGAAAATTTCATTTCATCAGAGAAGCTATTCAAGCAAAAGAAATTGAGCTAATCTACTGCAAGACAGAAGATCAAATAGCAGATATTTTGACCAAGGCCCCGCCTAAGGATCGTTTTGTTAGTTTAAGAAGCCTACTTGGTGTGAAATCAGCTAAAGGATTAGAAGAGAGTGTTGGAATGTAATCCTTAGCTTGTTTTCTTGAAGCTGAAATCACCAAGCTCTATTTCTATCATTTTTATGTTTATTTTATTTGTGATGTAATTAGAATAGTCCAGGTGGATTCTCTAGTTTAGATTTGGGATGACAAGTGTAAGCACCTCATAAGGTGACAGCTGTAATTCGGTTAGAGAAGAATCCCTCTTCTCTCTCCTCTACCGAGCACACTATGTAAGCCAACGATTTGTGAAAATGCAATAGAACAGTCCCTTCTCATTTTTTCTCTTCTTCTCTGCAAAATCTCCATTTCTCTAAATATTACAAAACCTTCATGAACTAAAATATAAAAACAACCATAGAATTCTAAAGAAAGGACCCGCAGGAGGGTTATAGAACCCTAGTGGAGAACCAACTAGTTTATATACACCCAAGTAGCGCCCTCTTCCAGAGATAACCAGATTGGGTGATCTACCATGAGCTGGTTATGACCACAAAGGAGTACATGCGCGAGGTGACGGTCGTCGACCCCAAATGGCTCGTGGAACTGGCACCCAGGTTCTTCAAAGTGGCAGATTCCACCAAGATGAGCAAGCGCAAGCGTCAAGAACGTATTGAACCGTTATATGATAGATACCATGAACCTAACTCTTGGCGTCTTAGTAAGAGACGTGCTTGATATGTGTATCATCTACGCTTTTGGTTTTTCTGTATGGATTCAATGTGAATATCTTGTAATTACTTGAGCTAATTTTTGACATTGAGTGCACAAAATTTGTGTGGCTTCATTACTTTTTAACATCCTCGTGAAATTCCTTCAACGTCGCAATAAGGGCGTCATCAATTGCTTATTTTCCTTACTGCAAGCAAGCTTGGGGTAGAATCTGTTGTGTAATTTAAAAGCTATTTTATTTCTTGATTTATACTTTAGGAGATATTAGTTGTTCTGTTCTCTGGACAATGAATTGTTAGGAAATGAAAGAGTCATAGTGTATTCTTATGTATTAAGGCATTCAAATATGTATGCCCTTCGCTGATCCTAGTTTGTTAGCATGGTCTGGGTTTTCCCCAAGAACTTTTAGAATCAGTTATCAAATATCTTTGTACTGGTAATTTCAATTCTGTGGCCTCAGGCTTTAAGCCAAGAAAAGTATGGATAAATAAACCATTTAGTTTTATAACCTCTTTCAGAGACCGGAGGTACCTTATGTCTATAGTCTCCTTCAACTATATAAAAGTTTCAACCATGCCATGTGTAACATCCCGGTCCTAAAAAGAAGTAAAATAATTAAATTAAGAGGAAATAAATTGGAGTAAACAATAAAATAAAATGATTTGAATTAATTAAGGTTTTTGAAAATTTAAAATATTATTTAATAAAGAAAGGGGCAAAAAGGTCATTTTAAGTTCGGGAAGGAATTTGGGACTTCCGGTTGTACTGTTGCGTAGAGCTCGTCGATATGAGTCCGTAGACATGCGGCATGCCCAATTCCGATTTGTAACGAAGGAGGAAAAGTCTGAAAACGAAAGGGACATATATGGAATTTTTTAAAATTGTTACTAGCAACAGGACGTGCGACCCCCCTCCCCTGGCACTGTTCATCTGAGCAGCTTTTGGGCCGCCACCACCATGTCCGGCCACCAAAGTTGACGGGGCCGGTGCCAAAATGACCAAGCCACCGTCCTCTTCCCACCCCAGCCAGGTCCCGCCGCTAATCGCTATGTTTCGCCGGAATATCGAGAAATGTCGCCTGTTTTACCCAAAACTTCACGGAGCTCGTTCGGGTGATTCCGGGAACCAAATTTTGCAATCTTGGTATGTTTTTCTAACCTCTCGACGTGCTCTAGCTGATGGTTGGGTAGGAATTGTGAAATTTCTGCGTTATGGTAGTTAATTAAGCGATTGAAAAATCTGCCGGTTTCGACCTCCGTTTTCAGCCACTTCCGGTCACTTTTTGGGTATGCCCAAGAACAAAAGTGACTCCAAATTAGGTGTATTACCTAGGATAGGAGTTTGGAGTCAAGATGTTAAGTTTTTCCGGCGAGTGGTTATCGTTTTGGACACCCACGCGCTGCCGGCGCGTGTGGCATGGGCACTGTAGCAGAGAGACATTTTTATCCAAAATGATCCTTGTGTTGTCACGAGCGCGTAGGAATTTACGGAACTCAATTCGGATAACGTTTGAACCCGAACGGATTTTACATATTGTGTGAATTCCAGGTTCGATATGTTAGAACCATTGGATCGCTTCCAATTTAATATATATTAATCTAGGTATTCCTAGGATCGCATAGGAATTCGCGGATATCGGGAATCGGAGCCCGGATGTTCCGATTTGAATAGTTAAAGTTGTGTTTTACATTAACCGTCCGATCGTGCGATCGTGAGCGATCCGACCATCCGTTTCGGACCAAACTTGCAGGACATGTATCTTAGACCTTGTGGAACTTATAGGAACTTTCGGTTTGTAAAATAGAGGTCGTGGGGCCCGCGGGGCCCGGTTGACCAAATTTGGAAAGTTTGACCCTCGGTTGACCGTGAGTCTTATGAGGTAGTTCCACTCTTCGAGGAGTACTAGAAAGACCCTTTTGGACGAGTTTTGACTGTCATTTAATTTATATTGATTATGTGGATCTATGAGATTATTTTTTTGGTTTTGTGATGGAAATCTTGTGATGCTGAATTTAATGGTTTATTTAATTTCTTTTATATTTAAATGTTTGATTCTTTATTTTGTAATGTTTTTGTGATATAAGTGGGTTTGACATATTCGAGTACCCTGAGTCATATAGATATAATATTTGAGGAAATGCTATCTATGTTGATTTTGTGTGGGGTACTTGGGTTGTTGAGTGCTATTAGCACTACCTTAGGTACCCCATGGAATACAGGTTATGCTTCAGATTTTACTAGCTATACTATGAATAGATATTCTTGGGAAAAATTGGATTAAGGAATGGAATATTACTATTATTTTTATATAATATTTATATAAGGGAATACAAACTCCACCATCATACGTACCTCCCCCTTGGATGATGATATTTGGAAACAGTGGATATGGACACTGGGATACTTGGAAATTGATATATGGATGTTTTGGATATACTATTCACACACGTGCCGGGTTTCGGGCGTGTGGGCTTTATTGGTCATGGATCTCGGAATTGTGGGATGCCGGAAAAATTGTGGATATGGTATGGATATGACGGAACCCGGGGCATACCTTAACGGGGTGTCGCTGTAGACCCTTAATTGGGTAGTCTGCGCGCGTAGGGCTATTTTCAGACGTACGGGTCTTGATTCTTCGTCCGTATGGGCTGGTTGAGTTCAGTCCCCCAGTTGCACGGCTCGTCCCTAGCCACATAGTCCGTTTGAGGGCTGATAATTGTGAGCTAGTCAACAATCCCCTAGTGGATTGTTTCCTGTTGTGTAGATTTAGCTGCACCAAAATTGATTCAGCTGCATCCTCAACTTGTGATACTCGCAAGTGCACGAGCCGTTCGGTAGTATAGCATATGAAAGTGCGAGGTCGATCCCACGAGGATTGGTGATTGAATGATCCAATTCATTTCCCCTACATAAAACAGAAATGGAAAAGAAAAGAAATAAATAAACAAGGAAGAAAGAAATAACTAACTCAAGCAGATAAGTTCCCAAGTTCAATTAGATTAATGGATTGATTCTAGCTAATGTATGATTAAGCCATGGTGTTTGGTCATAACCTTGTGTTCCTAATTCCCTAATTTGATCATTTGTTGTCTAACCTAAAATTAAGCATTAGGAACCCATTAAGCATAGAAGAACAATTTAAACAACCAAGCATGTATCTAATCCCTGTTGTCGAATGTCCATACATACTCTTCCTATTCATAGTTCAGTTCGAATTAAAGTAGGGTGTATACTCTTAATTCAAACCAAGATAGCTAACATGCAAACCTAAATGGTGATCAATCATTCAAACTAGCATATTAACTTATAAGCATAATGAATAAGAACAAAAACCATAATTGAAACTTGGAAACTAATTAAACTTGAATACTAAAGAAAAGAATTTACATAATGAAAAGTAAAGTGGAACTAAGAAAACTTCAAGGAAAATTTAGTAAACTCATTTTGTTACAACAATTGAGAACTAGAAAGGAAAACTAAGAGAATTTGAGGGAGAGAAGGGAGGGGAGCTCTAGAGAAGTGTTTGAGAGCTCCCCCCTTGGGGTGTGTTTACAAGCTTAGAGAACTTCCCTATTTATAGGCTTAGGGGAAATGAAAATCTGAATATACAATTGAATTCACTAACCACACTCACTTCACCAACTTACAACACTTAATTCACCTAACACACTATTGCATTTGAAAACAATTCCTCTTGTCTTTAGGCTTAGTGTTGCATCATCCACTTCAACATCTTTCAATTCATTTGGCTGCTGCAAAATTCCACTCAAAAATAAGTATTGAATATGCTTCACCTAACTTCCCCACAATCAACAACACTTCATCATGCATATGTCATGCATGACAATGCATTGCAGCCAACTTGTGGGCTCGTTCTGGGCTTGTTTCTCCATCCATAAAATTCTGGAAAAATATGGATCTTGAAGCTCTTTGAATTATCTTTCCAAGCATATGCAGCCCAACTCAAGGAAAAATCCGGAAGGCCTTCAAATGTGATTTTTGGCCCAGTAACGCAGATGCTGCCGAATTTGACCTTAAGTTGCCAAAACATGTATAACTTTCTCTAGAAGACTCAGAATCATAAACCGTAAAATTATACAGAAACTAGACTTCCGTATCTTTCCAATGATATATGGATAATTATCTGGTTCTTCTTGAGCAAGTACAATCCAATCCGTGAAGTTGACTGATCTGCAGACACCGTTTTGAGCTAATTTGTCTCCAAAATGCAATTAGTGAGTCTCAAGCTTATTACACTGAAACAAACACAAAACTTATTAAAAGCACCAGTTTAACTCAAAAACATAACCAAATCATAAATTAGAAGGGTACAAAATGATATGTAAATATGCACTGATCATTTCCCCAAGTACATGATGTGCAACATCGCATGTACCTCCCCTTGGATACTGATACATGGAAATTATGGATATGGTCTGGATATGACGGAACCCGGGGCATACCTTAACGGGGTGTCGTTGTAGACCCTTAATTTGGTAGTCTGCGCGCGTATGACTGTTTTCAGACGTACGGGTCTTGATTCTTCGTCCGTACGGGCTGGTTGAGTTCAGTCCCCCAGTTGGACGGCTCGTCCCTAGCCACATAGTCCGTTTGAGGGCTGATAAGTGTGAGCTAGTCAACAATCCCTTGTTTGATTGTTTCCCCTGGTACATGATGATGGTGAGAGGTGGGCGTTATTATATTACATATATGTATATGTGGTTTTGATTCTGGATTGAGATTTGTAGGGTTGTACTTTGTGAGTACCCTGTTTATATATGAATGTTTGAGCCCTGGATTGGGAAGTGTTGTAAGGCAACATACGCCTTGAATAGGGTATGGTTGCAGGATTGAATGGATATAAATGGAAGAAATTGATGATGTGTTTAATGTACATACGCCTTGAATAGGGTATGGTTACGGGATTGAACTGTTATAAGGGAAGAATTCGAGAATGTGTTCATTGTGTTTTTGTCGGATTTGGAATTGTGTCATATCTGAAATGTATAGATGGTTCTGTTGTAAATAATTGTTTATTATCGGAGTTGTGACTGTTGAGATGAGAACTACGTGTGGCTTAATCCCTTGTCCAAGGGTACGTAGGTAGCCTGGGGTCTCACCAGGTGCAGCGCGGAATATTATTGTGTTTTTAAAGGTTTGATCGGTTTTGAGTATGTGTTTGGATTCTGTTGTGGTTATTGAATTTGAATCTGGTTTAATGATTTCTGTGGTAAGTGTAAAGTTGTTTGAGGTCATGAATTACATGGTTTATGTATTAATTGACTGAAGAACATTGCTGGTTCTGTTTCGAATTATCTGAAGGCCGGAGGCCTATTATGTGTTTGCATGTTGATAACTTGTGCATGCTGCCAATTGGGATATTAAAATGTGAATTTTGTGCAGGTTGAAATTTGGGAAATGTTCAATTTGCAGGGGAGACTCTGCCGAAATTTCGGTAGGAACTCTCGTGCCCTTAATCCTTTTTGGGAAAAGAGGATATAGTTTCAGTGAGTAGGCTTGACATCGGGTGGTGTCGGGAATTCCACAGGATTCGTCTCGGATTTCGAGAAATTCGGGGCGGGTCCTATCACCATGTTTAGTAGATATTAAAGTTACATCAAGCACAAATGTTCTAAGTACACTAGTACAGTTTCCTCATCTAGTCTCACTTCCTGCTAACTAATAATGCATCTAACCCACTTAAAGCACAAAAGCTAAAGTACACTAGTAGCTACATCAACTGACCTAGCTTGAGTTTTCTGAATGCACAGTGAGATCAATATATCAGGCACCATCAAGCTGGAAACACCTCAACAATGCATCCTAGTTGCAAACCTATCGTGCAATCTGGTACGGTCAAAGGCGGCCACCTTCGGACATGGTGCCATTAATAACTGAGTTGCAAACTTGAGTTGTCTGCCAGGTCTTGCCTGGAGAAAGCCTGGGAGTCGCCTAGGCTGGCAGAGGTAAACTGAGACTGAAGATCCTTGCTCGAGTTCAGGTTACCAACCAAGCAGTCTGAGGGGTTGTGGAAATCGGCATTCTTTAGTGTAGAAAACTCATCCAGTATGGTACTTGAAACAGAAGGGTCAATAACAGTGCTTACACCACTACCAACATCAACGTTTGGACAACCATAAATCCCACTTTGATTGTTGCTCTCATCTGACAAATCTCTCAGACTGCTTGAGTTAGAAATGCAATTAAGGCTATCTGGATCTCGATGGGGTAAGAGCCTACAATTATTCAGGCTATTATCCCACATTTCCTGACCAATTGAAGTTAGGGAGGAATTATTTGCTTCAGTTAGAACATCTGAAGAATCTTGCAAACCCAACACAAACAAAGGCCCCGGTGATCTAAGTGTCCCAACAAAGGGTTGACAAGACTGGTAAAATATGCATTCATCATTGTCTAGGAATGGAAGTGAGCCATTTGTGCTATTGAAATCTGAATGAGGCATATCAATTTGTTGGGAGTGGTAGAGTAATGATTCCAAAGGCGGCTGCGTAGGCCGTGGGCTAGTTTGTAGTTGCGCTTGGTTTTGGTTGGCAAATGTCAGCTGGTTCACAAGGTTATAGGGACTAACATACCCTGCAGCTAATTTATCTTCAATTCCCTGTCCTGTAGAATTCAACTGGCTTAATTGATCCACGGAAAAATCAGTACCTAATTTTGTCTTGTCAGTACTATTTCCAACTGGTGATTGACTTCAAACTTTGTTATGTTGTTCAACTTTCCTGGTAGAATTGCATGAGATGTGTTCACGTTTATTGCAACAGATTGATCCATAGATGATTGGGGAGGGTTTGATTCGGTAGAGATATGCCTTCTGAAAAGACACCCGGATTCTTTTGGTTGAGTTTGGCCTGCATGGTCTTCATATCTGCTATTAAATCTCCATTAGCAGCCGATTGCTGTTGTAGAGCAGCTAAAGTTCCAGCATGATTGACACATTGAGGTTTCGGTAGCATATTGACTAGCTGTTCCAAACATAGATTTGAAATCTAGTAAGGAAAGAGTTCCCATTTCCAATCTCAGGAACCCGAATGAATCTTCTTTTAATCAAATTTCCCCACTCAGTTTGCTGCTCCTAGTAGCACAAAAAAGTCATTAAAAATAATCAAACAGACTTCCCTGCTTGAAAATAGAATAAAAAACTTACCCAAGAATCCAGAGTGTAATGGTCGTTTAAGACTTCGAAGTCAGAGAAGGAAATATGAAAATATTTTCAGGAGGCTCATCCCACTCTACCTGTTAATGAAGTGAATGTAGAAGAATCAACCGTTGAACATTCAAAGCAAACAGAAAAACCCTTCATTATAATATTGATTAGGGAACATAAAAGCAAGATCACTTGGTAAAGGCTCAGAGTAGCTTAAGCCACCTGAAGATTCCGCCACTTTGAACCAGGCCATCTCCGCTGTGCCTCTGGGATGGATCCTTGATTTCTGGAGGTGCAGGCAAATGTTCGATAGCCTCTACAATATGGTTTAATGAACAGAATTTTGTACATTCTTGATCACCCTTTAAAGATCATCACAACAAAAGGGTTATTTTAGGCATAAGGTAGCATACCCAGAACATACCCTTGGGGCCCTAGTCATTAACAATCAAGTTCTCTGTTCAACATTGTCCAAAAGGGTATCTTCTGCTAAAATTGGTGGACGTTACTTTCCCAACCAATTTGGACTTCTAATAAGCCACTATCAAGCCGACCAACAAGGTTCATCTGGGACTGGGTCTGGCCTATCAAGTTTT